>RXPK01000287.1:0-496716 GCA_004143645.1 Protaetia brevitarsis | reverse complement strand
TCGGGCTTGTGAACTTCATGTTTTCAAATTTGATCTAAAATACTCCATCGCCTCTTCACTTTATTTGTTCTTATATTTGGTCCCCACGTACATTTGAATGGCAACCATAAGATGTGGCAAGGACAAATAGAAAATCTAGAAAATTCATGCAGATTATATTGAAATGACGTTTTCACCAGCAATTTATCTAACCGATACGAGCAGTTTAAATGCCAGAATTTGGACGCAGCAGGATTCAAGACAAACCTTTGGATAGAAATCATATTCATGAGATTTACAACCTGCAAAAGAATGAGGATTGTGCGTTCTTGCAAAAGAAATAATAACTTGCTTATGCACCTGCCGGCGTTCGTCTGATCTCAATTTAGAAATGGGCACTTGATAAAGATAGGTTAACATTTCGTCGCCCTGGAAAAATATCAATCTTGTGTTTAAGTCACGTATCTAAAATTGCCACTCATCACTTACTGAGTTTGCCAAAACTTCAGATGAATACAGGCACCAGTAAGCGGTTACAGATACCAAGACCCATCCAAACACGACATTAAATAACCTAAGAAAACCAAATGCCCGATTGGTAACATAACAACGCGTGAAATTTATTAAGACTGCCGTTGAAATTTGGGTTACGGTCGAAATTATGCAGAGTATACCCAAAATCTTTTCATATTTCAAGCAAGAGGAATACGTTATCTTCCGGACTATCATCATTTTTAGGATATCTTCAGAAAAGGCCTCACAATTAGATATTCCATCGTCCTTTAAAATCCGCATCAATCCTCGGTGTATTGTTCTCTGAATTCTTCATACACGCAAACTACCTGATGTTTACCCATAGAAACTTCATATAAGAAATAATGGTTAATTACCCAAGCATATACACCCACAGGGTATGCCACGCTTTGGATGCCGTTAAATATTAATTCGTACAAACACACGATAAAAAAGTGGATATTACAAAACGTATAGATATATTGTCGGATCTTTTAAAATCTCCTTACGATAAATAACATCTGCTATGCTGCACATATCTAGTCACCATATTGGGTTTGTACAACATGGAAAGTCAATTTATGATTGTAGACTCCGCACGATACAAATAGCCCTCCGCACAATGTGACCCCACTGTGAATCAGTGAGCTTGCATCCGCTTCATCGTTAATGTCACAAGAACATCCAAAGAAAAAATCGTAAATTTCCATGGAGCTAACGCATACCAGTAGCGATGCGACGCAAGCTGAGATAAAACGCGATTCCGATTGGCCCGGCGAACAAATCTGTGCTGTAATGGCGCACTGCCGAACAGAGAAACGCCAAATACAGAGCCAACCTGTATCAGTCTTTGCATCATCCAGGAGAGGCAGTTGCTCATGTAATCCTTTGGCATTTTGAATTATTTTTCACTTAAGTACCTAACGCTTTGTGTCAAGTTAGGAAGTGATCTGCGAGTGTCAAATATGTAGCTTCTTATTCCTGTACCTTAAGCCATTCATGGCCAAGCACAAAATAATTAAAATTAAAAAATATATATGTGTATTTATTTACGATAAAATTGAGATAAAAAGTACTGAATGATAATAATTTACATTGTTTTTGGCAGAATATATATTTAAAACTAATTTAAAACTAATTAGGTGTATAACTTGGCTCCACAAAAATTATTTAAAAAAGAAGTAATAATAAAATATATTCTGTCAATGGTTCGTTTCTTATACTTTAGCCATTAATGGGTTAATATATTGACTTTGTTTATCTTGTAATAGATTATTCAATAATGAGCACGTGGATTAGTGATATAGATATCATTATTGGAAAAACGTTCATTTATGTTATAAAAAATAATGTTGTTTAGCAAACAAATAGTTTATCTTCCCATATCAGTGTTCACGAAAATTTTATAAACAAACAATTAACAATAATAAAAGAGAACAAAAATGATTATTACATGTTATCCTCTAAAAATATGTCTAAAGCTGTTTCGAATATTATCAGATATGATTCGCCTAACTCTGCAAGTGAAAGAAAACTGCCAATAACTAAAAATTTAAATGATCTTTGCAATAGCTTCAACAATAAATTTATTCAATCTCCTTCCCAGTCTAACAGTCTCAATTTTATGTAATAGTAATCAACTTACGAAAACTGTTTCTTTACTCCTCCTGTTATTGAACATGAATTATTAAGAGCAATGAACAAATTATAAATTTCCTCATTTATAATTAAAAGGTGTGCAAAAAATACTATGTTAGCACCACTCTGCTGCTACTTAAGGCTGGGATATCACTCTACAGATTCCTACAGTCGGTAACGACCTTTTTTTTTCGCTATATTAATTAGGAATAGTATATAACAAAATTAAAAGAAATTGAGAATGATAATGAAAACTCATTATCCATCGAGTGATGTTTTTCTTTTTTTTTGTGATAAGAAACAAAAACATCACTCGAACCGGAATGTTTTATAGATTATTTTAAGGAAAAAGAAAATTCAAAAATAAGCTTCCATTCTAAACCAGGAGAGGCTGCCCTGCATAGTTTGATGGGCGGACTCAAAAGGAGCCTACATCAAAAGGAAGTTGCCCTTGCAGTATTTTTAGACATAGATGGCGCCTTTGATGACACATCAACGCCCACGATCAACCGATCTCTAATGGACCGAAACATTGGCCACACGACTAGCAGATGAGTTGACTGCATGCTAAGAGGCAGAGTGGTCTATACCCAGATGCTAGATAAAAGTATCGCCCTGAGGACCACTAGAGGGTGTCCTCAAGGGGGGTACAGTCGTCACTGCTGTGGAGGTTGGTCGTGGATGATCACATCAGGTCCACTCTCCAGGTAATCCACAAAAAACAAAGTTGGTTGCCTTTACCAACATGAGGAAACTCAATGACCTAGGCGGCGTTAGACTCTTTGGGCAGGAGTTAACCACGGAAGTAAAGTATCTGCATGTTACCCTCGATGCGAAACTGAGCTGGAAAAATCAGTTAAAACAACGACCAGGGCTACCCAACTATTCTAGCGCTGCAGGAGGATTGCTGGTAAAACCTGGCGACTAAAGCGGAGGATGATCAATTGGCTATATACTGCGGTGATAAGACCAGCGATAACATACGAGGCAGTAGTATGGTGGAGGAGGACAGAAGTGTCCTTCACAGCGAAGCTGTTGACCGCTGTCCAAAGACAAACATTGCTAGGAATCACTGTGCAATTAACTGCACAGGGACCGCTTCTTTGGAGATCATTGTGAGCCTTCCCCGCTGGAGGTTTATGTGAGAGTGGAAACAATGAATGCAATCCTTAGACTGAAAGCCAACAACCTATGGCATCCCAACTTCAGGGTGGGAGGGCAGACTTATACTACGGGCACGATGCTGGACGGGCCATTGCTGCAAATGCCCATGGACAGCACGGCACTCGAAATTATCTTCACTGAAAAGGTGAAAATCTCCATACCGAACAGAGACCAGGCACTTAATGAGATCACTGCTATTGACAACTGGTTCACGGACGGATCCAAATCCAGCCAGGGCACAGGAGCAGATATTTGTGGGCCCAGTCCTAACCAAAGGATATCCCTAAGCCTGGGGAAGCATACAACGGTCTTCCAAGCAGAGGTATTCGCCCTTGCAGTCTGTGCAGAAATGATTACAAAAGGAGACTACATGAGGAGGAAAGTTAATATAATGAGTGACAGTCTCAAACCCTGTAACTAGATCAAAACTAATTAGAGACCGCAAGCAATCCCTCAATGCACTGGCACGAGACTATACGGTGTCTCTGATTTGGGTGCCGGGACATGAGGATATAAAGGGCAATGTAATAGCCGACGAACCAAGGAGGGCTCTAAAAAGCACTTCATGGGTCAGTGAAAGGATTCCGCAAGAAGGGAGATCTGGACCTGGTTAGATAAAGAGAGTACAAAGAAATGGAGGTCGACTGAAGGTCAACTCCATACCAAAGCGCTAATAAGGGATGAGGATGCTAGATTCTCTGAACACCCATTTCACATCAGGCGCAGCAAGAAAGAAGCTAAAATCATTACTGGGCTGGTAACTGGACACTGTTTCCTGAAAAAAGCATCTATACAACACAGGCTGAGTAAGCGAACCGTGGCGTAGAAGATGCAAACTACAGGAGGAAACGAGTTTACATGTAATCTGCACATGTGAGGAATTGAAGGTACCCAGGCAGAAATATTTCGGGAGAGATCTATTGGAGCCCTCGAAGGTTCTCAAGTTTCCACTGGGCAAGATTACTGGGCTTTATAGAGAACACCAAGCTGCTCGAGTGGAAATAAGAGACTTAATAGGGATGATACAATGAGCACCTAGCTCAAGTGCCCGGACTTTAGGTGTCCACCCTAACTTAAGGGGAGGTTTACATATATTTGACTGGAAAAATCGATTTTTGGTTTTTTACATTTTTTGAAAGCTCCAAATATCTAAAATACATGGTTAAAGCGGTTTTGTAATATTCGCATTATTTAAGCCACTACGGCTTATTAAAAGAGCGGGTGTACCGAACACAAACGGAGCATATTAGATGCAATACCATATTCGACTCGGGGCTAGTTGGGTCGAAATACCATACTTATTGTTTGGTTAGTATATGTATAGTTGTCTTTAATGATTATAAATGTCACTACAGTCGGGTCACAAATAAACGACAGAGTAGCTATTTATATTACAATAATACGAAACAATTAGATCCGCAATAAAACGCAGATTTGAAGAAACTAATCTAACAATATTTCTTTTACATAAAACACATTTTCCCACGCTTTAGAAAAGCAAGTCAAAACTGTGCCAATTATACGGCGGAATATGATGGCAAAGGTAACCGCACTACGGATCATCAGAGTAGCACAGGAAAAATAGAAGTCGATGCGATGCCATAAAAGAAATTTTCGCACGCTTTCGTATAGGCGACTGAGACAAGACAACTTTTTAAGCAATTTGTGATTTTTAGCCGTACGAAGATGTTACTGTCCATAAGAAAGAAGAAAGACAATGCGTTGGAGATGTACAAAAAAGAATGAGTGGACTTTGAGGAAAGGGCGCTGGTGAACTGACTCACAAAGTTATTGATAATTTAACAGTAGAAGAGTAGCGTACTATGGACTGGCAATTAGACAACATCCAGATTCTGCATAAAAAATGAAGGCAGCAATTTGGGCTACATTTCATTATAAATGTTCAACCGACGCGGATCCACGACATATTTATTGTCCAAAAGGTGTAGACAGCCTGTGTAAGTGGTGCGTTGCAGAAGCCAAGGTTGAGCTTGCTTCATTCAAACATGACCCACTTTTGCAAAAGTCAATATGCTATTAGGCCGATTTATGAAGTTTTTTCTACAGTGATTTATTGCAAAGATGCATTGGAAAAAATTGTCAAAACTGAAACGACTCGTTTAATTCATGTGTGCAGAAACTAGCTCCAAAAGATTTACACTGCGAGTTACAAACAAGTCAATTTGCTACCTACATTGCCGCAAATTTATTCAATGAAGGTTACTTTTCTGTATTACGAATAATGAATGCGTTGGAAATTGTAGTAGGACTTGATGCCAAAAATTTCGTCGTCAATTCTGATCGTCAGCGCATACAACGGGCAGAGCAGGATATGTCCAGCGCTGCAAAACTCACTGTGCTGTCTAAAGGGAAGCAACAAATTTTGAAAATGCAGAAGTATGAAGAAGAAGGATTAATATATGGTGCTGGAATAACTGACTAAGTGTATGGAGAACTATTTGTAAAAGTTTTTGCTGGGAAACTTTAAACGTGTTTTTCATGATTTTTCAAATCTGCGTAAGTTCTAGTTCTTCAAGTGTTCAATATATCAACTTAATTCTTTTGTTTTCTTAATGTAAACAGTTTTTATTGGAGGTTATACCTATATTACACTAAAAATTGCAATATTCCACATATTTATATCCAGTCATACACACAAAAAAGAAATAGAAAATAATCAAATTAAAGTCCAGGTACCTGCCACATTGTTTGCTTTCGACTTATTTGGTTAAATTTAGGTATAACCTCCAACAAATTTAATATATTTCTAACTCTTCTTTTTATTTTCAATTTCGGATCACTTTTGGCGCATGCTAGAGTTTACGCAGTTTGACCGTGTTTCTGGGCACACTGCTGCCTAGATACAAATGGCGAACGTTATAGTGGTCTTGTCATAAAAAAAATATATTTTTTTAATGTTCAAGTTTTAATGTATTTATTGGCAAAAAGCCGTATTTCGTATATCTTTTTCTTTGTCTGAAAAAAAAAGCTCAAAGTTTTTGAACTTTTCCGATATATATATATGTAAACCTCCCCTTAATGAATGAATGAAGCCTCCGTTCTAAAAATTTCGAGAGTTAAAAGGAAAGAGTATTGTGTGAAGAATTATTGTATAAATATGATTACTAAAACAATGAAATGCTTGCCAAAAGGACACCTATATCGTTTTTGACTTGGCATCAACATTGTTTACAGTTCATTTACCTATAAATAATCATTTCACCGATAATGGTATCTGTCTTACTAATCTACATGTGTATCACTGAATAATATATAATATAAACAGAAATTAGCGTCCTAAAACAACGAAAAAAAAAAAATAGCAATAATAAAAAAGTGGTCGCTGATATATTCGGTGGTTTTATATCACTTTGAGAATGTCAAACAATTGCGAGAACAACTGCCTCTCGTGCATCTTAAAACGATTGGTGCAAATCGGTTCCGTAGCTGGCATTTCTGCGGTTATACTGCAATGCCAACACGACAAACCTCAGATATGTCGCGTGGATCGTTCACCAATTCTCGTTTTTATCTCAGCTTGCATTGCTTTATCATTAGTGTGCGTGGGCTTTTTGGAAATTTACGATTTCTTCTTTGTATCTCCTTGCGACATCAACAATGAACTAGATGCGAACTCGCTGATTCAAAAGAGGCATCATCTTCTGCACAGGAATTTTTATATCCTGTGAAGTTTACAAGAACAGACTACCTTTTAACATTATACAAATCGGCATACATGGATTGCAATATGTTAGCAGCATAGGAAGAAGCGATTTCATCTCGAAAGAAAAAGTTTACAGAGTCCGTCGTAAGATCTCTATCTCATTATTTACATACACATGCTTATTTGTATTGATGTGTTTACACGAATTGGTATTTGCTAGTTTTAAAACCATGTTGTTTCCTTTGGCGGTGTACATCTGGACCACCAGTCATTATTTCTTATACGAAATCGTGATGATCGAATACCTAGTTGTTACGGAATTGTATGAGGATATCAAGAAAACGATATATTATCGTATCAAGTATGATATTTTAAAAAACGATGCAACATCAAACTGGTTTTCTGAAGAAATATTGAAGATGATGAGGATCCGTAAGGTGGCACACGTTTCGTGCCTTGGATTAGTAGACTTCCTGAGTCCATGTTCTCCAATTTCTGTGTTGTGCCAAATTCAACAACAGTTTTGATGTTGTTCACTACTGTCATCATGATATACAACCAGACCTTTATGATTTTGGATAAAACTTACTTAGTCAATGTATTTGCGTTATTCTTATTAAGTGTATGTGCTTACTTCTGTCTAAGCGCTTGCGAAGTTTTGGGAAACTCGGTAAGGGTTTGCTTGAAATTTTCAAATCAACCTGACGATTACCGAATATTTATAGGGCAACAGGATGACTTCCTATCTCCATCAAATACCTCTTTCTAAATTGAGACCAGATGAAAGATTGCAGGTGCGTTTTAAAATTATTTCAAAAGCACCCCACGCCTTTTGGACTTATGGATCCAATTTTTTTTTTTTTACAGATTATAAATCTTATGAATATCATCTCCGTCCAGAAATTTACCTTCAAACCTTCGGATGTCCAATCATTGACGTTCAAACTGCTTGTATCAGTTAAATAATCATTTCTATTGAAACGCCCGATACGAAGTAACTAAAAATATGAATTTTCTAGATCATATACTTGTCCATGCCGCACTTCATGGTCGCCATTCAAATGTATCTGATGAGAACGGGTAACAATTAATAAATAGAAAGGGCAGTTGTAGAATCTTTTTGAATTAAAATAAAATGGAAACAATAACCGCATTCGGTATTTACATCAACTCTATCTAATCGAGCACGATTTGGTCGGAACCATTTGACCGACGACTGCGATCAATCTACACATTCCAAATGTAAGGTTATGTTTTATATTTTGACATGTTTGTTTTTTTAACTTTTCGATTGTGTTGAAATTCAAATTACGTCGTTGAAATTGTATTGTCAAAATGAAAGAAATTCAAATGTTTGATCCGTAAGAAGAAAAAGATATTCATTATTATTTAATAAGAGCCGATTAAATTATTACAATAATATTCATTCAAACAATAACGATGACATCTTAAACACAAAAGTTAGGTTAATTTACTTTTATGACGTTGTGTTCCGTTCGTTTATTGTCAATTCGTCCGCTTTGTCTACAATCACGTGGTCAAAAATCGCTAAGGCGCCTAGATTATAATACCGAACGCGGTTAATATAGACGATACTTAAAGCATAGAGTGAATACAAAATTAACATGTGGTGATGTGTATGACTTGGATAGGAGATGTAATTTAATTGTTTCAGAAGAATCAGTGGATTTAAGGTGTAAACAAACACAGCACGTATGTATTTTATTTGATTAATAAATGTGTTTACGCTAGTTCACAATTTTTTTTTATTCTTTAGTTTACATCTTTTGTTATTTTGTTTTATCGGAAACGTAGGCATATGCTACACTAGTTGTTCGGCTCTCGCCCAGAGTAGTAGTTATAAGTTGCCTTGCCGCGTTAATAGTTGTAAGCAGCTTCGTCGCCTATAGAAGCTTCGCGTTTCCTCGCTTTATCCATATATTTACCTTTACCTTAAGTTTCTTTTTCCGCAAGTGGACAGACGGACGGGACACTTAGGGTAAGTCGCTCTTTTTGTTAGTTAATTTCGCTTAGTTAGATTAAAACAGCTACTTTCACATACAAAATCATTGGCATGAATAAAGAGTTGTAATAAATTTGGCCAATATAATTCATCTACCTCCAAAGTTGATTTACAAACAAATTTCTTTGATAAATAATTTAACATGCATGATTAGCATTTAGAAAATATAAAAATAAATACCTAATACATATTTCATACATATTTAGTACCCCTGGTACAGGCAAGAAACACACTGTAACAACTAAATAATTATTTGTATCACTAGGCCAGAAACTACCCACACAGCACACTTCGTCTGACATATATCCAATGGATGTCCCAATCACCAAAACATATCCAGATCCATTGGAGATATTGGATAGATATCCATGGGATATTCGTTTTGGAGTTATTACAATTGTATACATAAAATTAATAGAAATATATTTATCGCAATTTTAACGTAAAAATTACTACCAAAATAGACACAATTTGCCTGTTTGGAAGTTATTGATAAGTACATGAACTTTGTATCAGATATCCTATGGATATCTATTCGATGACCAGTTGAACAAGGTCGAAAATCGCCGAGCCAAATGTAGGTAGTGGTTAGACTAATCATTCATCGTATCTGTCGTGACGTCTCAGTCAAAAAACGACCATTGTTGAATGTGCTGTGTTTATCTGTTGTTACGTTGGTTTATGCGCAGATTTTGTTTATATTACAGTATAGGTATAGGTAAGTAATATTGTTTTCTTTATAACATTTAAAACGTTGGTCATAATTTATCACAATTGAATATCTAACCTTAGCAAGTTAGATGTTCATAGGCATAACACATGAACAAATGTGTTACCCTGTTTGTAAAGCCTTGTTTAGTTTGTGTAAATTTGTTTGTGTAAGATGACATTTCCAATCTTAATTATCCACATTATTGGATTACTTATGAATAGCTACTTGCATCAAAATTAAAAAAAAGCTAAATGTGTATTACTTATAGTTTGTATCTGAACATAATTAGTTATCTTTATATTCCCTTAAGATTACCACGTTAGTAGATATATCTAGCTGTTAATGGTTTCGTTTACTTTACAGGAAGTCAAGAGGGTCAAGAAGAACAGGAATTAAGTAGATTAACAAGAATAATTTGTTGTTTGTAAATTTGTTAATATATATACCACTTATCCACTTATGAACTATTTGTTGTTATTATACCTGTTTTCTTTTCTTTAAAAATAGGAGCTGTGAAATTTCATTGAAATTCATCCACAAATAGTTGCGCAATTAATTATTTTAGTTTCATTCATTTTAAACACAATTTCACTCTAATGCATCCTAAAGCTGTAAACAAGCAGATTAACAGGAAATCAATCGTCGTACATCGAACTGATGCAAATCGGCGCACGAGTCTGAATGAATTCGCGAAAAGATATACGGTCGCTTATATAGTTTCGGCTGGACAGCGCGCAACTCTGCCTAGATGCATTCTGCACGTGTTGAATGCAGCTGCAAGCGCCGGTGTTCAATGCAAGTGTTCAATGCAGGTGTTCGACGCACGTGTGCGATCGATAATTTGTTAATCTGCTTTGTTTACAATTTTAGGATGCATTAGACAGAAATTGTGTTAAAAATGAATGAAACTAAAATAATTAATTGCGAAACTATCTGTGTATGAATTTTAACGAAATTTAACAGGGTGATGCGGCAGATTGGATATGAGAATTAGACGATTTAAAACTTCAGAAATACGTTTGAAATGATTATTTTGTAGGAAAGCGATTTTTAACGTGTAACACAGTGTCACATACATGTGAGGTATCTTTAATAGTTTTTGGTTAATGTTTAAGTGATATTTGGTACGATTATTTAATAATTGCGTGATATTACAATACCTTGGGCAATTATTGAGTATTAAGGAAATAGTTTGTGAAAATGCTGACGTAAGTTTTATAAGACTATTGTTGCTATACGATTTATACAATTCAAATAGGTCATTTTACATAGACAACTTACATTAGATCCCGAATTTGAAATAGTTACTGACCAAAATTTACCATCTATTGATCATATTATGATTATAGAACATTTTTCTAACAAACCTAGATTTTAGGAATGAAGTCTTATAAACATAATTCCAATCAAACTCACAATTTAACACATTAACTGACAGCGGAGACAGATTATGCGATTGACGTCAAACCGCTAATTATTTTTTTATAAACCCAAAACAGAATCTCTATTTTTTTATTGGACGGAACAATTGTGAAGTTGGCGTCAGTCTAAAATTTTTAAAAAATATACATTTTCAAACTTCTTTTCCTTTAAAAATACTAATCCCAAATAAAAAACTTTAAATCCGTAGTAATTTGAAACTTTTCTTTCGAATAAGAAAATAAAAAAAAAAATTAGTTCTCGACCCTATTCTATTCTATGGTAAAAATCTCTTTCCCAATAATTCTTGCATTAACTGTGGTTTATATGGATATGTTTTGGCTACTGATTGGCAACTTATATCAATTCAATGCAAGGGATATAGTAGAAGTTTGTGGAAAGTCTTCTAATGTTATAGATATATATAATATCTTGAGCAATAACTTCATTAGTAACGACTTTTTATTGCCCGCTTTTCTGTAAATTTCTAACATTTCCGATTAAGTTAAACCTTCTCAAACTTTTACCAACGACATAATTTTATATAGGGAGGATAATGGTTGAAGATTCGGCAATAGAATTAAAACACATTTCTGCTTTAAGAGAATACAATATATTTGTTGACAAACTGACATGACGAGAACAGACACCAAATACAGCGCTGTATATTCTATACGTATATAAACATTTAAGATACTAGCAATATTTACTGTCCTTACTGTTCTCACGTTGACAAAACCATTCTTTACTTCATGATTATTATTATTATCATTGCTAGCAATAAATAATAATAATTAAGATTACACAGTCAGTAATAGATACTCTTATTATAAGCACAAATATTTTATTATATCAGATATATCAATATATACCTCAATATATAAACTGGTTAACCAGTTCACTCTTGAAAATCTAAATCTTAAAACATTTTCTTTTATTATTTAGATATAAGTACATTACATCGAATATAACAATGAAGTGGTGAAACTAAACAACATTTTTTAAAACGCTTTAATCATTGAATCTTTTAATAACCATCATGGTAATCATACGTTTGATATAGGTTGCGTCTTCAATGATGATGCATATTTAATTTCGTTATGTCTTCCCTATTTTTTCTTTATTTTAACTTAACGCCATAGGGTTCCCGAATCGCGTACTGATTTCTACGCAAGCGCTGTCAAGAAGTACCACGGGAAAGGTTGAAATAGTACTCCAATTCCGATTGGCTGCTTCAAGATTTCGACGAAACCCTTGACCGCGCCTCTCAAAACCAATAGGGCCTAACTACACGATCTGAGAACTCTACATTGTCTACCTAAGGTCGATTTTAAGTGATATGTTATTACTAAGCACGCGACAGATCTGGATTCGGAACAAGGAAAACGTGAAAACTCCTTTTCTATATTCCAATCGTACCATCTGGTGTTAGAAATGTTTATAGTCTAAATCGGTCGAAAAAACATTCCTCCATTCCTCAATGGTGTACATCCGATTTTGTTTTAGCATTTCTGTTATGTGTGATTATCTTTGGCCTGTTCTTATTTAGCCTTTTTAAGAGAAGTGTTGAGTCTTTCTTTCTTCTTTAACAGTATGGGGCCTTCAGCTTCATCGCAAAAAAAAATTGTCAAAACACGTAGAATTGATCTATATTCTTTCGTTTTTTTATATTTACTTGAAGCATGGGTGCACCACTCAAGCACAAATAAAGGATTTTACTATTTTTTAATACTAAACATACATATATTCTATATATTTTTTTATATAAATACTATATATTATACAATATACTCCTGTACCGTTTATCGTAGCATTGGTCGGCATCAATTTTGTCCTAAACCCGATCTCTCAAGCGGCAACCCCTCGAAATATTCCAAAAATCACGTAGAATTGATAAGGAATATTGCGCAGACGTTGCCATGGCAATAACGAATTATTATTTTTAATACAAAACTTTATTTCCTTTCTTTGCTGCGACGGGCAACTTCTCTCCAGTGAGGTAAGGGTTTGACACCCTCTGAAACGGAACTGGTTTCAACAGAAGTAAAAATCGTAATGACGTAGGACTTACCTTGTCCGCATAGTATTTTTTCGCAACTAAGCTCTTATGGCCGAACATAGGATCCACCTGTAAGAAAAGGATTAAAGTGTCTCAGAATCCAATGAATACAATGAAAGAAAGCAGAAAAATTCGTTTTTTTTGCAATTATTTTTAGTTACTTAAGGAAGATTTAATGTCTAAAAGTTTATTACTGAATAAAAATTGTATTGTAAGAGATTTCTTTTGTTGTCTTATTGACGTTTTCTTGTGTTGGTTTTTAAAATTAAGAAGTATTATTCTCGATTAAGTAAATTTAGCATTTGCTTCATCACGTGATTTCAACACTAACATCTAGCCCGTGAACGGTTACAATAATTTCCCCCAATCAGCATACTTCATCGTACAATCAAATACATCTAATTTAAATGTAAACATGTCTGAGACAAGACTCTACGAAAGCTTGAGCGCTTAATAAAAATGTGGCCTTATTTTAAGCAAACACAAAAGACACATTATATGTATAAAATAGAAAGAAATAATACCTTAGGAAGACATCAGTTTTGAATTTGACTGTACATTGATCCTGTGTTATTACAGCGCGCAAAATACAAAAAAACAGCAAAGAAATATATACAAAAATACATTCCAAACGAGAATGGCAAGAAATATACAAATATACATATATTCATGATTTTTCTCAAGAAAGCAAAACAAAATAAAGCAGACTAGAATTTAACATGAACTGATCAATTGCCCTTTAAGTGAAAAAATAAAGCATTTCTAACCTTCTTTAAATCACGTTTAATTATTCATAATTATTATCATTAATTAATAAACAAAGAGCAATATTTTGTTTTCAATAGCACTGGGAATAGTTTTGATACTAATTTTCTCAGACTTGGTTTTGTATGTAAAAATAAAATAGAAATGTATAAATCAAGTTTCGGTTTATCTTAAAAACCTTTCCCAAATAACATTTACATACATAAAGTTGTAAAAATGACATAAAATTCTCTTTTGTTTGATAAATGATAAAATCAATATTGTTTTTGATTTTAAAATAAGAATTTTATTTTTGTTTTATGTAAAGATTGAGGCTGATTTTGGTTAAATATGAAAAACATTATTAAAGTTTTAATTAATTAAACACATTTCTAATAAAATATTGTTTTATTTAATTATAAAATACAGTTATTAACTGAATAAAAATTCAGAAAGCATGATTTTGAATTATACCATGTTTTTTTAAAGCTGTAAGATTTTTGTTATATTTATGTCCTTTCATTCTGTTTTCTAGGTATTTCATGGTTTCACCAAATACGTATAGATTGACAGTATATTTTGTATACTTTGTGTTATGTTTTGTTCTTTTCAATTTTTAATTTTAATTTCGTATAGATTTGGTTTTGTTGATTTTTTCATGAACACGATACCAATAAAATAAAGTTTTATCTCGCTCAGTGTTCGTACATACCTTGATCGACAATTCCCGGCGCCGACACGAAAAATTCCCGTTTTGACACTGCAATTCCCTTTTTTTTGGCGGCAAAATACAAACTTATCAACTTATTTTTAATAAATTACTTACTAAATTAAAGTAAATGTACCGATACAATAACAGATTCATGTTAGCTAAAGCAAATGAATAACAAAATACAAAAATAATAAAAATTTAAATTTATTTTTATTGATGCAATAATAATATTTTGTTCAATAATTCCCTCTAAAACAAAACTTTTTCCCTCTAACGTTCAAAATTCTCTCTAAGAAGGGAATTTCCCTCCCATATACGAACACTGATCTCGCTAGAAAAAGATATTAAAGGCAGGGTCACATTTACTTTATCATATATAATATGTAATCCATGACATTATAAGCAGTATTCAGTGGTATTAATATTTAGTAATTTTGCAGCGCCCTCTATATTTCGTTCATATAAACTTTTGTTTCTTATGCAATAATGAAGATGCCACTATTAATTAATTTTATTGATCTTTTGTTGTTTGTTTATTTTAATCACTTTATTTTTGCTAAATTTTAACGTTAGTTTTTTTTTTGTTGATTCTTTTTTTTAATTTCAATATAGGTAAACATCCCTAATAGCCAAATTTAAATTTTCCGCTACAATTTTTAGTGAATTCAACATAAAGCCATTAAAATAACTATTAATCTAGTACAAAATGGTGGGGAATTTTATGTATCAAGGTTAAAGTTACTAAGAATAATTGCGGGAAATTTAAATTTGGCTATTAGACATACGAATCCCAATTGATTTTCATTTTATTATTTTAATTCTTATTAAACCACCATTCATGAGATAAAAATACCAAACAAAACATCCAAAAAGGGGGTTACAAAATAACACAAAAACTCATTACCTTCAAAATAATAATAATATGATCTAAAAACTAGGTTAAAGTGGTTAGTTAATTAATTGTACCAAGTCTTAAGGTTATTTTTTAAATCCAAATAAAAATTTGGACAATACAAATATTAAAAAAGGAAAGATCCATTTTTAAACAAAAAGTTTTGACATTTATTTATATCTTTTTCAATTTTGCATATAATTAAAATGGTAATACAGCAACCAAATTTTCGAATTGAAATAGTTTTGTCAACAATTTGAAAACATATTAAAAATTTTGTAAATGAACAAAACACAAAAACAGATAAATTTTTATTGAATATTAAATGTTGTATTGTTTTTGTATATTGTTCATTTTTAATATGTTTTCACATTTAGTTGTTGACAAACCAATTTCAATTCGAAAATTTGGAACGCCAAAGTCATCCACGCGCACCTGTCAAAATTGACAGGTGATGCTTCTTGTCTTATCGCTTCACTGATCTAATATGGCCAGTAGAGCCTATTGTGATGGTATTTTAAAGCTCATCCAATAAGTTCAGCCCTTCAAGACACCACAAAATCTTGTTAAATGACATGGTCTTCCAAGGAAAAGTGAATCTTTCCAAAGATCACATACCATGGAATTGAAGCACTTACCTGCAGAGTTCGTTGTAGAAATCTATTAAAATCCATGTCATCAAATCCCCCAACAACTTCCTCAGAATCAGGATCACCTCCAATGTCGGGACAATAGAACATGTGCTCAGTATCGCACATGCAATCCTGGGCAGCCTGATATTTCCTGCTGAACGATGCGGTATTCTCAAACTCCTCCAAACAATTCATTTCCGCTGTATATTGAATCAAAATAATCATCAAATGGACTTCCATCTTTGCAACAATACTAACCGGTATATCCAACCGGGCAAGGATTAGGTGGATTGCAGTAAGCTGGTAAGGTGGTGTCCGTCTTGATTTCGGGCTTATTACTGATGCTTCCTTGCGGCTTCAATTTCTGTGGACCTTCTCCAGCACCTCCGGACATTAATTGGCCACCCCACAAGGTGCTGTGTTCCAGGAATTCCTGATCTCTCAAACTGGGATGTAAGCTGTTCTCTTCTAGAGTGTCGTAGTCCAAAGGGAATAGCTCTTCCTCCTCGAAATCTTTGGCCAGGGAACGGGAACCCATAGGTATTCTACTGTCTGGGAAATCTAGATAAGATGGTTCAACCAAATCTTTGCCCATTCTGTTTACTAGCTCCCGGAAAAGACCACCAGCCAAGAAATGGTCCTGAAGAGAATGTGGTTTAATGGGTGTAAAGTACAATGCCGCCAAGAACGGATAATTTGGAAATTATAAAATACTAAAAAATATAACACTATAAAAGTATTAACTACTAACTGGCTAATGTAGTTATATATTGCTCACTACAACTAAACCCATGCAAGTAGCACCAAATACTTCTAAAATATAAATTCAATATTTAACAAATATAAACATATATAATACATATTTTATTTATTTGGTGCTATTTGGAAACTATACATTACTATATATGGAATTATATATCATTTTCCACTTCCAATTCAAATGTCTATCAATTATCTTTAGCAACTTAAATAGAAAAATATTAAAAATGACGAAAAAAAAAATCAGTGAAATTACCTATATTTTTAAAGCTTAGAAAACTAAAAATGTTTTTATGTCGAATGCTGCTACTGATGTTAATGTAATTTTATTCGCAATATAAATATTTTTAGCCTGTATGAGTGCATGAGGTTAGGAAATACGACATTACTGCATGAAAACTTTCTCTAAGGTTGAAAGTGACGTTTCTCTCATTCAAAAACATCAAATGTCAGTTCGACATTTAAGTTTAATTAAGTTATCAATGGTTGATGTATCTAATAATAGTTATTGATAGTTAAGGCCAAGATCTTCGATACTATGTTCTTTTGCTCAGCTTCTTAAATTATATAGGTTTTTGTTTGCCTTATCCCCTCTCAATTATATCAGGCGTTCCTCAAGCCAACATTCTGAGACCTTTACCTTATGTAATTTACATCTCAAATATCATTAAATATTTGCAACGTCATAAAGTGCCACCTTTAAACGAATGACTGGCAAACATATTACAAATATTCCACTTTCAATCCTGACCCAAAGCCTCGTGAAGCTATCCCATACATAAATAGCGACTCTCAATCAATTATATAGACATGTCGGAAAAACATTGTCTCGATTCGAGATCTCTAATGATATTAAAATTATAGAATCAATGATAAGATCTGCACAGTATCAAATGTGCGCATAACTAGCCATATAGCTAAATTTAAATTGCCCGCAATTATTCTTAATAACTTCAACGTTGTAACATAAAATTACCCACTATTTTGTATTACATTAATAGTTACTTTAATGCCTTTATGTTGAATTCAAGTCGCCTAAAAATTATTTATTTCAAAAAACTAAGTTACCTGGTCGATAATATTTTATTTAGAACACATCTGCAAACCATCAATGTGACGCACAAAGCCTCAATAACTCCTCCACCTTGAATTTTTTTTAAAAATCGTTTAACTGTAATACGTTATTTGCATCCGTAATTTTTCTATACGATTTTTTCTTGAACTTGAGCTTATTTTTTTATGGCAATATATTTTTTTTTCTTATTAGGAAAATGTACATATTCGTGTAGCAGGAAAAACAATGGCTTATCTTTTAAACGGCTGATCTTGCATCTTTTGGGTATATTTCCTTTTGTTACTTAATTTCTTCTTTGAGTTCTTGAATTTACTATATACAAACCGCTATTATTATTATTACTATTATGAATATGTGTGGGCTTTTCTAGATTTTCATTCACCCACGCAGTTATAGAAACTTACATAAAATACAGAGACAACAAAAGCATTTAATGACCAAAATACAACTTAATTATCTAGATTTGTAATTCGATAACACTATTTCAACAAAAAAGCTACATCTAAACACCTACACAATACAAATATGACCCGCCCAAATTTCACCACTCAAAAAACAGTCATTCCAACATAAACTTATTATAAGCATGCGATAATGATGACATTTTTGAAAATCAAAAATTAAAGCAAATAGCACGTTTTGTAGATTTATATCCTTACCTTTCCGGGAGGATAGTAAGCATACGCTACGCAAACTAATGGGAAAATAACCGCCAAAGACTTCATTTTGGAAACGACCTACACGAAAAACAGTGTCACTTTAGGACTTTATTCAATATATATGCGTAAAATATAGGGCAAATTGTGAATGAACCACCTGTTATGTGAATCAATGAAGATATCCACAAGTATCAAAACTATGCGTATAATGCATACGACATTAACGACCACTCAAATGGTTTACATTTTAATTCAGGTTAACCTAACTTTGAAAAGGAGAAATTTTGGTTTGAGCTTGTTAGCAGTGAATATATCCCGAGGAGTTGGATTTGATTAGTTTACCTTATATGTATTATATTGAATTATTAAAAAAAAGTGATGCAGAAATGGCAAAAGATTGTTGTGGTCGATTTCTTTTTTTTTGGAGAACGTTTAAACAAATCCACCGAAATAGTTTTGTTTACGTACTTACCCTTTTGGGTCGCGCTGAACTAGTACCTGGCTAGGAATCAATGAAGGTTTGTAGTGTCGACGTCATTGCCTCGTCGCGACGCCCGAATCACGAGGATTCACGAATATATTAATCAATAACGTTTTAATAACCCAATATCCATACAAGGCTTATTTTTTTATTTTGAGGATATAATCCAATGAGTAGTTATGCAACCAAATCTATGCCATTGTAAAATATTCTTGTAAAATTTCACTTTCCCTGGTCCTCATCCAATTTTTACGACAACACATAATATTTAAATCTGATCCTTCTTCTAAATAAATAACGTGCATGCGATTCAAGCTTTAAAAATTTTGTTTTACTTTACAGCGTTGTTGTGTAAAGCAATTAATAAAACTATAGGTTAGAATATAAAACACTCTAATAAATATAATTTATGCTGTAATTTTTTAATTTCTTATAATGGCAAATAAATCATGAATATATAAAATACTTTTAACCGATTTGAATTCAAATTTAAATTTCGAAAGGATCTCTAATCACATCAGTTCTACCAACTGATATGATTACAGATCGTAGCCTTAAGTTTTCCTCTACATAATAACCAGCTTGATTCTCAGCTCGACAAAATTCACATTATAAGGTGTAGAATATCTGCTTTTTAAAATATAGATTCACCAGGAGTAATAAGTAAATAACATAATTTAAAGTAAAATTTAAAAGAAAACGATTGTAGAACGCAGCCGTGACTTTCCCGCTTAAACGGTGGCCATTTTGATCGTCAATTCTTAACAGCTTGTCAAAATTCGCTTTAAAAAACAGAATTTTATCTATTGGAAATATAAATTCGCTGTGAGTCGTTAGTAAAATCACTTGGAAGATGGAAAATAATCCAGAAGAGAATTATAACAATGATCTATCGGCGGATGAAATGGAAACGGTTACGCTATCAGAAGTGGCTCAGTCTCAACAAAGTTTATATGCAGATGCGTATGCCGTCTTAGGAGCGTCCGATGATAAGAATTGCACATATTCAGAGGTAATTCCTATTAATTAATTTCATATGTGACATACATGTCGTGTTATTTCTTAGGGTTATTTGAAACGTCAAGCTCTTTACGCTTGTCTAACGTGCATACCAGAAGCGCGTACAGATGAAACCAAGCGTGCTGGTATATGTTTAGCATGTACTTATCATTGTCATGATGGGCATGAGCTTGTCGAATTGTACACTAAAAGGAACTTCCGTTGCGATTGTGGAAATGGTAAATTTCCTGGATTCACATGCAACCTCCATAGTGATAAAGATGAGAATAACGAACAAAACTCATACAATCAAAATTTCTCTGGTGTGTATTGCACCTGTTCGAGACCATATCCAGACCCTGAAGATCCAGTGGTAGACGAGATGATCCAATGCATCATATGCGAAGATTGGTATCATACCCGCCACTTAGGTGTCGAAATACCTTCAACTTTTGCTGAAATGATATGCGAGACTTGCGTTAAAAAACACGATTTTCTATTGCACTATGAAGGTTTAACCATAACTAAAATAACACCAGACAATAATGAACAAACTGTAGTTGAACTTGGTAAGGATACAAAAGAAACTGAAATCACTAACGAGTCTGAAACAACGGATAAACCCAAAGATGATATCATTCAACTGGATTCACCTAATCCATGTAAAAAACCAAAGAATAAAACTGGTACAATATCCACAAAGTTCATGAAAGATATATCCTGGAGACAACAGTTATGCACATGTGAGAATTGTAAGGAGATGTACATGGATCAAAAAGTTTCATTCCTAACTGATATTCAAGATACAGTACAATCTTATGAGGATAAAGGCAAAGCAGCTGCTTTGGAAGAAGAGGAATATGCATTAAATTCTGTAGATAGGGTGCCTTTAATGGAAGCTATTGCTGGTTATCACGACATGAAGGGCCATTTAATAGAATATTTGAAGAAATTCCAAGAAAACAAGAAGATTGTGCGAGAAGAAGATATAAAAGAATTCTTCTCAACCATGGCTGCTAGAAGAAAGAAGCAAAAACAACAATCCTTATTTTTGTCGCTAGTTGTACATTTTATTTATAATTTGAAAGAGTTTTAATAAAAAAAGGTTGATTGCAGTTTTGTTTTTTATTTTCTTAATATAAAAGTATTTAGTAAATCAATTTTTGAGAATGTTTTTTTTTTAACAACTTCATAAACAATAATAGAATTTATTTAAGCACTTCTATCTTTGCTTTCAAATCCTTTATAAACGTGTTTATATTATCCAACTTCTCCTTCTTCTTTCCCAAATGGTCATTTTCATCAAATATTTGATCCCTAACGCTTTTAAGCGCTCGAAAATCGGGACACTCCATATTCATATCCCTCATACGTTCATACAGAATTTCTTTCTGTTTAAATAATTCTGCAATATCCGCTTCTATGTCCTTCTCTTCCTGTTTTAGCTCCCGTATTGTCTGTTTCAAAGAATTCGGATCGAATTCGTCTGAAACGGACGACAAGTTTTGATGGAGCCCATCAACCCTTTCAGTATATATCTTGATCAAATCATCACGTTCCTTTTCTAAAGATTTTACCGCTTCATCTTTCTTCTCAATGATCTCCTCGATTTTGAACCGTTCCTCTAGCAATGATCGTAAAAATTGTTTTTCCGATTTTAAATCGCTTTCCACTGACACTTTTTTGATTTCTAAGTTTCGCAATGTTTCTGTTTTGCACGCTAAATTGTCGATCGCCGAATTCAGGAGATATTGGAATGTGCTAGAATTGTCCTCTAGTTCTTCTAGCACGTAATCGGACACGGAAAGTTCTTCTAAGAACTTATCCAAATCGTTCTATGCAGCCATAACTTTATAATATTTTTGTATACCAAATTCAAATCAAAAAATAGGTACTGAGGTTGTCAGTCGGTAAAGTAGCAAATTGTGAAAGTAAAACAGTTGCCTGTAGCCACACAATCGTAAAGTCACTAAGTGCACTAAATGTCCCTGAGAAATTCCTGGAGATTTAAAAATTTTGTAAATAAAAACAGAAATTTATCAGGCAATTTAGAACATATACTATATCGTATATTTTTATAATCTGGTGTAATTTTGATTTACAGCAACAAGAGGCAAAAAGTATTTAAGTAGTAGTTGATGGTATCACCACTAGATAACCCAAAAATAGTTTCTCGCAGGAAGTTGAAAAAGTTTCTGTTCCTGATTTTAATTGACAAGTAGACAACTGCAAACTCTAACTGCTCTAACCTCCAATTACAATTTGCTTGAACTTCACAAATAGCCTAGCTTAAGAAAATGTTTAATATATTTACAAAATCATCATCTTCAGTCGCGCATCTCACACGGAATATCGCAGGTTTAAATAATTTAGGCAAAATATATTTTAGAACACAATTTAAATCTTTACAGCACCAAATCATAAGATTCCAAAAACAGTGCGTCGCAACAAGTACAGACAAAATAAATCCAGGAGAAAGAACTAAAAGAAGCTTGGCAGAATACAGACATGTTTATCCTGAATTTCTGCCGGATCCTAAGGTGGAATTTCGCAACCCGATTAGGGAAAAACTGGAGAGAAATGACATGATTTCCAGAAGATCCCGAATTGATATCCCCGGATTTTATGTTGGTTTGTCTATTTCAATCATAAAAAATGTATGTGGAAATATTTGTTAAGTATATTTTAGGATCGATCCTTGCTGTGACATCATCGGATAAAGACAATCCTGGAAGAGAGCATAAATTTGTCGGAATTTGTATAAAAAGAAGTGGTTGTGGTTTAAGGGCTGAATTTATTTTGCGGAACTTGGCAAGGATACAAAAGAAACTGAAATCAGTAACGAACCTGTAACAACGGATAAGCCCAAAGATGATATCATTCAACTGGATTCACTTAATCCATGTAAAAAGCCAAAGAATAAAACTGGTACAATATCCACAAAGTTCATGAAAGATATATCCTGGAGACAACAATTATGCACATGTGAGAATTGTAAGGAGATGTAAATGGATCAAAAAGTTTCATTCCTAACTGATATTCAAGATACAGTACAATCTTATGAGGATAAAGGCAAAGCAGCTGCTTTGGAAGAAGAGGAATATGCATTAAATTCTGTAGATAGGGTGCCTTTAATGGAAGCTATTGCTGGTTATCACGACATGAAGGGCCATTTAATAGAATATTTGAAGAAATTCCAAGAAAACAAGAAGATTGTGCGAGAAGAAGATATAAAAGAATTCTTCTCAACCATGGCTGCTAGAAAGAAGCAAAAAACAACAATCCCTTATTTTTGTCACTAGTTGTACATTTTATTTATAATTTGAAAGAGTTTTAATAAAAAAAGGTTGATTGCAGTTTTGTTTTTTATTTTCTTAATATGAAAGTATTTAGTAAATCAATTTTTGAGAATGTTTTTTTTTTAACAACTTCATAATAATAGAATTTATTTAAGCACTTCTATCTTTGCTTTCAAATCCTTTATAAACGTGTTTATATTATCCAACTTCTCCTTCTTCTTTCCCAAATGGTCATTTTCATCAAATATTTGATCCCTAACGCTTTTAAGCGCTCGAAAATCGGGACACTCCATATTCATATCCCTCATACGTTCATACAGAATTTCTTTCTGTTTAAATAATTCTGCAATATCCGCTTCTATGTCCTTCTCTTCCTGTTTTAGCTCCCGTATTGTCTGTTTCAAAGAATTCGGATCGAATTCGTCCGAAACGGACGACAAGTTTTGATGGAGCCCATCAACCCTTTCAGTATATATCTTGATCAAATCATCACGTTCCTTTTCTAAAGATTTTACCGCTTCATCTTTCTTCTCAATGATCTCCTCGATTTTGAACCGTTCCTCTAGCAATGATCGTAAAAATTGTTTTTTCGATTTTAAATCGCTTTCCACTGACACTTTTCTGATTTCTAAGTTTCGCAATGTTTCTGTTTTGCACGCTAAATTGTCGATCGCCGAATTCAGGAGATATTGGAATGTGCTAGAATTGTCCTCTAGTTCTTCTAGCACGTAATCGGACACGGAAAGTTCTTCTAAGAACTTATCCAAATCGTTCGATGCAGCCATAACTTTATAATATTTTTGTAAACCAAATTCAAATCAAAAAATAGGTACTGAGGTTGTCAGTCGGTAAAGTAGCAAATTGTGAAAGTAAAACAGTTGCCTGTAGCCACACAATCGTAAAGTCACTAAGTGCACTAAATGTCCCTGAGAAATTCCTGGAGATTTAAAAATTTTGTAAATAAAAACAGAAATTTATCAGGCAATTTAGAACATATACTATATCGTATATTTTTATAATCTGGTGTAATTTTGATTTACAGCAACAAGAGGCAAAAAGTATTTAAGTAGTAGTTGATGGTATCACCACTAGATAACCCAAAAATAGTTTCTCGCAGGAAGTTGAAAAAGTTTCTGTTCCTGATTTTAATTGACAAGTAGACAACTGCAAACTCTAACTGCTCTAACCTCCAATTACAATTTGCTTGACCTTCACAAATAGCCTAGCTTAAGAAAATGTTTAATATATTTACAAAATCATCATCTTCAGTCGCGCATCTCACACGGAATATCGCAGGTTTAAATAATTTAGGCAAAATATATTTTAGAAACACAATTTAAATCTTTACAGCACCAAAAATCATAAGATTCCAAAAACAGTGCGTCGCAACAAGTACAGACAAAATAAATCCAGGAGAAAGAACTAAAAGAAGCTTGGCGGAATACAGACATGTTTATCCTGAATTTCTGCCGGATCCTAAGGTGGAATTTCGCAACCCGATTAGGGAAAAACTGGAGAGAAATGACATGATTTCCAGAAGATCCCGAATTGATATCCCCGGATTTTATGTTGGTTTGTCTATTTCAATCATAAAAAATGTATGTGGAAATATTTGTTAAGTATATTTTAGGATCGATCCTTGCTGTGACATCATCGGATAAAGACAATCCTGGAAGAGAGCATAAATTTGTCGGAATTTGTATAAAAAGAAGTGGTTGTGGTTTAAGGGCTGAATTTATTTTGCGGAACTTGGCAAGGATACAAAAGAAACTGAAATCAGTAACGAGCCTGAAACAACGGATAAGCCCAAAGATGATATCATTCAACTGGATTCACCTAATCCATGTAAAAAGCCAAAGAATAAAACTGGTACAATATCCACAAAGTTCATGAAAGATATATCCTGGAGACAACAATTATGCACATGTGAGAATTGTAAGGAGATGTACATGGATCAAAAAGTTTCATTCCTAACTGATATTCAAGATACAGTACAATCTTATGAGGATAAAGGCAAAGCAGCTGCTTTGGAAGAAGAGGAATATGCATTAAATTCTGTAGATAGGGTGCCTTTAATGGAAGCTATTGCTGGTTATCACGACATGAAGGGCCATTTAATAGAATATTTGAAGAAATTCCAAGAAAACAAGAAGATTGTGCGAGAAGAAGATATAAAAGAATTCTTCTCAACCATGGCTGCTAGAAAGAAGCTAAAAACAACAATCCCTTATTTTTGTCGCTAGTTGTACATTTTATTTATAATTTGAAAGAGTTTTAATAAAAAAAGGTTGATTGCAGTTTGTTTTTTTATTTTCTTAATATGAAAGTATTTAGTAAATCAATTTTTGAGAATGTTTTTTTTTAACAACTTCATAAACAATAATAGAATTTATTTAAGCACTTCTATCTTTGCTTTCAAATCCTTTATAAAAGTGTTTATATTATCCAACTTCTCTTTCTTCTTTCCGAAATGGTCATTTTCATCAAATATTTGATCCCTAACGCTTTTAAGCGCTCGAAAATCGGGACACTCCATATTCATATCCCTCATACGTTCATACAGAATTTCTTTCTGTTTAAATAATTCTGCAATATCCGCTTCTATGTCCTTCTCTTCCTGTTTTAGTTCCCGTATTGTCTGTTTCAAAGAATTCGGATCGAATTCGTCCGAAACGGACGACAAGTTTTGATGGAGCCCATCAACCCTTTCAGTATATATCTTGATCAAATCATCACGTTCCTTTTCTAAAGATTTTACCGCTTCATCTTTCTTCTCAATGATCTCCTCGATTTTGAACCGTTCCTCTAGCAATGATCGTAAAAATTGTTTTTTCGATTTTAAATCGCTTTCCACTGACACTTTTCTGATTTCTAAGTTTCGCAATTAGTTTGTTCGCGTCGCATGAACTATTTGCACTATTATGCACTTTTTAGAACTTTTGTGTGCAAAAGTGTATAAAGGTGCAAATAGTTCATGCGACGCGAACAAACTTAAAGTTTCTGTTTTGCACGCTAAATTGTCGATCGCCGAATTCAGGAGATATTGGAATGTGCTAGAATTGTCCTCTAGTTCTTCTAGCACGTAATCGGACACGGAAAGTTCTTCTAAGAACTTATCCAAATCGTTCGATGCAGCATAACTTTATAATATTTTTGTAAACCAAATTCAAATCAAAAAATAGGTACTGAGGTTGTCAGTCGGTAAAGTAGCAAATTGTGAAAGTAAAACAGTTGCCTGTAGCCACACAATCGTAAAGTCACTAAGTGCACTAATGTCCCTGAGAAATTCCTGGAGATTTAAAAATTTTGTAAATAAAAACAGAAATTTATCAGGCAATTTAGAACATATACTATATCGTATATTTTTATAATCTGGTGTAATTTTGATTTACAGCAACAAGAGGCAAAAGTATTTAAGTAGTAGTTGATGGTATCACCACTAGATAACCCAAAAATAGTTTCTCGCAGGAAGTTGAAAAGTTTCTGTTCTGATTTTAATTGACAAGTAAGACAACTGCAAACTCTAACTGCTCTAACCTCCAATTACAATTTGCTTGAACTTCACAAATAGCCTAGCTTAAGAAAATGTTTAATATATTTACAAAATCATCATCTTCAGTCGCGCATCTCACACGGAATATCGCAGGTTTAAATAATTTAGGCAAAATATATTTTAGAAACACAATTTAAATCTTTACAGCACAAAAAATCATAAGATTCCAAAAACAGTGCGTCGCAACAAGTACAGACAAAATAAATCCAGGAGAAAGAACTAAAAGAAGCTTGGCAGAATACAGACATGTTTATCCTGAATTTCTGCCGGATCCTAAGGTGGAATTTCGCAATTCGATTAGGGAAAAACTGGAGAGAAATGACATGATTTCCAGAAGATCCCGAATTGATATCCCCGAATTTTATGTTGGTTTGTCTATTTCAATCATAAAAAATGTATGTGGAAATATTTGTTAAGGATATTTTAGGATCTATCCTTGCTGTGACATCATCGGATAAACACAATCCTGGAAGAGAGCATAAATTTGTCGGAATTTGTATAAAAAGAAGCGGTTGTGGTTTAAGGGCTGAATTTATTTTGCGGAATATTGTAGATAATCAAGTATATTTTATACTGTGTAAGTTGTGACCATTTAATTTGTTTTGGTAAATTTTGCAGGGCGTCGAGATTTGTTATGAAATGTATGACCCCACTATACTAAAGATTGAAGTTTTACGGCTTGAAAAACGTTTAGATGATGAATTATTATATTTACGTGATGCTTTACCAGAGTATAGCACGTTTGATATTAATATGGAAGGAGAACCAGTGGCAGAAGGTATATATAATTGTGTATTTTATATATTTATTTAAACCAGAAAAACATATAAAGTAAATTTCATAGAGGGAAAGAAAGTTACATGGTACATAGACTAGAAGAAGTACATAGAATATAAAAAAGAACACTTAACAACACTTACAAACAAATTATTACAAAAGTTAATAGTTTAATGTACATAAATGCTTGGAAGATTTAATATATGTACAAATAGTAGCTTAAAGATAATATAAATTATAAATGACATTAAAAGTAATAGTGCACTTATAATAAAATATAATTTATGTTATTTCTCAGGCGAAATCAAAAAAAAAAAAAATCGTGGATGATAATTAAAATGTCATTACTTAAATCACCCAACTTACAAATTAACTGCTTTAGAAGTAAATAAAGGTTCCTATATATGAGCTGACATTCAAGAGAAAAACGAAAATTCATTACTAAGAATCAAAAAAAGAAAAGAAAATTACAAGCAGCAGTTCTAAAATAGAATTTAGAAATAAAATTAAGAGTAATCCTGTATCTACTTCCTGATAAAGGAATTTTTCAATTTTCTTTTAACAGTTTTGTTGTAATTTAGAACCTTGATTTCACGGTAATTTATTGTAATTTTTTTTTTTTGCATTTACATAACTTTTTTTACTGATAGTTTTACTTACATCTGGTGTTTGTATGTTTCTATATTTTGGGTTTTATATTTTTCAACTACATTTCCCTTCATTGTAATGGAATAATACAATCTCTAGTGTAAATGATTATCGTAAAGATATATTCTTTAAAGGGTGCTTATTAAATTTAATATAGCTTAAGTAATTCAACTGAAATACGTTTTATTCTATATTTTTCAAGTTTTTTGATTAATACTGAATGGTTTATTGGTTTCAAAAGCTGTAGCAAAATGTAATAATACGTTCATAGTGCATTTACTTTCATCTAAATTATTATTGGAATTATAGTTCAAAGCATTAGTTGTTCCTTTATTGTTAACAAAAGGAAATTGATAATCTGAAATTTAGTCATATTTTTTAAGAAACAGTATAATCCATTAACCATAAATTCTTCATATAACTTATATATATAATATTAGTTATATAATTTAATTGTGATGTTCTTATAGGTACACCAGTACCTATAAATCCCATTAAAGTCAAACTAAAACCAAGACCATGGCTCGAACGATGGGAAAGGAAGAATTTGAAAGGTGTCCAAGACCTAGAATTGCCAGAAAAATTCTACAAGAGAGCGAAAGACTTGGCTACACCTTGGGAAAAATATGATCTAATGAAACAATACATGTAAGATTGTATTTCTTGTTTGTCGTATTTGGTTCCATCTTTTCTTTTTTTTTGTTTAGGAAAACTATACCAGAAGAAGAGCAAAGTGAAATATTTGCTGAAATTGAATCGCAGTTGCAAAGTCTGGAAATTTCAAGGAAGAAATTGAAACGAAAACGTACATTTTTAAAACCTGTAAGATTAGGTTGATTCCCTGTAAAGTAAATAAACTATAAAATTGTTATTTTCTTTATTTTTTTTTTTTAAGACGAAAAACATCAAATGCATATATCAGGCGAACAGTTCGTAAATAAATATGAATGCCAACAAAAAAAAAATGTTTATAATAATTATAAGGGTATCGAGATTATAATATAAATAATATAAGTTTAAAGTTACTTTTGAGAGAAAAATATACACTTTTATCCACTTAAAACTATACAAGTGATATTTACAGGGACTTATGGAAATAAGGCCTTCCTCAATCTTACTTTGCTACTGATGTTATCACAACTTCAAAAAAGAAGAACTAGGGTTGGTCAGTTTATTAACAATAACATGCCTACTGATTAAAAAAAGACCTCGTTTCCTGTAAAAATGGCAAACAACGCATTAAATCTATTGCATTTTTGATACTTCAAATCTTGTATTCACAAGTTCCTCATCGGAATCTAACACCGGTAAAGGTGGATCTATGGTTACATTTTCTTCCAACCATTTTATATCGTCATCAACAGAGGTCGGCTTTTGAGTCTTGTTGTGATGTATTCGAACTTTGACACCATAGGCGTCATTCACTAACTGTTCCTCTTCCTCATCGTCTCCGGATTCCAAAAATGGTACAAATGCATATCTTTGATTATTATTCGTAGGTCTCCACAGTATCATGATAACCAGCAACAAAGCACTAAACAGTATATGCCAGTAGGCCTCATCTATCCAGATATTTTTCCATATTTTTAAACATGATACGATGTGCCGTGTTTTAATCGAGTAAAGCATAAACACAACCGATGCCAAAACTGCAAATATTAAGGTATTGGTAAAATGTCGGTACAATGCTAATTTCACTTCGTTTCTTCTTAAACGTAATGTGCGTGTGGTATTTACTAATGCACTGAAAATCCACCAGCAAATTGCTGAATCTAAGACCGCTAATGGTACAGAGGCAACCAATATGTCCCTCCTCTGCTCGTTCTTTCGTTTCGTAATTCGTAAGTATGCTTCATATGATGCTAAGAAGAAATATAACAAACCAACTCCAACAACTCTGTGTAGAGCCGCGCCCAATCTCGGTTTAACGATTCCGAAGCCTAAACTTACAATTATGACCAGCATTCTAGCTAATGTTCTTTTAGCACAAGAAATCCACTCTGCAAACAGCATTGCACCTTCCACCCGATTTCCAGTGTTGTTTATACTTTGATATTCAGCGTAGAATGTCGCTTTTTCCAGCATACCAAGTAAAATAACACCACCAATCCAAAATTGTACTCTCAGCAAATCTCGCCATTGCATAAATGAGAGGATCATCCATATTAAGCCCAGAAGTACATAAAATATGCACATAACGCCATAGAAAGGTAAAAGAGGCCAATCTGCTGCTGATATGTAACCATATGAACTCTTCATTTCGACGTGAACACCCAAATTAAAATCTCCATTATTTATCCCACTAACACGAAACCCTAAGACATACACACCATCTTTAGGGATGACATAAACAGGATGTGTTTTATCCAAGGACTTTTCATTGTTTCCAAAGACATGTTCATCCAAAATTATTTTATCATTGCATGTATATATTTTATCCAAAGATCGGTAGGCATCTGTAGTATTCAAGGTTACTGATGATCTGAGATACTAAAAACAAATATAAGTACAAATAGTTTAGATTGATCAATACCGTTTTAATTACATCTGCAACTTGATTTAATGCATCTTCATAGTCCCAGCACTGAGACAAAACAACCACCCAACTAATAGAGATATTTGTAACCTTTCCACTTGGATTCTCACAATTAACTGCAAAATAACTAATATTATACCATATTTATACTACAACGATTCAATTACGTTTTATGAAGATTTGAGATCCCTTAAATAAACTCTTAGGAAGAATCAAACTATCATGACTCTAAAACAAGAATATAATCACTCTGAATGTTACAAAACAATAAACCATCTATAATTATACCGTTGTTAAATTGTAATCCCATTTGCCTTCGTCGGGTAAACACTCGATAAATCCCAATAAGAACAAAACCGCGACGAACGCAAATTTCAACATTTTTTCTACTGTATTGAGGTTTACAAACTAAAACTAATCTAGAGATGGGTACGAATTGTTATTTACATAATCAAACACACCGTATTACAAAAATATAGTTAACTGTTTACTATATATTTACATACAAAGATCGCCACTCGGTCAAAATTATAAATTAGAGAAATGTTGTCATGACAAAATCACAAAATCTATAAATGTCAAACGTCACATCACCATTTGCCTATAGCCAATTGTGCAGATTTGAATATAACTAAATTTTCTTTCTTTTTTATACATATCAGAAAAGAAGTTAATCATAAATACAAAGTTTTGTGTCGTATAAGTAGTAGTAAATTAATATTATTTTTATGATATTTAAAACAAATTAAGGATGAAATTATTTTATTCGGAAATTAAACATGAAATAGTTGGCCATATCGTCTGTCAAAAACTTGACAATTTTTGACAACTACAAAACCGAACCCAAAATATCATAATTTTACAAATACAATTATTTATATAGGTGAAATTAAACTTTATTTAATCTATAGTAGTGTAAACAAAATGTAATGAAATAACATACGCGATGAAATGTTATCATTATTAAGTGAAATTCACTTCTGGAGTACACAAGATGACATTAATGTTAAGAATACAGATTATGGCGTATTTAAGTAAGTTATATGAGTCAAATTGATTTAGAAACATACATTTTGAGTGTGTAATCGGCAGGTACAACACAAACAAAGATACAAGTGAAAACTCACACATATTGAGCAAGAAATCTTACTGTGAAAATAGAGGGTTAACTTGGAGTCCGACTAACAAAAGACCACATAAATTGAAAGACAAACTCAAGGAATTAGAGGTTTGATTCCATAAACTACCAATAAAAATTATTAAATTATTGTATGTTAAATTACAGGAATATCTTTATCAAAATAAAATTGTATGCTTTTTATGGAAAGACTGCTGTTTATCTCTATTGTTGTCAAGAGGAATACATGTAAATATAAAATACAATCCCAAATCATGTGATATAATTTCAATTAATTTTGACAAATATTTAATGGGAAAAATACAGAATGAATATATATGTGATGGTATAAATTCTCTATCATTTCTTGTAAGGTTGCTTTTAATCCTGGTATTATTACTAGGTGTTATTAAAGATGAACATATCGTTTGTATATGTACTGATGGAAAAGTGTTTGGATATGGTGGGAGTTGGAAAGATGGTTGGAGTATAGAAGGAGGTCCCAGGCGTAATGTTTACCTTCAAAATGATTACCTAGCTGTTTGGGGCCGTTCTGGGGCGGAGCATCCACAACCGTGGAGTCCATTGACTAAGGATCATCAAAGAGCGAACTTACATTTGTACTGGATTGGTTTACGAGGACCAGATTTACTTAGTTATAGAAAAACTTCTGCAGAGCCTATTACGGTTATTATAAGCAAGATTTATTCAAAAAATTTGATTGTGGTTGAACAAAAAGTTTCACAAAGAGGTAAATGATATATTATCCATTGATATATTACTTTTTTTAGAAGTAATTTTTTTAAATTATTCGTAGGTGCTGTTTCAGTAGAAGTAAATGTCTTAGAATTAATAAATAACAATTTAAAACGAGCATCTGTTACTGCAGTACCATTACAAACACAAATATGCTATTCTGTCCTAAGTGAAAATGAAATATTTCTATTACTGTGTTGCATTGACGGAACTGTTGCTCTACTTGACAGGAACCGAGGTTCCACAAAAGTAATTAAAGCATCTTTTATACCCACTCTAGCAACATGGCACGAATCGAATTGTATAGCAGCCATTGCTAATGAAAGGGGCCAATTGCAATACTTGGACACTGCCTTGAATTTCTTAAAAAGCCAAATCAGCGGAGAAGATTGCACACCCAATGCTATAATTGATGTGTCGAGTTATTTTGCTATACAACCCACAGTCACCTTTATAAAATGGGGACCAAAAGACTTAGCTATAGCGTTAGATCATGGTCCAATAGCTATAGTAACTCACAACCAGAATTCGCTGAGTTTTTTAGCGATGATTCAAAGATATTTGAGCGACGGCAAAGCTGACAAAGCCGTCAATCTTTTATTAAGTTGGAATTTTAATGAGGAATGCTTTGCCGCTCTGCAAAGGATTGTAACATATTTGATGCGACTGCCTTTAACACAGGAAAATGCGCAATTATTACAAAACTCTTTAGGATGCTACTATAGTCCTCCCATTCCTTTATATGTGGAGACAATACATAATTTTGGATTTCAAGTAAATCGTTATAAATTATTTGTGTGTTACATTCATATATTATGATTGATTTTTAGGTGAAATGTCTCACAAGGCGATTTTTTCACCAACTCGTGAGGTCTTCTATGTTCGAAACCGCATTTTTATTAGCAGTTGATATCGGTCATCACGATTTGTTCATGGATTTGCATTACATAGCTGTTAAATTAGGCGAAACGGAAATGGCTGCGGCAGCCAGAGCTCAAGCTTCCACTTTGCTTAGTAAATGTTCGAGTGATGGTAAGTTAACACCAATAATCATACAATTTGTGTTAAAATATACGCGCTATATGGCAGGGATTCCCAAACATAACGAGTATCCCCTCTGCGACTCAGGGGTGCCACACACTTGGGGAACCCCCGCCAAATGGGATTTTTTTTTATTATAGACTTTTATGAAATTATAATTTTACGGAAAGTTTGACTATCTTTTAAAACTTGAGATCTGTTGAATGCAATTGATTTTCTACTGTAAACAGGGTAAAATTGAAATAAACTGAAAAATAAAGGATCCGTCTGTTTCAAAAGAGGAAAACAATAGCAAAAATTACTCAGAATCAACTGTTTAATCGAATGTAACTGGTGTTTCGAATGTAATCTTTCAGCATTTCATATCTTTTTTCTTAATGTAATGATTTAAAGCAATTTTTATGCTTTTCACCTCTTCGGTATTGTGAAAAAATGTCTGATATGACTCCTTTTAAATGACACTAATCATATGAGTGCTACAAAAAATTGGGAAAATTTAAGAATATCAGTTTTGTGGCAAATGCGTTTGAAGAACCATAAGAAGAATGGATAGCTGGTGAAATCGAAGTGGTTTACTGGTTTGGACATTTTTTTTTCTAATTATCCACTGCCAGGTCGATTTTAGGACCCTATTTCACTAGATTTTTGTTTTCGCCGGCATAAATACCTGAGCATTTCATAATTAACGCTATTAGTGTTTCAGTAGAATCATCATCTGCATGGGAAAAGACAGGTGTCAACAGCTGTGTTCGCAGAGGAATCCCAAACTAGTCAGAGCCAATCATATACTGTGAAATCAATCAGAAAACTGTTTCGGATTTCTTTGAGCCAATTGAATCGCGTCTGACTAGTTTGTGATTCCTCTGCGAACACAGCTAACATTGATTTAACCTAATTTGCTGTATTTCTGTGTCAAAGTTCAGTCGACGAAGAGATAAGATCAGCTGCCGTTTTCAGCGGGTCCGCATAATTTTGGCATCCTGACTGCAGTCGTTCTGACGAACAACTATACAGTAGAGGGAATATCGCCGCCTCAGTTCGCTCTTGCTATCAATGTCAGGTCTTAGTGTCATGTTAGGGATACTCCGTTGTTAATAGGGTCTTGTAATTGTAGGTAACTGCGAGTTTTGTTTTAGAGGCGATTTGGCAACGCTGTAAAAGCTTCGGAGCGGTAATAAAGGGTGGGCTGGTTTCTTTTTAAAGATATTATAAAAAAGCAGCATTCAATATTTTCAATTATGTTTGCTTTATTAGAAAGAGTAAACCTTTAGATTAATTGTGGAATATAACTTCATTAAAATGGCTGCCTCGACTGGCGTTGCAATCTGAAACCAATTTTGTAGCACATTTCTGATGGTTTTAGCTCCTATTTCAGCAATAGCGCTGAAAATATTGTGTTTAAGTGCCTGAATTGTTTCTGGATTGTCGGCATAACAGCGATCCTTAACGGCATCCCACAAAAAATAGTTTAACGACATGAAATCGCAGGTCCGTGAAGGCCAACTCACAACACCAAAACGCCTGATTACACGATTATGGAACTTCAATTTTTGAGTTAATTGAACCTTAGCAGCGAATAAGCCCAGGTCTTTATGCAGAATTCTCCTCAGGCTACTGCGGCTAATGTTGACTTGCTGAGATCTGTGGCGAGTTGATGATCTCGGCTTTATGCGCACACTATCGGCAGCAGCAGCAACATTGTCGATTGAGCTAGTATTGGGGTGAACCTAGTTTCATTCGCCCTACAAGTGAATATTGCAGGACGAAGCCAGAGAATGAATGAAACGAATGCTCAAGGTTGCTTTCACGATATTAGAGGATATATTTAGTGAACGGCAGGAGCAAGCGATATCGTTCACGTTCATGGCTTTTATAATAGGTTACATTTTAACTTTTAGGCAAATCACTTATTGATAAAATAAATAGTAAATTGTTTATATACAAACACATTGATACACGTGAAGACAATGTAAAAGATTTACTTCATGCACAAGCTCTTCATTTATGCAATGAACGAAATAGATTGCTTGAAGTCGTATTATGAAGCCGGCGATTTACCGTGAATAATAAAAGCTTCGTTTTCGTTCCAGACGTTTCAGTGTTTTATATAGTTCGTTGCTTTCAATAACCGCTCAAACTATCTACATTATTACAACTTCATAAAATTTCATAATAAAAAAAAAATCCCATATGATACGTACTTTTTTTACTTTATTTTCGTGCTCCATAAAATATTTATATTTTGTGCAGGTTCCGAATGTTCCCGAACATCCTGTTCTCAATGCTCGGTAACTACGAGCAGCAGTGAGGATTTAAGTGCGTCCGAAACCCAACACGTTCATTCTCAACCGTCCAGATATAATTCCTCCTCATATAACGACAATTATTTAACGACAAACTTTAATAACTCCCAACCTAAAACCTATGGTACCTACATACCCCCTATTCCCAATATAGATCTGCCAAAAATTAATTTTAATAAGATCTCTCTAAATAAATCATCACCGCAACTACCTCCGTACACTAGACAATCTACGAGTAACGTACCGCCATTGCCCGTAACCGTGCCTCCTTTACCGATAACTGCAAGTAATTCGCAGAGTAACACCTATCACCCTCAATCTAGTATCTTCACTTGCGCGATACCGCCTTTGACGTACAGTAATCAGTCGAAAACTTACGGGCAGGTGGGTAATAACGCGCGAAATACTTCATACAACCTAAATTATAACCAAAACAGTAATTTATATGCAAGCGACCTTAAAACGAAACCAATTCTGCCCCCTCCCTTGCCTATGCAAACTATTTCCGTATTGAACTTGCCAAACAGTCTACCGAATTTCAATAACCCCATAAATCCTGTAATGTCCACTTGCAACAGTGCGTCAACGTCGTCAAATAGCAGCACCACGTCTCTACTGCAGAACAGTCCTTCATCTTCGGGTTCTCACGGGCAGCAAAATACGTCGAAGAAAGGACAAGCGAAAGTTAAATTTTCAGACACCGTTACGGCATTTATCGTACCGGAAATTAAACGACCCGCCAGACCAGCGTTGCCGGCCCACGTCATGGATCCGCAAAAAGAATTGGCAGATAGTTTACCTCTTTGTCATCCCAACGAGGATTATTTGAAAGATTTCGCTCCGATTAAACGTAACGAAAATGAGGAGAGCGCACCAGCTCCAAAAATAAAAGTTGTTCATTTTGGTGTTGTGTAACATGGGTTTTAATATTTGGTACTAATTCCCTAATAGCCAAATTTAAATTTCGCGCCACTATTTTTAGTAAATTCAACGTAAAGGCATTAAAATAACTATCAAAGTAATACAAAATAGTAGGTAATTTTATGTTTCAACGTTGAAGTTACTAAGAATAATTGCGGGCAATTTAAATTTGGCTATGTGCTATGTGCATTTGATGTCTATTACTAAAATATCATTAATTTCGCAAATACTGTATTTATTACAATTAAAACCAAAACGTTTTCTACGAGCCATTTCAAAAGACAAACGTAACCTTCCGTATGTACCCTCTATTATTCTAGCCACGATGTTGTATATAGCTCATTTTACAGAACAGTCGAATTTTTTTAGGCTTTTAGACAATCTGAAAACGTTCATTATTACTTCTTGAAGTTTCTAATATTCCAGAAATTACTAATCGAAACTTTAAGACCATTGTTAATAAGAACTGAAGTATATACAAAATTTAAAATTATTTTATAGTTTTTAGTATTTCCTTTAAAAAAATCTATATTTTCAATAAACAAATATTTAGAAATACGCTTATATTTAAGTAATAAGTAATATGAATTACATTTCTACGAGTATTTCATTGCGGTGATGGAGACCCTGATGAGGCCAGTGATGGAGGTGGATTACTAAATTCACGAATTATTATCAAAAAGATTGCATCGCCTGTGTACAAAGTGCGTTCGGCGCTCTTCCCGCAACCTAGCTGCATCACAAAATTGTCGTTTCTGTGCAGTCGTTCCAAATTTTATAACCAACGATTGATCCTTGTATTGGCCATTGAACATAAAATTTTTTACATGTCCATTTTCGGCTTCTTCAATTAATACTTCTTCTTTGTAAATAAAAAAATTATGCAATCTGCTCTCACCTCTTCCATTATAGTCTGCACTATGAGATTTCAAGAGAATTTAGTATTAGTGTGAGCTCAAAAAGTTGAATTAGCACCTATTCGAGAGGTCATAAGTATTAGGAATCATAATTATTTGGCACAAAATATCTACTTGTTGCAAAAAATACAAAAATTAAGAAATGAATTGTATAAAACTCAATATCTAAAAGCGAATAAACAAACCTATTATAATAATAATAATTAAAATAATGCATCAAATGGTTCATTAATTTGTCAATCATATTAGGTCCGACTATTAGGATATCGAGAAGTTTGATTACTTAGGTTTATGTAGGTATACATATCTACAGCGTTTTTAAATATCATTAACATAATTTTCTGAAATATTACTAGTTCATATTATTTTAAAACCATCTGAGACTGATTACAGCTTAATGCAACTGAATTAAAATTGTATTTTGATACCGTCCATAAATGTGTAAATATATTTTTTTATAAAAACAGAGATATATATATATATTAGATAGAATCTCCCTATTTATATAGAAATCCCATTAACTTCTTAAGCACTTAAACATTTAGATTTAACATGAAGAAAACTTATTTATTTTTACACTTATTTGTATTATTACACAGTATTTTTATATAAATAAATAAAACTTTTGTATTATCTTACAGTTTATTTCTTTTTACTGCCACCATATTCCTCTAAAGTTTGTTTTAATGTTAGTAATTCTTTATCGGGGATATATCGCTCCTCCTCATGGTGCTCACCGTGAGAGACAATATTTACAGTCACGCCAGCTGGTGTGCACGCTTCTACTGCTCGTATCAATAAAGGTAACTAAAATTAAAATCTGTAACTAAATCATAAAATGTATTTAGTACAATATCTACTTGAATCGAGGTTACGTCCGTAACTTGTACAGTTCTATGATACAATTTTAATTTGTATTGGCTTTGGACTATTTCGCTGTTAGGTTTGTAGGTCGATATGCTTAAATCTTGATGCGGTAATGCCCAGGCGTCCTCAACGTTGATGTCCATATTTTTCGCTAAATTATGGATTAATTTTTGAAAATGTTCTAGTATCGGATAATCATATCCTTTAATTTGGATATTTAAAGCATCATACAAAGGTATTTTCGATTTCATAGCCTGTAAATAACAATTCAAAATCGATATCAAAATGTTTAGCAAATTACCTCTAAATAGGGCGGTTCGAATAAATCTTTACTATAGAATCGATAAAAATTTGGATATTTATTTTTTGAAATTGCACAAACTCTTCTGATTTGATTCATATTTTATGTTATTTAATCAGATTATAAACATTCAAACTTATAGGTTATGTCATAAGTTGTCATTTAGGAATAGGTTATGTTATCAGTAGCCGCGTTCAGCGGAATTACCGCTAATATAATTTGGAGAAATTTATCGGTTTAATGTTACCGGTATCTATTTTATTTACCGCATTGTGCATTCGGTTTATATATATATTTTGGTGCTGTATTTAGAATGAGATGACCAATATATATTATTGATATACTGTATTAAATTGCTTAGTGGGTGACAAATCCGGTGAACGCAGCCAAGTGATTTTTTTTTTTATACAGGGTGTTGCTTTGCCGCGCGCATTTCAAAATTAAAATATTATATTATCTTCATCAGAATCGCATTGCCTTTGAAAATAAAACACAGCATTCCTATGCTTATGATTGTTTGGTTAATGACATTAAAATTCCAATAAGTTATTTCAAACTAAATGCAAAGAAATTTCAAAATCGCAAAATATGGCTCTAGTCGACGAGTGTGTGTACAAGGAGCTGGAAGATCTATTCGAGAATCTGAAGAAATCCTGCCAGAAGATCACGGACGACGCCAATAACGAAAGCGGTGACAAGTTACAAGAAACGACCACCAAGACACAAGAGAAACTGACCGCCCTTTCAACTCGATTGGATGAACTGTTGTCAATAATTACAAAGGATAATGAAGCTTATCCTAAGATAACGGCTATGAAGGCTTCGCTTTTATACGAAAAAGCTAAAATATTATTGAGCACCGATGACAATGCCGCTTGTAAGGTAAAGTTGGACGAAGCTTTGGAGTTAATTAACGATATAAAAGAACATCCGCTAATAACGTATTTGTACTTGCGCTGCGTGAATCATTTAGCGTATGTGCTGTCGAAGCTCGGCGATTTTCCAAAATCAAGACAGTTACTCGAGGAAATCACCAGTTATGAAATTAAACCAAATATATTGGTTTACAGGTGAGTCTACACATTTTTGTAATTAGAATTAAGTTGGCTTTTGGGAGAGAATTAATTTAAATAAATGAATTTTCTACGTAAGCACGGAAGAATTATTTTGCACCACTGAGATAGACAAAGGCCAGGCTCAACCAAAGCTGCATAAATTGACCATAAACAATCTTCAAATGCTAAGCTGGGTATACATCAAACAAGGGTTGGATTTAGAGTCTGCGCGCATTCAACACGAAATTTTAGAAAAAGAATTGGCGTATGGCGAAAGTGATCCTGTAGATTGGGCCACGAGGTGTGCAAGAATAGCAGTTTTACATTTATCGAAAATGCGTTGGCTTTCAGCCAGGTAATTTATTTTTCCTTTATTGGAAAAATTCTAGTGTTTTTGAATACCTTCTGCAGATATTACTTATCTGCTGCTGGTAATGTTTTGGATCGCCTAGAGAGGGACATGGTCGATCATCCAGACTTAGCAAAAGCACAAGCAGAACTGGCTAGAGGTTGGATATATTATGCTCTAAGATTATTTGACGCCAGCAAAGCTAAAGATATCGACCGAATTTGCAGCGAGATCTTCCAGGATGAATCTTCGTCATCAGGTGGGGCTCCTATAATTGCACCGTCATACAAGGGAAAAACATTTTTATCGTATATATGAAAAGGTCAAACAGTTTCAGATTCGTGCGAAGAACACAAACCACCACCTGAGGAAGAGGAGATGACCTTAGATCCAAAACTGCAATTTAAGTTTGCCAGTCAAGACGTACGCATTGAAGACGTCCCAGCGGTTTTTATAAAAAATCTAGAACAAGCCAAAGCACTCTTCTACTACACCAACACCTGGTTGAAGAGAGCTAGGCTGTATTATACTTTGCGCGATCATCCGTTTATGTATGTCAGTTGTGTGTTGGATTTAAGCGAGCTCTATAGGTACTTGGCGTTCTACGAGACGGATTTGGACGCGCAATACAACGTCCAAAAGAGGAGGGCTGATGCTTTGGAGGCGTTGAGCGGAATCTTAAAGGAAGTCCGGCCTCAATGCTATATTGCCGTCAGCGTTGAGTTACTTAGGGAACTTGCTGAAGTCCAAATTGAGCTGATGGGTTTGAATTTGAAGAGGATATACAAAATGCAAGGTAAGCAACACTGATAGCAGCAGGAAAATTACCACGTCGCGATTATTTTTTCGTTAGGGGACGCAAATGATAATCCGGAGAATTTGAAAAGACGCGTTGATGCCGTCAGTACCATTCAATCGAAGTTGGAGAAATTCGGAAATATGCTTGGCCATGGAAATTTGGACGAGCATGAAGGATCTGCCGCTAGTTGCGCACCAGAAGACGTAAATGCTGACGAGAAACATTCTAGCGATGACAATATATGAAGAATAGTGTATGGTTATATTTACGTACTATACTAAACTGTGATGATACGTAAAATCATTCTGTACAATTTAAACTTTTAATATTAAAGCAAACTTTTACCGTTTGAAGTTGTTTTTTAGGGAGCTGGTTTGCAAAGAGGAGTTTTCATTTCATCAAAATAGTCTCAATTACTTATCGTTTATTTATTTCTTTTAAAAATACAGGCTAATCAGTTACACAACACCATCACAACACATGCACAAAAATCATAAAATGCATAAGCAATTACTGCCACTGCTTTAACTTAACCACAAATTAATCGTTGAGATACATATGTGACTCTGTTCTTCTTGCTACCAACCATCGAATTAGGCGGCAGATCTAAATTTTCAGACAATGTAGTATAACTGCTTTCTTTTACTTTCTGGCGCGTCTCACTTCAGTTTTGTGAGCATGTTTGTAAGTTCAGCTACGAACTATTCTTCACCTTCACCACTTCACGTTCATAAGAAATACACTAATTAAAATGTCACCACAATTATTAAAACTCTCATCAGTTACTAAGCAAATTATCGCAGTTGTACAGGTAATTATCAGGCAATGTCAAATTGATTTGTGACACTTTTCTCATATAGTTTTTTTCGTAAGATAATGCCCACACTTTCCTTATCATCATCCTTTATATTTGCACTTCTAAGTTTATTCATTAACAAATGTCGTTGCTATATTATGCCTATATGCCGAGATCAATGTAAGTTGTGTTACAATATTCCCAATTATTTCAAGTGCCTAAACTGTAGGTATTGATGAATATGCGCAGGACACGAAAAACGTCCACTCAAGAACCGCTGATCTCTTTTTCTTTGTAACCGATACAATGGAAGTAATAAGAAACGTTTTATATAACAAGGTATGTACAAGCAAAATAATTATTACGTATAATAAAATAGCACGGGTATATATAGACATTTATATTTTTGAATATTTCAAGTTTGCCGCCATAGCGTGTTTTTTAGCGGTAAATTTGAAACATTCAGCTGCGTCATGTCCGATCATTTAATCAGAATTTTCTAATTTGTTTTTAATTAACAGATATTTCCCTTTTTTGTCTATCAAAAACCAAAGCCCCGCGACGTTTCTTATATTGATTCAATGGTAAATATTAAAAAAAACGAGTTATGAAATTTCCGATTAAAATGTAATAATTATTAGTGGACCTTTTTTGGATTCCACGTTGAAGCTGAGCCGCCCCTCGACGACGAATACGCTTTCTGCAATGGGTCCATTTTCGCTTTGATATTCGTACTTTATTTCGGATACGTGAGTTTTTATTTTGCTAATTAATGTTTTATAACAAAATATTATTCTACAGCTTTTTATGGCGACGAAATGTGTAAATGTTCCAAAAAATTACGAGCAAGGGGATTCACGTTTTCTTTCATATTTAGTGCCAAACCAAGATGACGAAATGGATGACTTATCGGAAAAGGAAGTTTGCCGTTGCCACTATCACGATTCGGAGAATGAGAAAGACGAAATGTGTATGATACCTTATGGTGCTGATGAATATCAAGACAGTGTTGATACATAGACGTATATAAACACTTTATTTATATATTATTTATTATAATATAACAGATAACATTGATAGACACGATACGTGAACATATTTTATTGCCCTATGGAAAATAGTAAATAATGAGGTTTTATGAAAGAAATCGTGATAACACACGTTTACTTTTAATTTTCAGCACAACGTACTCCGCTTACCTTTTCCTTTTTCTAAATTTACGAGTTTTTTAGAACTTGCTGATGTTTTAGCATTATTTTTAGAATTCCGTAAAAGAATCATTCATCTGTTATTTTTAATTTATAGGAATCAAAAATCCTATTTATTTCAATATTTCTCGCATTCCTTCATCAAGATCTTTTCTTTTCTTTTGAATTTACAACTTACCTACCTACGTACATAAATAGCATGATGGTATTTTTTACATAATAATTTGTGCTACAATAATATCTTTATAAATCATAATTGTATTTCCATTTCTTTTCTCTTAAATGTGTTGTTTTATTGAGGTATGTCTAAGAAGAAATACATTAAAGTTAGTGCTAATTTAAATCTGCAATCAACGTATTTATAGTGATTTTGTTTTTTTTTTTCAAATAAGATCAAGTTCTACATGGTTCTAGTGGTTCTGCACATGTTTTAAATTTACCAACGTTTAAGTTGAGTGTGTGTTGCGTCAGTTTTAAGTTTACTTAAAATTGAAATTCTGTGGAGGTAAATAATGGAAAAAAGTGATATAATGGAATACATAAAAGCTGCCGATACCGCTGTAAGTAGAAAATGTTTTATAGTGTAGGTTAGGTAACTAACCGCAACTACAATCAGGAATCAGAAATAAAAAGATTGAAAGATGAAGTGGCATCCCTGAAGAAAGCAATTGCGGAAAAATCACTTGGACCACTAGAAACTCCCGAAATAACTGCTTTAAACACGGAAAATATTAAATTGAAACATCGTTTAAATATTCTAAATCGGGTAACTGTGTTTCATATCAGTTTTATCGTGTTTCCATATCACAATCACATTTTAGGCAATCGTTGCAGAAGCTGCTAAGTCTCAAAAGAAGCAAAAGGATTCAACGACTATGGAAAACATCCAAGAAAATTTGTACGAGTTATTTCAACAAGCAATAAGTGACGCCATCCCTGATATTACTGATCCGCCTATTGTGATCACTTTGGCTAATAATTTGAAGTTTGGAGATTATCAGTGCAATTCTGCTATGCCGATTGCGAATATATACAAGCAATTGGGAAAAAAGGTTGCTCCCAGGGATATTGCTTTGAGAATCGTCGAAAAAGTGGCCTCGACTCCAATGATTGAAAAATTGGAAATAGCCGGTGCTGGATTTATCAATGTGTTTTTGTCAAGGAGTTATGGTTTGCAAAATTTAAGTAAGATATTTTCGAATGGCATTCAACCTCCTGTGGTGGGGAAGAAATTGCGTGTCCTTGTGGATTTTTCTTCACCAAATATAGCTAAGGAGATGCATGTTGGACATTTAAGGTATAATTTAATATGTCACATTCATATTTTATAATCTTATAATAATTATTAATGCTGAAGCTTTTAATTTACTTTATAAATAGAATATATATATGTATATATTAGCAAATATCTTTGAAAAATAATGAGTTTCCAACATCTTACACTCACACAGTATGATTTATATATGTATATATATATAGATATAGGTTTGGGGACTTAAACATGCTCAGTATAAGTTTTGGTATGTTTAATAATTAATTATTTAAAATGATTAATTAGCGTTAGCTAATTAACGTAAGTATAGTGGCTTAAAATCGTCCTACAATTATTGTTATCCTTTATAGATACATATTGTAGTTTCAGATCGACAATTTAGCAAATATCTTCACGTTAACAATGAGATTTCCATCTTAAATTCTCATTCATTTATTCTTCCACATAATTATATGCTCATTACTAAATAAAAGGCTATTATTATTGATGATTTGTTGGTTTTGAATCTCTAGCGACTTGGATTATTGAGAACATAACCTTTATTTGCGAAATGTAAAATTTTAAAGTTATCATATATGTTTGCTAAGTGATGATTCACAACTTGAATTCCGCTTTGAACTTCTTATGTGTGCTTTGATTCCAGTTCCAAAACTTAGTAATCCATTCTGAATGATTTAATAATTGATTATGAACAACTCGTTCGGTATCACTGAATGATCATAATTGAAATCGAATGATTCGATTCCGGTCACTCGAATATAGTCATTACTAGAGCCCTCGTTTATATATTTCTTACAGTTATTCGACCGTGTTGAGCTACAACGGGATGATTGACAGATGGCGCACGATGTAAATGGAATTTTACATTGTCACATTGCACCTTCTGTCAATCATCCCATTGTAGCTCAACACGGTTGAATAACTGTAAAAAATATATAAACAAGGCTAGAGTTCAATACTAGTGATGGGCATAAATGAACGATTCATAATCGAGTGATTATAATAATCGAATGATTTGATTATCACTCACTGGAAGAAGTTGGTTGCAGGCTTATATATGAATGATAATTTTTCCAATTCTTAATAGTTCTCATTTTGTTTTCTATGCATTATTCCATTATACAGGGTGTATCAGATATAGAGGTAAATATAATAATATGTAGCAGCTGTAATCATATACAATCAAAAAGTCTTAATGCACAGGGGATCTATCTGTAAGCATTAACGAGAAAAAAAATATTTTATAAATGCCGTGGGCTAGAGCCGCACCTGTGCCCAACCTAAATGCTGTCCCGAGTATACCCCACATGCCACTATCATTCAGCCATTACCGCTGTTAGTTTTGTGTGGATCGCCGCTTGGAGTGCAAGCCACTTCGAACATTTTATTTAAATTCTTCCCGTCTCGAAAAAACGATCCTTTTCAGGACCATCATGATTTCATATAAGGAAAATCGAAGCTTGATGCATCGGCAAAAGCGCGGGAATGTATAGATTCATTTTCGCGCGACATCATTGTGCCTTTTTACAATGTTTGCAAATTTTCTGTATCTACATTTATTTCTGTGTAATTCGATTCAATTCATTTTGCGTTATTTGATTAAATAAATCCAAAAGAAATAACTCAGATTCATGTGGTACCCTTTATTAACAACTAACTCTCGATTCGACAAAGCAAAAGAAAAATATTTACGTTTTTTGTAACTACTGAAGTCGCATATCCGGTGAAACTCGAACGTCTTATCAGGATATTAAAAATAATACTTTGTAGACTTACGTAGAATGCTCTTAACAAAAAAGGAATATTTATTTTATAAAAAGAAGAAATTTAAAATGCCTCAGTTTTGCTATTTTTTACAAGGCCTTTATTTATTCAGAATGACGTTAAATGAACTTACGGCATACCATTAAGAATAATACTAAATGAGTGCAATGTATTTATACATAATACCACGTTTAGCGGGTGCTTAACATGACGTTTCCTTGCATCAGGTCCTGACTAAAGAATTTTTGGCTCTAAATTTTACTTTTTTTTATTCTTTAATGATGAAATCCGGTTTCGGTGGGTTTGTGCTTTATATGTCGTGTAGTTAACACCCAAGCAAAATTTACTTTTTATTTAATACACCATGTATATGCTTCACGATCACTCCAATCAAATTCATATGGGTAATCATTCATAAAAATCTATAATGGATTATCATTCATAATTTAAACGTCATAATCGAATGATGCCTTTTTTATCATTCGATTATGCCCATCACTACGCAGTACTAATCGTCAAAAACGGAAAATATGATGTACATACATAACCTAGAAATAGCTCCCTTTGAACAGATATTTAACAACTTAATATTTATTTCCGAAAAAAAGAACAATAGACATTTTGAACTTTGCTAACCATCAGTACATATGGGAAACTAAAATCTAGCAGATTAATAACTAATCAATAATTGGTACTGCCTTTGTGTGAATACATCAGCTAAGGACAACGAAAGTTAGTCTATTCATAAATTCTCTATTAAATTAGATTACGACCGGTTTCGTGCTTGTACGTACCATCTTCAACAAATTAAATGCGAAGTAAAGATCCACAAGTCTTCGTTTATTTATGCAACCGAAACTACAAGTACTACGTACCGAGCGATGCATAATTCAGTGTGCTGTGCTTCGATTGCATTAATGATCGGAGATTTGTGGAGCTTAGATTCGCATTTAATTTGCTAAAGATGGTACATCTTCAAGCCTGAATCATTTATCAAGTTGTTGTTAAATATAAATAAAATTATAAAAACTAAATTAGAACGTGCAAAATGTGTATTACTGAATGATTATTAAGACGTATTAATACCAGTAGATGTTTTCAGGTCGACTATAATCGGCGATAGTATTTCCAGACTTTTGGAATATTTAGGTCACGACGTCTTGCGGATAAATCACGTCGGCGATTGGGGTACGCAATTCGGCATGTTGATTGCGCACCTCCAAGACCAATTTCCGAATTACCTAAACGAATCGCCCCCAATAGGCGATCTACAGACTTTTTACAAACAATCGAAAGCGCGCTTCGACTCGGAGCCGGACTTCAAGAAGAGGGCCTACGCTTGTGTCGTGAAATTACAAGCTTTCGAACCGGATTATAACAAGGCTTGGCAGATGATCTGCGATGTTTCACGAAAAGGTATATGGTAAAAATCCCTCTTTTACAATTCCAATTCGATATACCTCCTTGTTAGAATTTCAGAAGATCTACGACCGCATGGATATTAAAGTAACAGAACGAGGTGAATCGTTCTATCAAAATCTGATGGAGAAAATCGTCAAAGAACTAGAAGAAAAGGGATTGCTAGAAGAGGACGACGGTAGGAAGATCATGTGGGGAGAACCCAACGTGGGGATTCCCCTAACCATCACTAAATCGGACGGGGGATTCACGTACGACACCTCCGATATGGCGGCCATAAAACAACGACTACAGGACGAGAAATGCGATTGGGTGATCTACGTTACCGATTCTGGGCAAGCGACGCACTTTGACACCATCTTCAAAGCCGGTAAGAGGGCGGGAATTGTCGACGCGAAAAAGCATCGGTTAGATCACGTGGGCTTCGGAGTGGTTCTGGGCGAAGATAAAAAGAAATTTAAAACGCGTTCGGGCGATACGGTTCGCCTCATCGATTTATTAGACGAGGGTTTGAAGCGTGCGCTAGATAAACTGCAAGAGAAAGAGAGGGACAAGGTGTTGACTGAGGACGAGCTCCAACGGGCACAAGAATCGATCGCGTACGGCTGCATCAAATACGCGGACTTATCTCATAATAGGAATCAGGAATACGTTTTTTCCTTCGATAAGATGCTGGAGGATAAAGGTAATACAGCCGTGTATCTTTTGTACGCCTACACCCGTATAAGGTCGATTGCAAGGAACGCTAATTACACGCCGGAAAAAATAAATGAAATCGCGAAGACTACTCCTATTTCATTGGAACACGAAAAAGAATGGAAACTTGGGAAGGTCCTGTTGCGATTTCCCGAGGTTTTATTGAAAATTACGAAAGACTTGTGCCTCCACCATTTGTGCGAATATGTCTACGAAATTGCGACTACATTCACGGAATTCTATGACTCTTGCTATTGCATCGAAAGGGACTCTTCTGGTGACATTATTAAAGTAAATAATGGAAGAATTTTATTGGCCGAAGCTACTGCTTTAATCATGCATAAGTGCTTTGATATACTAGGATTAAAACCTGTATCTCGAATGTAACAATTGAGTATTAAACATTTATTGTTTTTTTTTTTTATTAACTATCCTAACTAACCCTTGCTTGGCAATAATTTTTATTTTGATAAGTAAATTAAGGGTACATAGGCGGTAGTGAGGTTAAATAGCCTCTTGAACTTTACCGAGTTGCCATCTAGGGCTATGATGAGAAAACATAACATTTGAATTCACGTTTTAACAAATTCAACCATTCATTTATAGAGGTGTTTTAGATCACAATTTTTACGTCTATTTACCAGTGTTGTTCTAATGCTTTTAAACAATGTATTGAGATTGGCTAACAGATGGTACTATTTTCCAATAAATTGTACTATTTACTTTTTGACAATGTACTTGAATTGCAGTTGTCAATAAATTCTAATTATTATTATCATTATTTTGTTTAAAACAGGTTTCTGTAATTTGATATGATCTGCCATCATCACAGAATCAGATTTCTTTGTTACCGCCACCTATTCCCTTACATTGAAAGTATTTTTTTCTGAATAATTACAAGGAATTAATTAATTGAAAATATTGTACTAAATTCCTCAATGAGGTACTATTGTACTACGTTTTATTCAATTGTACTAAAATAGTACAATAATACGCTTCGGAACAACCTATGGGAACAACACTGCTATTTACCTTTTTGCTGTCAATTTATACCCGCGTGATATTTGAACCTTGGGTGCATTCACGACCAGCGCCATCTATGTAATAATAGCTAAACTATATACTTATCGTGTTTTATTTTACAAAAAAATATTTGTGGCGTAACGTATTCCAAATTATAGGCAACCACCGTAACAATAGTATATGTGAATTTGTGTGAACAAAAGGCGTATTAACCCTAACAGATCTATTTGTTAACAATGCCGAAATAGTATAAATTAAGAAACAAAGTAAACTGACTTAAAATCTCATTAAATGCAGTAATTAAAAATATTAAAATCAATTTTGACATTTGTGAATTATAGTTCCACTTATGTCGCCATCTGTGCATATTCTGTAATAAGTCAAACATGTACTGATCTGTAATTAGATTTAACCTAAAATATCGGTTTGCCATATTTTTACCGCTCGTTTTAAATAGAATTTTAATCCCAGAGTTGTGGCTATATATCTATATATTACATTTTAGCGCGCAATAAGCGTCATTTACAGCGCCACAACTCAGTTTTAGATACCAGCCGAATGCGAATGCTTGATAAGATGAGTTTATCAATGCTATAAATGACCTAACGCACGACATTTATTGTATTCGATTTTTTGGCCGATGGGTGTGGATTGGCAATAATATTCTAGTTATTTTTATTCTAAATCTATTATTTCACATAAAAAATTGTAGCTTTATCAGGATCAACTAAAGCGAAAATTAAGACCATCGTTCAAACCAAAAAAAATACAATTTAAATTACAGGTCACTTTATATTCCAGTTAATAAAAAAAGTACCCAGATGGCAGCACAGGAACACATGAAAATAATCTTGAAATAAATTAAAAGAAGGTTGGATGAAATTTTATTTAAAAGGTCATTATAAGTTTTAATTAATATTATATACTTATTTTTAAGTGTTAATTGATTGATATTTATTGTAAATATAAAACAACGAACCTAACTTATTTACCCGCAATACCACAAATGTATTATTTTTGATATCTCACAGATAAACAGCTGATAAGTGACAGTTGGTGATCTTAATAAGAAGAAAGTTATTTGTTGCCTTTCCTAAAGTATGATATTTGGTGTTTGTATATATTTAAGACGTACGTAGTGTGAAGGTTTCCAAAAAAAGACAACAACATTATCTAAAATGAGTAGAAAATCAGGTGCAAATTATGGCTCGATGGAATCCACCTCGGAGGTACAATTTGCCGGCACATCTTCAAATGAATTCAATTCTCTTTGTGATAACATCGTCACTAACATATACACAATCAATAGCAGCTGGAAGACTCTGGATAATGCATTGAAAGCCATAGGTACGCCTAGAGATAATAAAGGACTGCGAGATACAATGTAGGTTTATTTGATGTTGCGAGGGATATAAATGACTTAGAATTGGTTTTGCAGACATGTGACGCAACTTAGTGCTAACCAGCTGGTCCCAGTGACCACAAATTACTTGCAAAAGCTGAATAGAATAGTTCGGAAAGGTGAAAAACAACAGAAACTGCAAGTGGAGAAATTGACTGAGAACTTTAAAGAAGCATTAGCTAATTATTCGAGCTTACAGAAAGTATGTGTTTTACTATGCTTTATATAAAGAAATTTAATTAATATAAATGAATCATGTTATTTGCATGACTAATCAACATGTGAATTTCATACCTTTTGTTCTTATCTTCACAAGTTTCTCTTTTTTATTTTTATAAATAAATTAATGTAATTACTTATAATAATTTAGCTGATTATTTTCTTTAACTATCAATAGATAAAAACAAACATGCCATATCAGGGAATCCCCTATTCTCATGCTTTAAGCATACTTTTACTAATGGTGTTTTTATTCATAGCAAATAGCTGATAAAATGAAAGCAAATCTTCTTGCATCTCCAATAGATTATGAACCAATGGTGGAAGATCCCGAATATCAAAAGCAAGCGCAGCTGTCTCGAGAGTTGGCATTCGAAAAGGATATGCTTTTAGAGCGTGAAATTTCCATAAAAAAAATAGAAGCCGATATTCTGGATGTTAATGAAATTATGCGGGAATTAAGTGCTTTAGTACATAATCAAGAAGAAATTGTAGGTAAGGTGAATATTTTTTTTTGTTGGGTGCTAGTTGCTTTTTAATCTCCATTCTGCAGATTCTATTGAGGGTAACATTGATGCGACGGCAGCGAACGTAGAAGGTGGTACATCAGAACTGCAGAAAGCAGAACAGTATCAGCAAAAATATCGTAAAAGATTGTGTTACTTAGCTCTCATTGGTACTGTGATATTAATTATTTTAATAATCATATTGATTGTTGAACTTAAGAAGAGTTAGACTAGCTGTAAATAATGTTATGTCTTGTGACTCATATGTATTATTATTATTATTAGGACCCTAATATATATTATACTTATTATTATTTTATTTATATTTTGCAAGAACCATAACAATAATTTTTCCCTGAGATAACGTAAATAAAATAAAGAAATTCTCTTGACTTTATTTTATTTATACCTAGATTTTAAACCCGTTTATCTTAGGTTAATTTAATGATTTTGGGTAGTAAAATTCTCTGATTGTAAATATTTTTATCTGTTACGGACTTTTAAATCCGTACTTACAATACATAATACCGGTTCTAATCGAACTTCACCTGCATCCCTTTTGACAGGCAAGCTGTATTATTGGTTGCATACTCTTTTAGTTAACTAATTTAATATTGGTAATATAGAGCGTACATGGTAATTTACAAGTGTATGCACAATTTAATCATTTTTTATTTTTATGATCTTTCACTACTTTTTACAGATTTTGTATCAATATTTATTTTTTTTTTCACTGCAAAATTTATGATGCTATATAGATGCTTATTACATGGTTAAAAATCGATTTTTTTTATCAGTTACATCCTTAATAGCCAAATTTAAATTACCCGCCAAATTTTTTAGTGATTTCAACGTAAAGGTATTAAAATAACTATTGATGTAATACAAAATGGTAGGTAATTTTATGTTTTAAAGTTGATGTTACTAAGAATAATTGCGGGAAATTTAAATTTGGCTATTAGGGATAGAATTCATGATGTATCCTATGATTCTTCTAGGTTACAAAAAAAGGTAATGAATGAAAATCAGATCCAAATCTCAAACTCTTTTTTATTAATTATTGTTTTCTTTATATTTTTTTTTACCCAAAGAGCTTAAGTATTCTTGTTACAAAAACAAATACGCTTTATTTACGTATTTTCACAGTTGGCAATAGCCTACCTATACTGTCTTAATACGTGCTAAGTTTGTTACCTTCTAATGAAAGAAAAACGATTGCGATGTGTTTTTTTCTCATTTTGAGTTTAAATCCAAAAAACAAAATGATATTTGAAATTACAATTACACTTCATTTGATAATTTTGCATGTAACCTCCCACAAAGCAAAATTTGTGATACAAAAACGAAAACACTTTTATGTATCCAATTTCTTTTTCCAGAAAGAGATATGTGATGGCATTGAAGGAACCTACATGGATGAGAATAAAATAAAATATTACAAATTGTAACATATAATGTTTATTTCATATTTCGTATAATTACATATCTATACAGTTACAAGAATTTCTAATAAATTGCAATCATTTATTTTGTTTCGAATTGATATACACTTCCAAGTTTTTAGATAATAAAGGATATAAATTTTGTGATATGTATTTGAACAAATTACAAAAATAGAAGAATTTTAAGCACTTATCTACATATATAAACAATAACAATATATCTTAAAATTGCGTCCTTACCTATTATTTATCGCAACAATTCTTTAATATCACATACAAAACAACGTAAGTATTTTTAAAACATTTATTACATAAACGATAGATATTACGTTTTCCTTATAATAATACAGAGAAATTTTAAGGCGGAATGTACAGGTACTCCACGCTTAACGGCCTTTTCGATATTCGGTGAACTTGCTGATATTGTCAAATATAAAATTAAAGAAACCGTTTTGTTGATTGCGATAAGCCAAATTCCCGTTAAGTGAAGAGAATCTAAACATAATTTCGTTTATACTTTATATACACATATAGACATAATTTGAAATGATCACAGATTAATGTTTTATGCTTATTTACCTTAAAAAAACTATATATAAAGCCTAAAATATGGGTTTATTGTCAAGAAAAAATGCTGTATTTAATAATACATAATCTAATAGTATCCTAGGTAATTTTCAAATCTCTCGCAATTATTGTTTAGTAACTTCAACAAAATATATGTAGGTGATCCTATAATAACATTCATGTTACAATAGTGAATCGCCAGAATTTTGAAGTTTGCTTAATCGGCAACGGTTATAACTTTTTATAATAATAAATTTATTTATATTATTAATATTATTATATAAACATATATTGTATCACAGTATACTTCGTGATATATACGTGAAATAAATATTAATTAATACTGGTTTAAATGTTAGCAGCTAAATAAATATACAAAATTAACATTAGAAAGGCAATTATAGTTATAAATATTAATCTACTACTCCTGTTTTCATGGGAAAAAGTACGGCATATATTTATATTTACAATAAGTTTTAAGATGAATACATACATCAAATATAATAATTAAAGCACACTTTAGATGCCCGGTTTCTCGAACGTAAGAGGCATCTTGCAGATATATGTCAGAGTTTATCCTCTAGGTATCTATCGAATAGACACCCTTTTACACAAAATAGAATTTTTGGATGAAGGTCTAGTATAACTATCATTTTTAATAGTTTGCGTAGTGGATGTTACAGAAATCGAGCAAAAGGCAGACGAATCACTTGTATCAAATTAGCTGATGTAACTTATTATGATGTTACGGTATTTATTTGCCGTTAAAAATACACTTTTAAATTTAATACAATATATACATATATGTTATGTATTATATCATTACCCAGTAAACCAAATTCAAATTTCCCGCAATTATATTTAGTAACTTCAACTTAAAGGCATTCAAATAACTATTAATCTAATACAAAATCGTAGGTAATTTCATGCTTTAATGTCGAAGTTACTAAAAATAATTGCGGGAAATTTGAATTTGGTTGACTGGGTACATGTATAGCAAATAATGGCACTTCAGTTTCATGTATTTTCTTGATGTACAAATAAACAATAAAAATTCTATTTAGGGTTTATATATATCTACTACGATTTTATTGTAGTGTAGTGTTAATATTTGCTTCATATATTCTGTAAAAAAATAGTTTTTGTTTTATATCCGACAGCAATTTTGAAATAACTTTTGTCTATTGTTTAAGAAGTAAAAGAAAGGGTTTATATTAAAAAAAAAGTTGATTGGTGTCGGTTACTACAACAGCCAGTGGCGGCCGGGGCATACGTCACAGGCGGGGGTCAATACAATGACTGAAGTTCGTGTACTATCGTCCGAAATGCGAACATATTACGAATTTATACGAAGAAATTAGATCATTGTAATGGCCTTTGACAAACGTAAGCACCGGCCGCCACTGACAAGAGCCAATAGCTAATGAAAACATATCTTTTATTCATCTTTATGCTAGAACAGAATCACATATTCTAATAGTCACTAGCTTTATCATTCTTTGTGACCGATAAGCGATAATATACTAGCGTATGAGCCGGAAACCAAGCCAAACAAGGCGAACATTATCAACAGAACATCTTTGGCGAGTATCCAGTTGTAAACGCCGAAATCTGTCTCTAATCGTAAAATGATGTCCACCATAGCTGGTATCAGCAAACCGAGGATGGAAAAGCAGATGGAACCTACCAATCCGATGATCGGCTCCAAATCGGGAACTGCCGCAGCTACACCCGCGGTTATTGTCACAATTATGCTTCTCGACACCACCTGACCCAAATTGTGAAAACGTACCGGTATTCGGTTCTGTAGGAGTTTTCTCCAAGTTATGTCCATGGCGACGAAGAACTGGAGACTGTACGTGAAGAAAACTGCAGCTGCTATGAGGACTTTAGCAACTTGGGCTAAACTGTAAAAAACATATATATATTTTTTTAGTGAAATATAAATTGAGAAAATTATTGGTAGCATATCCATGAAATAACAGGATTTGAAAGCGTTTTAATAAGATTTATTATAAAATGTATTAAATAAGTAAGAAAATTGTCGTAATATTAATTTACGTAGATCTAAATTATATTCCACAAAAAAAACTGAACTTAATATTTATCTCTTGTCTATTAAACGCCTATTATAATTTGAAATATTTTGTGGAGTTTTTTTGTTAAATCATGAGAAAGTTTAGCGTAAAGAAACCGTTAAAACATTATTTTAAAATCATTTCAATAGAGGTCGCCACATGTACAAAATTACTTTTTTTTTTACTTTATTCCAGATAAATTATTTAAAAATTGCATATAGTTCTTTTATGTCATTAATAATTATTGTTCATTTTGTTGCAAATAAATAGTTACATTGTTTAAATTTCACTATTTATAACTTTTTTGTTTTAGCAATAAATTTATCTGTAAATTTAGTGTATGAAAAATCCGCCAATTGCAGAAGAACACTACTTGAAAAACCGTCAAGATATTTTAGAAAACGTTCCAGTAGAGGGCGCCACAATTAATACAATTATTCATTTGCATAAATAATTTACAGTTCTTTTTCATGTCGTTAGTGATTATTGTGCATTTTGTTGGAAGCAAACAGTTTAAATCTGAATATTTATAGTTTTTTTTAAAATCAAATTTATTGTCCCGATAGAAAAGGTTGAATTAGCAACGTTGATTAGGGAAATAAGAACTAGATAGCAAATGTGCTTTAAAAATATTACCTTGCTATAGAGAAAAATCCGTCACGGAAAAGCTAACATCTGCTCAGGCAACCAGGCAACCAATGTGTTTTAAATTAACTTTATTGTGCCGACAGAAAAAAGTAAACTAGCGACAAAAAAGGTGCTGGAAACACTAATAAAATATACAGAACGATACGAAAATATTTATACGGTAAAAAAAGAAAATGCCGGTCAAAATTATTTTTGTTTTATTACCATTGATTGTTTCTGTCGTGAGTTTTCTTAGTTTGTCGCTCCTTGTCTTCTGACATTCTGTTTACTTTATCGTATTTTGTTGTATGAACGTTCGCGTAAATAAAATTATAGTTGCCATAATTTTATAATATTTCTTTCCCCAAATAAAAATAACAAATTGATGCGAGTGAAAAAACCGCCAGCAAATTAATTTTCATAGTTTAAAAACAGTCTAATAGAGAGCACCACATTAACAAACTACAATTATTGGATTTGATATTATCTGCAATTTGCATAAATAAATTATTTACAAATTATGTTTTGTAGTTCTTTCATAGTGTTAGTAATTATTGTTCTTTTTGTTGATAGTAAATATATATAGTTCCATTTAAATTTGGATGTACATATATAAAGTATTAATTTAATGAAGAAAATCAAATTACAAAGGTATAAGCACAGATAAAGGAGCTTTATTTATTTGTGATAGAGTTTAGCCAAATATAAAATAAATATGTATGTCAATGTGTACTATTTGGTAGTTGGTTTTAGACTGTTTAGACTAAAAAGACGCAGAGATTAATTTTCGTAGTTTACATTTGATGTCATATTTACATAAAACAAATAATTCAAAAGCTGGATCTAGTTTCTAATGTTATGTGTGTATTAGTCACTGTTCTTCATTTTGCTGGAAATAAACAGTTTTAAACACCGTTTAAATTTATATATTTAGAGGAATTGAAAAATGCAAAGTAACAAATATGCCATATATGAGTTTAGTTGATGATTATACCACTATTTCTTCGAAGAAATTACATGATTCATACCATGTGTAATTATTGTCCATTTAGTTGAAAATAAACAATTACATAATCTATTTTTCTATCTACATTCCTATTCTGTAGTTTTATTTAATAAAAAATTTAATGATTTTGACATTTGCATGGCGCGAAATTTAAAATAAAATTATTGTTTGACAAAAAATATTTAAATATCAAATTAGATCTTTTATTACTTACATGTCATTAATATCTATGTTATACGTAATACTTCCGTCCGTTTCGGGCCCGTAGCGCATATAACCAAAGAATCCAATAACTGTATACAGGGTGACTACAAAAGTCATGGCAGTGTATAAAACACCCGGACATCCCAGGAAATGTTGCGGTTGTTTCATTTTATTCTCCAATGGCATGACGACCCCGATTCCCTCCATCGCGAAGATGGCAGTACTGAAGAACAAGGGTATTGTGTTCATAGTGCCTATCATTTTCAGATCGTCCGTCATTTTAAGATCCGTAAAAATATAGTAGAGAGTTATACAGAAAGAGACGACTAGAAATACATTGGCGAGAAACGAAAAAGGCACTAGGTACTTCAATTCCCTAATCTGGCAGGTCAAAATCAGCGGAATCAATATGAGAAACATATACGGTATGACCGCCCAACCCAGATCTTCGTGGTAGTGATCGACCAACTGTAAGAGGGAGAATATTATTGTTTTTTTTTTTTGGGATTAGCATGATAATAGGACATTAATAATCTTTTTATTATTATTGCGAATTGTTTATTAATGGGCGCTTTCGCGGTTTTCACCGTTCGTTGAAAGTTTGAAAGTTGTTTAAGAAACCGTAAATTTTAATATGTAGTACTACCTAAATCCAGTTTAGCGTTAAAAATTACAACTAGCACGTCGATTGAAACGTGATGTAGGAAAATCAAATAACAATGATACAGATTACAGTTTTAGATGATAGATACATATTTTATCAAACGAATAAGGATTAAATAAATTACAGTAGTAATTACTGATCCGAATGGGGAAATCTGTAATATAGTTGTAGGTATGTTGAATTTAGATAGTTAAATTAATATACGTAAATTTTATTTATTGTTTGTATCTTCACATCTATATTCTATTTTATTTATCAATTAAGTACAATAATTTAATCATTAAAAATTGATAAGACGTCAATAAAATTATACTTACTTGGTGAATTGACGTACTGATGAATACGATATATACGGCACCGCCCATAAAATATGTTATTACCAATGCTATATCGACGACAGTTCTGAAACAAAATAAGAAAATATGTAAACGAATTATCAAAACGTCAGAACATTCACAAAACGAAATTTAAATTTGCCGCGTTATCCCAAACAGCACCGCTGCGTCATGATTGCGACTTTATGCGCCATCTACTGGCGTATTGTCCACAATATTATTATATTATACTGGTTATGCATTGGTTATGTTATCTCCTTTTACTTTCTTGTCATGAAAATGATTATATTTTCCAATATTTGATTCACTCCAATATTACTGAAGATTGATGACCGGTCTCCCGTATTACAGAACAGATATATGTCAGAGTTATTCTCCAGGTTAGCTATCAAATATGGGGCAGATAAGCTTTTACATAAAATCGAGTTTCTGGCTTTTTCTGGTATGATATGAATAAGGTATGTGAATGTTTTATAGTAACTATTCTTTCTAATCGTTTGTATTGTCAATGTTTTGTTTTGTACCTATAGTGCAAATTTCATAATAAATCACCATTGATGGTGATTTATCACTTTACGTATTTGCAATCTATAGAGTGTAGTTTGTATAATGTTGTTATAGCTTGTTCATTAGATATTATGCGAATGCGATGTATTACATTGATCTTAAACTGTGTTGGAAAAAGTGTGAATGCATGTTAACGTCAAAGAAAATTCGTTGCTTAAATGCAAGTGTTTCAACAATGCTGCCATTTCTAATATTCTATAAAATATACATACGTATATTATACTTTCACACGCACATAAACGGTATGTGCATTACTACATATTATATCTACAAAGTTATAGAATTTATTTGTTAGTTACATCATGGCAGTGACAATAATTTTTGCTAATAAGTATATGTTCGAAGTCATACCAAGTTAGGACATTTTAAGTACCACATTAATTACTTTATGATGGAACTCTCTATTATTTTCACTTCCTGAAACCACCCGCAGTCAATAACGGTTCTTAAACGTTTTGACCATCGCAATTTCAACTGACCGTAACCAGCGATAATTTTTTTAATGTGTAAATTGCCTAGAGGTATGTATGCAATGTAATGTGAAAATGTAAAAAAAAACGCCGCGGTAATTTTTTCCTTGCTTTATTAAATTAACTCAATTAGATATACAAATAGTGAGATTAGTGAATCATATGTACGATAAATAGCATTCCTAATTATTCCTCTGCTTTCTGATCATCGTGGTGCTCGAAATTCTTGCCAAATGATATCATCAACCAATTCCCTTCGTTCTAGCGTAAATCCTGCCCATAATACTATTAAGTGGAAGTAATTATGTACGTAATAGCGTTAATATTGTGCATTATACTGTAAATTGCTATATATGTTATGGAATTGAATCTATTCGTAGTAAAAGTGTCTTGTTTAGTTCAGTAAAATAGAGTTTTGAGGTTGAACGAAATGATTAAATAATGTTATGAGCGTGCTATATTTTTTTGATTTTATTCGTTATTATCCCGTACAGCATTTTAGACTTCAGATACATAGCAGATAGATAAAACTTGAAATATTGCTACATAGCAGATACATAGCTCTTCGAAGTAGCAGCTTCTTTTGCTATTAAATAGCTGCTACAAACTGTTAACGATTGTTAGCTGCTACAAAATAGCAGTTTGCTTCGTAGCAACCCATCACTACTTACTATTAACTATACGAAACCAACGGATGTGTGAATGAGCGGAAGGTTTTGGCGGAAATGTTCCTCAAGGCCAAGAGTATTTTGCGTAAAATTTTAACAAAAACTTCAACATTTGGCAATATCGTAGCTGCTAAAACTATTTTTAAGGTATTTTCTGAACTGAAGTGTAACAAGTTCCATATTGTTTTGTTTTTAAGGGGAGGTTTAGATATATATATCGGAAAAGTCCAAAAACTTTGAGCTTTTTTTTCAGATAAAGGAAAAGATATACGAAATAGGGCTTTTTGTTAATAAATATATTTCAAACCTGAACATTAAAAAAATATTTTTTTTATGACAAGACCACTTCGCTATTTGTATCTAGGTAGCAATGTGCACAGAAAACACGGTCAAACTGCGTAAACTCTAGCATACGCAAATGTGATCTGAAATTGAAAATAAAAAGAAAAGTTAGAAATATATTAAATTTGTTGGAGGTTATACCTAAATTTAACCAAATAAGTCGAAAGCAAACAATGTGGCAGATACCTGGACTTTGATTTGGTTATTTTCTATTTCTTTTTTGTGTGTATGACGATATAAAAACGTGGAATATTGCAAATTTTAGTATATTATAGGTATAACCTCCAATAAAACCGGTTTACATAAAGAAAACAAAAGAATTAAGTAGATATATTGAACATTTGAAGAACTAGAACTTACGCAGATTTGAAAAATCATATTTCGAGAAAAACGCGTTCAAAGTTTCGCAGTAAAAAAATTTACGAATAGTTCAACATACACTTAGTCAGCTATTCCAGCACCATACATTAATCCTTCTTCTTCTTCATACTTCTGCATTTGCAAAATTTGTTGCTTCCCTTTAGACAGCACAGCAAGTTTTGCAGCGCTGGACATACTCTGCTCTGCTCGTTGTATGCGCTGACGATCAGAATTGATGACGAAATTTTTGGCATCAAATCCTACTGCAATTATCACCGCATTCATTATTTGTAATACAGAAAAGTAACCTTCACTGAATAAATTTTCGGCAATGTAGGTAGCAATTTGTGAGTCGTAGTGTAAATCTTTTGGAGCTAGTTTTTATACACATGAATTAAACGAATCGTTTCAGTTTTGACAATTTTTTCCAATGCATCTTTGCAATAAATCACTGTAGAAAAAACTTCATAAATGGGCCTAATAGCATCTTGATTTTTTTTTTGCAAACATGACCCTCATGTTTTAATGAAGCAATCTCAACTTTGGCTTCTGCAACGCGCCACTTACACAGGCTGTCTACACCTTTTGGACAATAAATGTGTCGTGAATCCGCGTCGGTTGAACATTTATAATGAAATGTAGCTCAAATAGTTACCTTCATTTTTTATGCAGAATCTGGATGTTATCTAATTGCCTGTCCATAGTACACTACTGTTAAAATTATCAATAACTTTGTCAGTCAGTTTACCAGCGCCCTGTCCTCTTGGACAGTAACATCTTCGTACGGCTAAAAATCACAAATTGCAAAAAGTTGTCTTGTCTTAGTCGCCTATCCGAAATCCTGCGAAAATTTCTTTTATGGCATCGCATCGACTTCTATTTTCCTGTGCTTCTCTGATGATCCGTAGTGCGGTTACCTTTGCCATCATATTACGCCGTACTACGCACTAGTTTCCAATTGGCGCAATTTTGACAAAGTGCTCATAGCAAGCAATATCTATAACTTTCTTCCTGTACTTTCCAATTAAAGTAGCTCTATCAAATAACGATGAAAAACCTAATTTTTTTCATGAGCCGTGTCCAGATACGGTATAGACGTAGTGGCTCATTTCCTGCTTTAATACTTTCTTCTTCTTTCACAGCTTTCTTTTGAACTAATTCAGAAACGGCTTTCGACGCAATATGAAAACTATCGACAAAACCATAGTAAATAGGGCTACTGGAGAACTACTCGAACACTTTTTTAAATAAATTGGGTATCTTAATTAAAGGTTATCTATATTTCTTTCCAACTTCACACCAAACACTGAATTAGAAAAAAGTAATCGCAGAAATATACAATGCGACAAATACAGCCGCGGCCATAAATGGTGAACCCTTTAGTAATTCTAGGGAAATACGGTTCCACGAAACTGTATTTATTTGTTACCTTTAATGGCTTTTCTAAGAAATTTAGTGTAAGTAAGTGCATCTGCAATAAATTGATACATTTTATGGTAGTTTTCTAAAGCGTGAGAAAGTGTGTTTTAAGCAAAAGAAATATTGTTAGAGCAGTTTCTTCAAATGGTTGGTGCGTTTTATTTCGGATCTAACTGCTTCATATTATTGCAATATAAATAGTTACTCTGTCGTTTATTTGTGACCCCGACTGTAGTAACATTATAATCATTATACTGACAACTATACATATACTAACAAACAATAAGTATGATATTTCGACCCGAGTAGCCCCGAGTCGAATATGGTATTGCATCTAATATGCTCCGTTTGTGTTCAGTACACCCGCTCTTTTAATACGCCGTAGCGGCTTAAACAATGCGAATATTACGAAACCGCTTTAACCATGTCTTTTAGATATTTAGAGCTTCCAAAAAATGCAAAAAACCAAAAATCGATTTTTCCAGTCAAATATAAGTAAACCTCCCCTTAATACAATATAATAAAACCGTATACCTTGCTTCAAAAATAAAGAGAGAATTTCTGAACGAACGTCAAACCCAAATTAAATACTAGAAAATCGTTAATAAAATTTACCCCTGCAAGATTAAAATAATTTTCATATCGGCAATTTGTATGAAACCAAGAATTACATAAGTCTGTATACATTAATAATAAATAATGTCCAGATGTTTTCCTTATGATCATTACTAAAAAAAATTCCAGGTAAACCACATTTTATTTTATTCTTAAAAAAATAAAGTGTTAATGCAAAGTACCAAGAAAAAAAACTTACCTCAACTGACATAACACCAATAATTTACAAAATACAGTAGCGCTAATATATGCGCATAATGATAAGCAAAAATAAATGACTAACCCAGATGACGTTTAAAAGAAAATTATAAAAAAAAAATCCTATTGTTTGTTAAAATGCTCACATCACAAACAACAAATTTCCCGCAACACAGACGGAACCAGTTTTCAATGCCACAATTACACATTCCGCATGTTAATTGACATATCAAATGAATGAAACTGATGTGATTAACCTTCCGATATGCGCTTGCTAATGCCATTCCCCCTGCAGTCATTAAATTATTATTAAAAGGTCAGAGTTGATCTGATTAAACGCTTTAGTACTTAAATAGTGTATCATAGTAGAATTAGGTATACATATTATATACTTTGGTTTTTTTTTTTCGTACTGTCGACAATACAGCCATGTAACACTTTTATGTAACCTCAGTACCATTGCCAAAAGCCCATATCTGATGTAAAATTATAACGTGTATGTGTACATGTTGTGATGCTCGATTTAATTTGACGATTAGATGAGGCTTAATGCCACATCACCGACAAACACATCATTGACTTACCCTTTGATGAGGTCATAAATTGTTCGGCAATTCGGTCAAGGTTTCCGATGTCATTGTCAAGTTATATTAAATGATTATTTGGACTCTTTGACATAACAATAAAAGAACACTGATTTGTATGTAAACTAATGATTTGATGTTTTTTATGCACTTGAATGGATAGCTTCAAAACGCCTATTCTGTTGTCGAGCAAATGAATGAAACGTATCGAAGAATTAGTTGAAAATGTGCTATTTCTAGGTTATGTCCGATGAATTTTTGACCTTTATTTATTATTATTTATTTTATTTGATATAGTGATGGTGTAAAAGTTACTTAAAGTAACTAATAACTTACTTGCAAGTCTTTTTTTCCAATATGAATTAATGTTCATAAATGTAAATTATCTCTATCATGATCTTCATACAACAGAAGTCACTAAAATATTGATGGCCAGAATTGCACTGCGGGCAACAAATATTTTGAAAGCAATATAATAAGCGTTTTTGACTTTCTGAAATTGTAGCTGTTTTCTCGCCTAGAACTCATTTTACTTGCTTAAAAAAAGATGGTTTAGATTTTATTTCTCTTCTTTCTTATTTCACAATGTACACACTAAAAAATTTAGGTAATTTTTCTTGGTGAAAATCACTTTTTTGATAATATTTGTGGGAGTAAATGTATGCAGAAACTTAAGAAAAATGTCTAAAAGTTGGAAATCTTCCCATAATACAAGTATTTTACGTGAATATTATAGGAAAATTTCTCTTTCTTAGAAAAAAATTGTAATATTACCAAGAAAAATATTAATATATTATTACCATCGCATTGCTGAACTTATTCGTGAAGAATTCTCCGATGATTGATTCATTAATTAATTCATTTAAAAAGATTTTATTGAAAGCACCAACTAGGATAAGAAAGAAATGTGCCGCAATATACCTTTGCTACAAGAACCTTATTTTACACAATGAGATACATGGTTAGAAGGCGCATTGTTTAATGTCTAACACTTTCGTATTTTAAAAGCTTTGTACTAAAGTTAAAACAAAATGCTTCTAGTGTTATTAGAGCAGTCCAAGCATTAATTGTAAATTGATTTAGCCGAACAATTAGAATTTATTTGTAAACATTTCTCAAACGTAACAAAAACGATCAAGTTTCTAGAAAATAAAAATTTAAAACTAACTGGATCCCTTCAACACTTAGAGTCATTGTTTAGTAATTTCAACGTACAGAGGGATCGATTGGCGAAAGGGTACGGAACAAAATTAATGCAGTTTTACAAAGAAATCGAGATTATGTGCTATTAAAAGAAAAGAAGTTTCCAATAACAGTTTTACCACCCAAAACGAAAGTCCATATTTAAAATATAAGGATTTAATTGGATACTTCCATTTCACACCAGTTACTTAATGTGACGTAGAAAGATCTTTCTCTAGATTTAAAAATATATTAAGTTACCAGCGAAACCAACTTACAACAATTTAGAAAAATATATCGTAATTGATTCCTATTACAATTCTATCGAAAACGTACTTGACGATTAACAAAATATAACTCCTAATTAATCTTCGCTACTGCATATAGGCGATCGACGCTAGCGTACGCTAGCGAACTGCACCCAACGTTCTCACTCTAGTTATATTAATAACATCGTCAATACTGAATGAATCCCGTATGAACATTATTAACTTTTATTACCTAGTAAAAATAGCTCCCAAGTAATTTTAGTTCCTTTGATTTGTTTACCAATAATTTAGATAAAAGTGGCCCTAATAATGTGCTAAATTACTGGTTATTTTTAGTAACTTTACTTTTCACTACCACTAACAATAGCCAGAAAAACAATTTTTTCAGTTAATGTATTTATGCTAATTACTGTAAAGATTAAGAGGAATTTTGTCTAAGAAGAATTTTCTGGGCAGACAGGATTCGAACCTACACACTCACATTTTACCGGACGAGTGCTTTACCGACTAGGCCATAGAGGAGTATGTAGATTCGAGCGATAAATCAACCTATGTCGATATTAGATTGCAAGCATTGCATCATTACAGTTATTAGCAGAAATAAATTAATTTGTTACTGTAAAAAGCTTGCTACAATTTTTGAAAAATTTTCACTACTTCATATTCTAATAATTTTTTCAAAAAAAAAGAGTGGGCTTTTTGGATAAGGGCGGAATATGATTTTTCCGATGGTGGGTTAGTAAGTTTCAGCATGTATAAATAAATATTTAATAATTTCGATGAATTTGCATACAAATAGTAGGAATATGTCGAAGAAACCCACACACAGTATTAATTATGCCATCTACTTTATGTTACACACACGAAAATGTAAATTGACTTGAGTTATGCAAAAGAAAGTAATTCACCATTTAATCACCATTAGTATAATAGAAATATTTTAAAGAATTTCTTAACAAATTAGCTCACGACATTGGCAAATTGTCCATATAGGGAGAAAGTGTGCCATACGTTTAAACTTAAACACAGATATGATAGTCCACATGCATACACTGCGCTTTTATAATATAAACTTATCCTTTATTTAAATATCGTTCATATTTTTTGACATTTCGGCAGAGTACTTCAGGTACTTTTCCATAACGTAATTGTACTGTCATATAAACAATAATAAATACAGTTACACTTATAGAACATACCAAAAACCCACGTGTTGGAATTGCTTTTAATTTATCGCAGCCATTAGATCTCTGCCACAATCGTTTTTAGAATTGTAAAGTATCTTTATACGACAATAGTGTTACGCGTAATACGGTTCTAACATAAACAAAACCACACCATTAAAATTCCTGCATCGTATTTATACAAAGGCGTAGTGAAAGTACAATAATATGTAGTTTGCTAAATTATTGTGTCACAAACGTAACATCCAATTATGAATGTAATAGAAGCGGATATTTTGTCTTGTGTATGCGTGTACCTACGTCCTCTGTGAATGCATACTTGTGTGTGGTAGGTAAGTTTGATTGTGAATTAGAATGAAATATTCATAAACGCATTTAATGAGTTGCCGCGTTGGCATTATAAACTTTCTACGAAAAAAAAAAGAAATAATTTTACGAACAGTGCTATGAAATTATAAAATGTTAATGGAAGATATATAATTATTTTTCTCGCTAAATGTCACAGCAATATTTCGGAATATGCCAAAACCTAAATGTTGCTATTTATAAGGCCGTCGCCATAAATTTAGTGGTTGGCGAAATATAGTTTATGGCTTGAATATAGCAAATGTCAAATAAGCAATAAAAACATTATATCGTCAAATTATGAACAAATGAATATTTAAAGCTTACCTGTATCAGTTCGCCGTATTTTTGAACTCTTTTATTTTGAAGTTTTAAAATTAAAAAAAAAAGAAAATCTACAATTATTTTCAAATAGAACACCATCAGAAAAGCGTTCACGAAGAAAGATATAATTTGAATACAAACAATTTTTTTTCTATTTCGCGTCTACAATGGACATTTGGTAGAACTACTTTGCCAAAAAACAGTCACAAAGTTTAGCTTTCACAAAAAAAAGACGCTCTGTAGGATAAATAAGACAAGGGTTAATTGAAAAAACTTCTATATTGTTTTTTTCTAGTGACGTTTCGACAAAGCATGATCTTTATCAATCAAGCTGGTGATTAGTTAGTAGCAAGTTCCACTTTGTGCAATCACATTTTTTATCAGTAGTAGGTAGGTTGCCGTGATGGCTGTACGTGTTAAGCTTTCTAAATCAATAACTTATATATTATTAGACTTTTACTTCATTAAATATTACATTTATGGTCTAATTTTAATCATTTAATGTATTGAATACTTTTATATTAATAAAAACAGTGCCAATATCATTGACATGCACAGTTTATTATTCAATATTATATCAAAAACATTTAAAGAGTATAAGGACTCTTACTCAAGGTGAGTACGCTTATTTTCAATATTTAAATAAAATATCAACTACTATCTATTTTGCATCCTTAAATTCCAATTTAAATACCAAAACAACTTTTAAATCTCCCGTTATCATAGAATGAATTCACCAACCACGCCTGCCAATCTATACCTATTAGAATTCAATTTAAACTGTCATTTAGAAATGTGAAAAATATGATTGTTTGAAATAATAGAACATGAATACATAAGTTTGTTCGCGTCGCATGAACTAGGGTGTACTTAAGTTCAATCAGGTGCAGTTAAAACTAAAAAGAACTTTTTAGTGCAAAAAGTTCAAGTAAGTGCCGTGAACACAAATCCCGAACATTTCCGCACTTGTCAAGTTGACAGAACAATTTTAATTCATCACTTTATAGAAAAAGTAAAAAAAAAAATGCGAAGTTGTGTCGTATCGTTATTTTGTGATTCAGCCTTAGAAGACGAGGATAATAGAATATAAATTCACCATTTTCATTCATTAATTTTCAATAGGTACAGTTAACAATGCCAAATTCATCTCGATGAATACGAGCTTATTTCACTGTGATTTCTTTACTTTCTTACATTTTTGGAAGTTAATTTACCCAATCGATAACCTACATTTGTTTGACAGCCGTTGACAAATGACAATAAGTTTGTTCGCGTCGCATGAACTATTTGCACTATTATACACTTTTGCACACAAAAGTTCTAAAAAGTGCATAAAAGTGTAAATAGTTCATGCGACGCGAACAAACTTACTTAAATCAAAGGTTCAACTGCTTAAAACTTTTCGCACTCGCTTCGAAGCAAGTGCAAATGATTCTGCACTTTCCGCCAGGAACCTGCGACATGAACACAAAAATTCTTAAAATGCATAATAGTGCAAATAGTTCATGCGACGCGAACAAACTTCATATCACTTTTTTATAAAGATAAAAAATATTTGATTGCTTGAGTTATAATTATTTATAAAAAGTTTTGAGCCATAACATTTTAAACATTGAGTGTACAGAAAAAAGTTTATGACATATAAGTAATGGCCGCGTTCAGAGTACGAATATTTATATCCGTTTTCAGCGCTGGAGTCGTCGGATGAGTCTATTATGCCAGCTATAGGGGTATTTGAATTCAGCGGTGTCGCTACCATTAGCGTCTGCCTCTGAATTTGTGCAGTTGATCGAGTTTTTACCGTGCGTGTATTATTATTAAATATTTATTTAACTTGTTATTTTTCTGTAGTAATTGCTGTAAGTGCAGACGTGCATTTTCTGTCAAATTTTACCTCTTTGTCAATTTAAATCACCTTCGCCACTGATAGCTTTAGTTCGCGTATTCTATATTGAGATTATGATGATGTAATGTATGTATTTCTTACATTAGGTTTGTTTGTTTGTCTGATCTAAGCAGATCCAAGGAATTTTTCGCGTTTGTTTGTATTTTAGAGCATGATTTGTGCGTGTTTCTTTGTTTAGAGCAAGCAAATCCTCTTCCTGCTCGCGGTCCGGCGTTCCGAGCCAATTACGGACAATTGTCACATAACCTAATCGCACTAACACCGTGCAGAGTACACCGAGTAAGGACAAGAGAGGAGTTATAGCGGTTCAAATTTCTAAACCTAACTTCACACAAACAACAGCTTCCCAAAATGGCAGTTTGTTATTGTTTACATTCGTATCTACACAAATTAGTTTACTCGTCCGTTTAATCTATATGATTTACTTGTTTTATTTATTTATTTTACGTATTTTATTAGTTTTGAATTACCCCTACAGTTTTAAAAACATTTAATGAACTATGATATTCTTGTGTAAAAGGTAAGATCGGTGGCCAGTGGCCATAACATTTACATACTTTCTTATATATTGTTAGGTTTAAGTGAAATAACTCAAATTATCGTGAAAGAAGACACCAATGGGTATCATGTAGTGCCAGTCACTCTCGCAAGATAAATTTTGATGCTGACGATGGTCGCAGTTTCTTGGGATTTCCGAATGAATCTATATATATGACACGACAAGAATTAAGAAAGTACATGAATAAGAAGAACTATTATCGTAGTGCAGAGATTCCTAGGTCACATTAAATCAATTTATTTGTTAGATACACATTTTAAGCTAGATTGCTATTTATCGCAGTAACTAATCTATTTCATTTTATGTTCACTTTTTAAAATAATGTGATTTTGGTTTGAACTGCATTATACTGGTATAAATTTTAATCGCGTTTATTCACATTATAGACAATTCGATATTATATAGTCTACGTCTGAACTCTATCCACTTGCGCACCCCCGGACGTTATTGTTGACAAACCAGTGCAGGGTCAGATGTTAGAAATCAAGTAGTCGAATAGAAAGGAATAATCTTTGTATCACACGGAACGATATAGTCATAACTCTTGAACCCTAATTAAAAGTTATTGTGTATTCGTGTCAGAAATTTTAAAGTCCCTGCCACCGATGCTGTTGCATTTTTATTAATTTATTTGAGAAAGAACCACAACATATTAATTCCTGGAAGAATCTTTTACACTATAAAAATATAAACAAAGGTTTATTTCACAAAAGGAAAGAATATGAACATAATTATCGTAAAACACTTGCAAATATATGTATCACTTAATCAAACATTATTTTACTGGAATCGTGTTTTTTATTACTATAAACTGTTCATAAATATTTGCAACAAAATCAGAATAAACAACGCATAAATTTGTGTATTTTTTTAATATATTTTTCAACTTCCTTTGAAATATGAATTATTCTACACGTTTGAAAATTCCCGGCAACAGCTTTACAAAATGGCAGCTGCGCTTGAAGGTCATTCAAAACGGACCACTGAAGAACAATGGATTTGAGCATGTCCTTACTGTCATATACTGTGATGATAGCAATGTGATTGATGTAAAAGAACGATCGTTATATTTTAAAAACTTCACTCACTTGGTAGGTACATAAATACTAGTACATGATGCGTTTTTATCGTAGTCTAGATTCATTAATTTGAAAAATTATTTTTACTTTTCCTATTCATAATAGCTGTGACAATCTGACAATAGTAAATAATAAAATTAAGGTTATATTGCAATCGAGCGCGTTTGTTTGTACCAACTTTAAATCCAACTCTGAGACGCTCTCAAGTTACTCTGATGACGTCAGTAGATACTGCTCCAAGCACACAAACAAAGCTATTGATCATGACGTTTGTTGGGAGTAATCGAGAATAATGAAATGTTATGCTTGGAATAATACCACCGCGTTTTTAATTCAATTTCTTGTATTTGGTTTGTTTCTTGCTGTATTGTTATTTAATAATAACTTTATTACTAATCAAATTCCGTAAAAGATGTATTTACAAGTTTAACGCAGCAAATAACAGCAGAAAGCGGCCATTTTGAGTTGAAGCACCTGGTGCTAAAATAATAAAGTAGCGCTAGAAGTCTATATTTCTGGCGAGAACATCTTTTTCTCAGTAGATATATGTGCGATTTGCAAATTTTATAGACAAACAAACCTAGAAAACACTATAAAATAAATTCTATATGGTTACAATTCTATTAAAGGTTTATTTACTTTAAAAAAACGTTCTACTTCTTAGAGATAATCGTAACATTTGCAACCATACTTAATAATAAACTAATGAATGCAAAGTGCGATAAAACGATACAATTTGTATACCAGTCGCTCTACGCTCATCAATATTGGATATACGAAAACGCGTTATACATACTTCTGGCATGCTCTCACACACGGATCCGCGTTCAGACAAGCTGTCTGCCGATTCCATTGGTGGGTATGCGCTACGAGAGCGTCATGCTTGAATGGGCAACAAACAACATTTACTTATCGGCAACGTCGTCCGTCCTTGTCGCACTCCCATCATCCCACTATCTGGTATTAGAGATTTTCCTTTTTCCATACGTTTAACCGAGAAAAACGGACAGAAATGTTAAACGCGTCTTTTTACACGTCGTCGATGAAATTTCTCCGGGCAGAAATACCTTGGGACGTTTATTGCATTCTGTACACATGTACGCGGTTTTAATGCACGCAGGTAATTGAAAGCCATAAAACTTGGCGCAGTAATTATTTAGGTTCGTGGAGAGGCCTGTATAGTCGAGAAAAATAATACTTTGGGGAGATTGGACTCTTTGCTCGCAATCGTTATTTCTTAAAAACCGCTAGAAGCGATTTCCTTTTTTCTTTTGGTATATAAAATGTGAAGATATATACGAGAGCAAGTCGTCAAATAAATTCTAAATGTCAACATACTAGCCTACTTCTGAAGGTGATCTGTAATTCTACATGTTCGTTTTAAATTGTAACATGGTTTTATCAATTCTGATGCAGGAACGATTTAATACTTAGCCAATACGTCATACACTGTTGAAAATTTTAACACTTTTTTGACTAATTTAATAGTCAGGAGAGGTCCACACTCTTTTCGTGTTATTTTGTCGAGAACTATAGAAGTTTAAATTTGACGAACAAAGATAGTCAAGTATTGTCTATTGCTAAGGGGTTATTTTGTCCAACTAACACGTGGAATTATGATATACTTCTAGTCACATTTTATTTGATCTAGACTAGAAAAATTACTAGCTGTTTAACTAAATGAATGCGATCTATTGGATGATTTAACACCGTTTTCTAAACACAACGTCTTTTTAATATGCAACTCCTATTTCTTAGTGCTATAATATTCTCTCTTTAAGACGTTTTCTCAATTATAATATACAGAACCACTCATTCAAGAGTTTTGGTTTCAACTAAACGTACTAATTTTAAAATAATTTTTTGAGAACCATTATAAAATTAAGTGAATGTTTATGCTATTTGCTTCAAATCTGAACTAATTACGTAAATAGTTGTTCCCAATACATCTTTAAGATGTTGAAATTTTTTAACCCCACTGGAATTAACGTTTAATAACACAAGGTTACGCTTTGCAGGTCAGTGACATTTGGTGGTTTGTTTGGATATGTTAATACGCAGAAACAAACTCGAAAACAGATACACGTGCAATGCAGGTGGTGCGTATAATGCAATACTGTATTAGATTAGGTGGGATTTCTATATTTCTATCCGAGGGAAAAATTCTGATTGGTTGATGCTTCTGAATGTCTAGAGAAAATAGTAAATCCTCATATCTGAACAAAGAATTCACACCAAATTCTAGTAATTTCTGTTCTACTAAACACATGTAGTCAATTCGTCTGGCAAAGTTTGTAAAAATCAACACTAAAATATTTGACTAGCGCAAAATTAACGCCAACACCGTAATATTTTCAACAATGTAATGACATATTTTTTATGAAATGAGTTTGCAAAAATATCAAAATATTCTCGGAGATATCCACAGAATGGCAGAAAATGGCGTAATAGGTTTGTAACTTTTTGAAGAATATTTCATAGTCTATTTCCTGTTCTCTGGTAAAATGACAGTTAATCTTCAACTTTTTTTTATTGCTGTGGCAACCAACGTTTTATGTACTGGGGTGTGACGAATATTTGTAAATAGTGCTTACGTATTGCTGTGGTTAGACAACCCATTTTCGCTGAGTGTATTTTAAGTTGCATATTTTGGTTGTTTTGATTTCTCCGATCAGCTGATTTTCTTGAATTTCAGAATTTTCACAAATTTATTTTGTTTTGAATAATTTTAGTTTAAGAGTTTATTGTATCATTTTAATTTATATAGTGTTAAGTTTTTTTTTTAAGTTATCCAGTCGTTCAAATGTCTATTGTTTGGTTGTGCTGATTTAATGCGTATTCTATTTAATATTGTCGTTGTAATGTTATACGTCTGCGTTGTACGATTTTTGAGAGAGGGATTTTTGTAAGAAAAACAGTTGTAGAATTTTGTTAGGGACTTCCTTTTTCGACTAGTGACGTGAGTAGACGTATTTTTAAATCTTTGTTGTCATTTTGTAATTCATTTTGATTTAGAAAATTTAACATTTCTCCTGTAAATGTTGTAGTCAATCAAGGAATTTTTATCGTAATAATTGTTAATGTATTAAAGTGTGCACTTTATAAATATAAGATCAATTATTATTTTTTGTTTAGGAAGATTTATTTTAGTTTTTCCTCTCGTTTATTTTTAGAGTTAATTTTTCCGTTAATTTATTTTGCTGCATCATTTTTATTTTTCATTCACATCATTTGGGTGAGTAGAAGCATTGTTCTTTCATTTAGTTTTTTAATTTTTTTGTATTTTTCTTGCATTTGTCAACGTTTAGATTGTTTTAATTTGTGAAACCACGTGGATAGAAACTCAAAGATATTGAATAATCTTCCTGAACGAATAAAATCTTTTTTTTTGCATAGAAAATAGCATTGTCCTATTTTAATTTAGAGTCAAGTGCAGTTTTTATTTTAGGCCAGAACCTTCAGTTCAAAGATTTTTTCTGCACATTTGTAATTTAACCCGTTGTTGTAATAAATTTATTGTTAATTAGCGTCATTGGGTTAAAAATTCTGTTCTTTTATTTTATTTTGAAACCTTTTCAATTTTTCGGGTGATTAAGAAAGTCTGATTTCTTTCACTCACAATTTGCTTTTCGTGGTTAGATTCAAGTTTTAATTCGCGAGGGTAACTCTGAGATTAATAGTTCTTTTGTTCATTTAAATTTATTTTGCATTTTCATTCACTTTCTTTAGTACACAGCAGTACATAAATCAATACATTATCATCGCAGAATAAGAATCTGTGTCTTGCTATACGTGTCATATTATAGCTGGAGATGTGTTAAAATCTACAAATAAGCGCCATCCTTCGAAAAAACGTGCCATCCATAGAAAGTCAGTTTGATTTATGAGTATCATGAGTTGTGGGAAAACGACTTAAATCAAATAATGACGATGTGTCATAAGCACCTGAATTTGATTCAAAATGTTTGTTTTATTAAGGAGCTAGTTTTTATAATTAATATGGAGTTGGTAATGGATAAAACTGTTTGCAGTGGGCATGTCAAAATCTGCTTCTACTTGTTGTAAGTTTTCATGACTTGTCTAATAAAAAAAGAAGCAAATATGCTATATAGTATATATTGCTGTTTTGTAATTTTTCTCAAAAAAAACAAACTGTAATTATATGGTGTGTTTTCAAACTTTTCAAACAAACTGTATATCTGATTTCCTTATCCTTAACTGGAGTTAACATACAAATATTTTTTGTAAGGCGCATTATTTGCATTGAAAATTCCATTCGCTCAAATTAATAAATAGGTACGCTATGGTAAGAATTTTGTTTATTTACCCTGACGTAATTGAAATTTGAAGTACATCAATGAAATGGAAAAGTAATAAAAAATAAGATCCAAGTACTCGATTTTATTACGTTATAGTTCCGAATCGGCAGGTGTTAAATTCTGGAAATAAAAACGAATGACGTTTCATTACGTCAATTAACAGTTCAACCGGAAGCAATAAAATTAAATTACCTGACCTAAGGCGAATCGTGTGCGATAAAGCCACAATCAAATTAACAACAAACAAATTAATCATTGTCACAGTTCGAGAGCTACAAACATAGCAACTGGATTCATTTAAATAGCCCCTAGTGTGAGTTGTGGATAAAGTATTTACGTATTAGTCATAATAAACAAGTATTACTCTATAGTTTATTGTTAGAACTTTAAGTAATTCTCTCCTATTTAAGTAATTTGTCTAGAACATAATTTTTTGCGCCTCCGTCCAGAAACACTCATTTTGCAGTACTTAAAAACTATTGTTACTTAAAAACTGTTACTTAAGGTTGGTCACACTATATTCACATGACAGATGTGTAATCCATTGTCATTAAGCTACTTTTCAACCATGCTAAGATGAACTGGTGTCTTCATTGCACTTATTATTGATAAATAGATATCAAACTAGAAGGAAAATTACAGAAAAAGCTTTATTCTCGAAAATGTCAACTCCTAGTGTCAAAATTTCTTTTCTATTTTCAATTCAAAATTAAGATTTGTCGGCCCAAAAAACATCGTGTTATCATACGGCCAGAAACTTTTTTGCGAGTATTCGTACTTGTACAAACTGTTATCATACTCGCAAAACTGTAGTTTCTGGCCCAGTGATACAAATAACTATTTTTTTGCAAAATATTGTGCTTACAACGTCATGATCTTCAACTAATTATTCTATATAAATCACACTGCAATTTGAAAGTAGATATGTATTGTAGTGAATGGGTTTTCTGCAGTAAAATTGTAGGTAAATAAGAAAGCATGAACGTAAAAACAAATATTTCAAAACCCAGCACATTCTTTGCATATGTAGATACTAAAAGCGCAAATTTGCACATTGCAAAATAATTATGGACACGCATCTACATACATGTATTTAAGTATGTAACTTTCCCTTCTTGCTGCACATAACCAAATTACGTAATTATTGGAATATGATTTCACTCAAATATGGTCATATTATTGGTATTATAAAGATGCAACTGTTGAGTAAATAAGCACTTACATAAAGACGCATATATGTATGAGTTATTCGATAATCTTTAATTGTAGATTTTTGCTGAAGAAATAAAGATTTTAATTACAAATATAGTTAAAGTGTGATAATTAATTCATAGTGAGTTCGTTATTGTTGAAGGCACTCCTAAAACTTTGTGATGACATTTTTTTTATATACATATGTATTATGTATGTATTCTTATAATGTATTATAAAGATGCAACTGTTGAGTAAATAAGCACTTAATAAAGACGCGTAGTATATGAGTTATTCGATAATCTTTAGTTGTAGATTTTTGCTGGAGAAATAAAGATTTTAATTACAAATATCGTTAAAGAGTGATAATTAATTCATAGTGAGTTCGTTATTGTTGAAGGCACTCCTAAAACTTTGTGATGACATTTTCTTTTGTATACATATGTATTATGTATGTATTCTTATAATGTTATATAACAAGTTGGTTTACATGTAAACATGAAAAAATGAATAAATAGCAGACATGTATTAATGTTTTCTAAAAAATATTACTCATACCTCAAAAAATAAGGCCGAGACTATTTCAAATTAGGGCACTACCTCACCAAAGTTGACGATCCTTGTTATTTTTTTTTTTCTTGCACATGCACAATTTATTGGTCAATAATTTATCAAAAACATTTAAAGAGCATAAGGACTCTTACTCAAGGTGAGTACACTTATTTGTAATATTTAAATTAAATATCAACTGGTATCCAGTATATTTTGCATTCTGAAATTCCAATTTAAAAATCAAAATAAAAAAAAATTAAATCTCCGGCTATGTCATATAATAAATTCCAGTAACCATGTCTACCAACATATGCATATTAAAGTTTCAATTTAAATTGTCATTTATAAATAAACGAATAACCTCAAAGTTTACGAAACGTTAAATACTTATGTACACAGAAATTTAAACGTGAATTATACAAAATACCTCCAACATCCGTTAAAAACGCTCTACGCACGCAGGAAATAGAAAATTGGCTTCGAGAAAATCAACTTAGTACCGTTTCACTGTATGCAATTGCTAATATTTTGTGCAAAGTCTGTAACAATGGAAATATAGAGCGATGGATTTAAAAAAAAAAACGGGGCTGGCGCGTATTAACAGAAATATTTTCAGAGATTTCGGCTATAGGGTTCATAGCGTGGAAGATCGAACAATTGACCATCAAATAGAAGATCATTCAGCTGGAGATAATCAGAGCAATGACGCAGATTAGGAAATAAATGAGGGTACGGCTGGTATAGCTGAGGTTACACGATAAGCGAAACCAGAATACAAGCACCTCTAAGACAAAGGAAATTGCAAATATGGCAGCTTTTTTAGCTCCTGTGCAATCTGGGGAACAACAAACTCCGAGCCCAGCCTCAAAAACTCTGGAAAATAAATTAATTTCCTCGATAAATATTTGCTTTTGGCTTCGTACAAAAAACAAGCAAATGATACGAGAAATAACCAGGATTGAAAAAGACGAAAAAAAAGACAACTGGTTTACTGGTCAAGTTCAAGTTTAGAAAGTAACGAAATACCTGAGTTAAATTCTTCTTCTGTATATGGGTCGATTTTCCAAAGACAAACTTGGTGAAAAGTTGGCAAAATATAGTCACTGTAATAGTTGGGCACACGAAAAATGTAGGGTAATCGAGTTTTAATGTTTTTTTTTCTGTTGTGGAAAAGGATTTTTTTAATAATGTCTCAAATTATGATACCTATTTCAACTTTAGATACCCTCATATTTCAAATTAGGAACTACCTGTTTGCTACATAATAACTAATTAGTAATGGTTTTTTAAAAATATATATCTTTGGGTTAAAGCTTTTTTTTAATTATTCTATATCTAGTAATTTTCCATAACATCATATTTGCCCTTTATTTAAGAATCGAGGCGTTTTTAACGTAAAATGTATTTAATTTTTTTATAATCCATATTCGACTTTGTGTGAGTTACTTAATAATTTTTATATTTATTGAACTAAATTCTGTAAGTTATCTTATATTTTCCCAATCTTATTTAATTTTATATTTTGCTAATAATATATGATATTAAAGGAAATTTTGTGAGGAACTGGACCTTTTGTTTCATTTACTTCCTGAATTTCATTTATTCTCTCCAAAAAAAAAAAGTATCTCAAATTTAGCGACGTTCTTGTATAGATAAAGTATTTAATGGATAAAAGTTATACAATAAAAGAAATATATTTTATGGTATAAACACATGACAGATGTCATTATCAGTACAGTGATAATGACGTATTTGAGAAACATTCAAACAAAAAGCAAAGGACCAAGCATCGATCCGTGAGGTACACCCATACTACATCACAATGTGCACCAGCCATTTTCGCTATCTGCTGTCGATCATCAGGTTGCGACGAGAATCACTGAGGCAAAATCAAGCATTTTTCCAAGCAGAAGTCAATGATCAACTAAATCAAATTGTGATTATTACATTTTACTCAAGAAAATGTAAATCAAAATATGTATTATCAGCGTCTTTTGCAGGATTTTCTCTGTTAGTTTTCTTGAAGCGACAAATGCGACGCGTATACACGTCATGATATACAAGAATATTAGATTTTAAATGAATCGTTTCCAAGAAAGGAAGCAATGACGATATTTTGTTCATGCGACAATCGAAACCTTATCAGATAATGTATAATGTCCCATTTTATAGCAGCAACTATTTTTTTTACAGAAGCAAAACATTCTTTGCAAGTTAAATTTCTTCTAACAATGCGTGTCAAGGTATTTCTGAAGTTCCCAAGGTAATTCAAATGCCCCTTACTGAAGGAAATAAATTTCACGTAGCACATCGAAGCAATTAACTGCTATATCCACATGGTACTTCAAATAAGTGACAATATATGTACAGTATATGTAAAGTACGCAAAGGAAATACCCATAATTCCATAAGTTATTCTGAAAGCATACCAACAGCACTTGACGTAGAGAAATTTCTGACAATCTACTTGAAAAAAGTGTGTCAAACGTGTGGTAATACACATTTTAATATTTTAATCGAAAAATCGTTTATGTAACATAACACATAAAAATACAGAAAAATTAATAATACTTGGGTGTACTGCAAACGTTTTGTGGTTTGGGCTTTACGTAGACGGGTAGCGCATACTAATTATATGTGGGAAGTGTTTTACAATTTGAAAGTAAGATGAAGATGTAACATCCAGTTGAAAATGTAAATTATCGGTTAATAAAGTGTGATAATTATCTGTACATCCTTGAATTTGAATATTCGAAAGGATGATAATTGTAATGCACGTTGCATTTTCATACGACAAGGCCAATAATTCATTTTTTTTGTAATTAATACCTTTATACAAAAATATTTACAGTGATGATTACGAATCAGGTGCGTATACAACTTGAGTTTATAATGGGAGCAATGCAGATGATATTTTTATTTTAACTTGTCTAAAGTCTGCTCTTGTGTCATCATGAGAGGAGTAATTACACAAAAAAATAATTACAACCGCCGAATTTTAATCTGTAACTATGTGCACAAATTAACTTTAGAGTGATTCAACAAGTAAGAATAACGTAACAATTACTATTTGATTAGCACCATAAAGTAATAAACCTTAAAGTAATTTATTTGGTGGCCACGACGTAACTGCAACTACAGATATGTTGTCTAAAATAGATATCCTTTCAAAGTTGGTAATTGTAATAAAAATTGCGTAACATTGACTGTAATGAAGTAGTTGTGTCTTTAAGTTTGTTCGCGTCGCATGAACTATTTGTACTATTATGCACTTTTGCACACAAAAGTTCTTAAAGTGCATAATAGTGCAAATAGTTCATGCGACGCGAACAAACTTTTTATCAGTGGTAATCACAACTAAATGTGCTACTTGGGAGATTATAAGGCCAATATATTCCACAGAAAAGACTTCAAATTGTATTATCATAATAAGATTTTTGCACACTTCTGCTCAACAAAAATATTTTTTGCACCTCCGCCCAGAAACACTCATTTTGCAGTACTTAAAAACGGCAGGAAAACAGTAGTTTTAGGCAGGCGAAAATGTTACTAAAGGTTGGCCACACTAGATTCACATGACAGATGTGTAATAAATTGTCATTACGCTACTGTTCAACCGTACTAAGATGAACTGGTGTCTTCATTGCACTTATTATTGATAAATATTATATTAAACTAAAAAGAAAATTACAGCAAAAGATTTATTCTCGGAAACGTCAAAATACTAAGGCATCTAACATGTGTGCCAACTTGTACTGTCAACTCCCTAGTGTCAAAATTTCTTTTCTATTTTCAATTCAAAATTAAGATTTGTCGGCCCAAAAAACATTGTGTTATCATACGGCCAGAAACTTTTTTGCGAGTATTCGTACTTGTACAAACCGTAATCATACTCGCAAAACTGTAGTTTCTGGCCCAGTGATACAAATAACTATTTTCGGCCTAGGTGATCATTAGGCATAAATGCTAATCTGAATAAAAACAATAGAATGAGGTCACATAATAGAATTTTAAAACACACAAAATGTAATGTCCGTTTCTGTCAAATTGTATAATTGACATTTGCTTATTCCTGTTTTGTTCCTGTTCACCTGTCACGCTAGTTTTATTCATATGGATCACTTTAACCAGTGGCAAGTCATATTTCAGAAGAAATAAAGGAATTACTTCAATTATTTACATACATTCTGCACTGCATAGATTTTTCATCTTTCTGATGAGATTTCGAGAATACAAAATAACTATTATTACTTGGAATAAAATTGTCTCCACGTGGGCTTGACAAAAACAATATTTCTATGTAGTTGTTATAGAATTCTGTTTACTTTTTATTCTCTTATTTACTTAAGCCGATGCGATGTTGGTATATTCTTTATTTCTAAAAGCTTTTTTTACCGCGTACGGTTGCCATTTATTTAACATACCATTAAAATATAAGTACTTTTAGAAATATCTTCTTCATTATGTTTGTTAGTTCATTTTTACATTTTTTTTACCGTAAAAACATCTATGATACATAGACAGTGCCACAAACTAAACATGAACTGTTTCTTACAATAAAATGTTTCCTGAATTTATAATATCAAATAAATATAGCCTTTATACATTCATCTTTGTTCCTTCTATTATTATCACCATCCAAATTCATATAAAAAACAACACCATACATATATAAATTATTAATTTAATCATTGGTGCGGATAGCAAGTGGAAATAAATACGAGCGAATTAGTAGGTGTGATATAAATATCGGTGGAAATAAATGGTTTACATAAATTAAGACATTAGTAATTAAGTGATGTAATTAATAAGTGATTTTTAATAGTAAGTAGTGATGATTTGGATCTTATTTGATAGATTTTAAGTAGTTCGTAAGTGTCTTAATAAATCGAGTTATATTAAATATATCGCCTGCGTATTTCTCTAAACCCCGACAACGTTTTAAGAATAGAAAACGTTACAATACGTTACTAGCAAAGTATGTCCTTGCATTTACTAATGAAAAACTATATATTTTAACTATATATTTTATTTATATTCAAATTCACTTATTGCTAAATGTTTTATAATTAAAAAATTACGAAAATGAAAGAAATAAACTTGTCTATCCACTATATTCCATATTATAGGCCGTATATATGCGAAATAAGGTACTCTAATAAATCGATAAGAACATTCAGAAACAGAAAATCTATTTTACCAAGAAATATATAAAAATATTATTTCAACGCGTGCTTGTTTATGTCTTAATAACAAAAACTAAATTATAAAAACAAAAATCCTGTGTCGGATAAATACACAACGAATCATGCATACATAACATCTGTTTACACCGATAATCCGCAGTCGTGGTAAAAGCTATAGTCCATCTTAAATGCGGTCGCCACATACATTTTCGCGTAGGTCGTTAACTTTTTTTTTTAGTAGGAGCTGTACATACATGGCGCCCGAATAAAATATCCAAACGGTGCGAGCAAGAGAGTAGACATGGGTTATCTCTACATTCATTATAGGGAATGGGAATCGATATCCATTCCCTTGTTAGCACCGTTTGGATATTTCTTCCATAAAGTTTATTTTTGATCGCTAAACTTAACACCCTTTGTAGGTGATACTGCGTGTTCAAGATCTGACATTATTACTACATGTCTTGGAAGTTTCCTGAAACTGTTTCTCCCTGCGAATATTCTCTCATACATATTCTAAAGCAAAAATCTAACTTTCCAAAACATTCATTCATGTTTACACAATCCACTGATATAATCTAAAACCGTACGAGTTGGTAACTGCTATAATTTTCAGCGCGAATGAAATAGATAAACGCACACCCAACCGCATACAGGACGGAACAATGATCACGCGTGAGCATTAATTGAAAGTAAATGCACTGTTGAGAGTCACGAAGTCATTATATATAGTATAACGTCTGTAATTCAAGGGCTGCCAGCGTTCCTTTCAGCATTATCAATACGTAAGATATACCTGGATAAGTGGTACAGTATGCTGTACATATGTACTTATTTTGCTTCAGCTTAGTGATGAATCACTTGATGAATTGCAATATTAATGTCCATGTTACTAACCTTGCTGTCGGCGCCCACGGTCTTAGTTTCTTCGGCCCGTGTTCGAACACGGCTCCCGCAGTTTCCGAGAATCCCAAGACGGGTTGCTTTGATCGTCGACATATCTCATGCGATGCGGATACCTAGAAAAAAATGCAAAGAAAATATTTCATTCTGAGTGAGATTCAAAAACAAATCGTGAATAATTTTCTTGTCTTATAAATGTACAATAAGTGATCAATGAATCATGCTAAACGTTTCAATTCAAATGACTATACATGATGTATCAGATATAGAGGTAAATATAATAATATGCAGCAGCTGTAATCATATACGATCAAAAAGTCTTAATGCACAGGGGGTCTATCTGTAAGCATTAACGAGAAAAACAATATTTTATAAATGCCGTGGGCTAGAGCCGCACCTGTGCCCAACCTAAATGCTGTCCCACATACCACTATCATTCAGCCATTACCGCTGTTAGTTTTGTGTGGATCGCCGCTTGGAGTGCAAGCCACTTCGAACATTTTATTTAAATTCTTCCCGTCTTGAAAAAACGATCCTTTTCAGGACCATCATGATTTCATATAAAGAAAATCGAGGCTTGATGCATCGGCAAAAGCGCGGGAATGTATAGATTCATTTTCGCGCGACATCATAGTAAAAAAGCGTGTTTGCAAATTTTCTCTATCTACATTTATTTCTGTGTAATTCTATTCAATTCATTTCGCGTTATTTGATTAAATAAATCCAAAAGAAATAACTCAGATTCATATGGTACTTTTTATTTAACAACTAACTCTCGATTCGACAAAGCAAAAGAAAAATATTTACGTTTTTCGTAACTACTGAAGTTGCATATCCGGTGGAACTCGAACGTCTTATCAGGATATTAAAAATAATACTTTGTAGACTTACGTAGAATGCTCTTAACAAAAAAGGAATGTTTATTTTATAAAAAGAAAAAAATTAAAATGCCTCAGTTTTGCTATTCTTACAAGGGCACATTGGCCGATTGGCCTTTATTTATTCAGAATGACGTTAAATGAACTTATGGCATACCATTAAGAATAATACTAAATGAGTGCAATGTATTTGTACATAATACCATACGTTTAGCGGATGCTTAACATGACGTTACCTTGCATCAGGCCAGGACTAAAGAATTTTTGGCTCTCAATTTAACTTTTTTTTATTTTCTTAATGATGAAATCCGGTTTCGGCAGGTTTGTGCTTTATATGTCATGTAGTTAACACCCAAGCAAAATTTACTTTTTTATTTAATACACCTTGTATAGTTTTTATTTTATTTCATAATTTTTTTATTTATTTATTTATATAACATTTAATTTGAAATGTATGTACAGATACGATGTAAAAGAGTGTAAGATTCCTGGTTTTTTTATAAGTATAAAACTCTAAAACTTGAAATATATAACACATATGCTATATATGTGTCTGTCAGAGAGGGAATTTTAAGAATTGAAAGGACAGATACCTGTATAAAATTACCTTTGAAATACATGGAGCAATAAGAAAGGCATATAAAACTTATTTAATCATTAATACTGTTCGCCTTTTCTTCCTTTTTTCAAACTTTTAATATTTACTTCGTAAATTATGAATTTGATTACATTTAACAAATTTACATTTTTTTGTAAAATTTGTTGTTGGTAATTACTTTTTGTAGATAATAGAGTTGCTGAGTGCTGACTATACGAGTTTAAGAAGCATTTTTTACTTTAAGGGTATATTCTGCGTCGACAATTAAAATTATAAATATTGTGCATATACAATTTTACAATTTAAAATGCCGATAAACATATTGTCAAGGCAACGTATTTCCTTCGAACTTGCATATATTTAGTCTTTAAACTGCACGTACATACATGAGTCACTTGTTTACGTTTCCCCACCTAACAGGCGCAAATTATTCATGGGTTTTTGTGATTTTATATCGACGAAAACATAACACAACACAGAGCACATGAGTTATTTAAGCGAAGATTGTCGAGTAAAATATAATGGATATTTTATGCACAACCCCACGTATTTCTTACAAAGAAAGGAAACACAATTTTTATCTTCCTTGTTTGTGTACCTAAGCAAATGGCCTTTTTTTACTTAAAGCACTATTATGATGTATTTTTCAGGAATAACTCCCTTGTTAAATCTATTATTTCATCTTCATAATTTTTACCCTAAGAGAGATATGAATGGTAGTTCATTTTGATTTGAAATACTACAGTTAATAATATGCGACATCATCCTAGAATAATACTACATTTTATTACTATAATTAATAAATATTAAATATTCTTGAACCCAATTTTTATTGCGGGGAAGTGCTAAACCGAAATCCCTTTGACGGCCGTTTGCGTGTTTGCTTAATGAAAGAAACCTTTCAATATAGAATGGAAGCTATTGAGATCCTATCCTTCAACTTATTTTAGAAAACTCAAAAGGAAAGTTAGGGGCCCCAAAATTTTGCATTACGCTACTGGTGGTATTGATTCTATACCTGTCAATAAAACAGATTTTACTCTAAGACTAATTAACGACTTAGTTTATATAATTTAAAATGCAAGTACGTCACACTATGAATTAATATATATTTCTATATTAAAATATAGAAAATAAGTTTCTTCTACTAGGCCCTTTATAGCATTCAAAATTGATCACAGAAGATTGATAAAATGTATTGAAATGGAAGGAGGTGTCTTTGAACAGTTAATTTGAGTAATTTTCTTGACTATTCTTGTATTTATTTTTATTTGTTTATTAAATTAAAAGCTTTAATGAATGTGACGCTTTAATTTTTCATTAGGTATATCAATTTCATGCAAACAAAACAAAAAGATAAAAATTTCTCATACTTTCTCTACTTATGTGACATTTTTTTATAATAGTGTACTACGAATTTTTTGTTCAATTTGCGATTCTCTTTTAAATTGCAAAAAAATATACAGAGCGTTCCATTTAAAACAAATAATTTTTGACGAATATCTAGAGAACGCGACGCTCAATTGTTTTTCTGTTTTCACAATTGCAACCGTCATAAAAAATAGTACTACTTTGTCGATTTAACCGATTCTGTATACCTCCAATGATAACAAAGTTATTAATAATGCACACTTAAGTGTGAACACCCGGTATAGATCGCTAACATTTGTCGTGCGTCACCCTGTCTATGTATCTATGTTCGTGCCACATACATAACATAAATAATTTTCGTAGTCAAATTAAACAAATGATAATTTTTCTTAATTAATTTGTATATCGACAATATTGATAACATAATTTTAGCTGTCAGATAAAAAGCGGGTACAACTTTGATGAAAGCGTAATTTTGTTTATGCCAAAATACATATGCACATAATCATGAATGGAGCACGTGATAAATTATACTAAATGAATGATTTTTAATATATTCTTACTTTGTCGATATAATCTATGGGCAATTGTGTTTATCTTGAAGTAAAATATTACCGATCTTACCTACTAAAATACTTATTTACCGAAACAATTACCAATGTTTACAAGCGCTACCTTAAACAAATAGAAACGGTGTTTGCGATCCAGTGATAACTGGATAAGTGTAACTTGTTAATTGCAGACTTTGGTTGATCTGCCGGTATTCAAGAGAATTTTACTTTTTTTCTCTCTTAGTTGCCTAAATAGGAAACCGCTCGCTGGCAGAAATATGTCAATCGACTTTTTTTTGTCCGCGAACATGGAATTATGTCGTAGACAGGTTTACACTTATTTACTTTCACCTTTTTTAAACTCTTAATATTGGGAATTTAATGAGTTTCGTAACAAGTTTTTTACATGTTTTAAATTATGTTAACTAACTGGTGAGAATTGAAAATAGATAAGATAATCACAGCAATCATCTATCAGATCATCAAATCTATTAAATCTATAACAAACTATAAAATGATTCTTTTGTTTTATTTATGACTATTTTTATATGTATTAGGCAATATAGTTAAATACAGGAGCTGTAAGATCAATAAATCATAAGCAATTTGATGTTTATTAGTCTGATTTTAAATAAGTGTTGCTACAGCGTAACCAACAAATGCATAGAATATGACATTTTGAAAAAAAATACTAGGAATTAATATTTGAAAAAGAAAATTGTAAATTACTAAGAAACAGATCGGTATAGGAAGCATTAATACAATCTTAAAGACCGTTAAAATTAGAACTTAAATAAGGTAATAAATACAGGGTGTTTCATTTAAAATAAGAAAGTTACTTGCCTTTAAAGATAGCGAAAATTAAAAGTATGGTTTTGTTCACCCTGTATATTTTTTTGAATTACTTTTATTTTATTATCAAGTCTAATGGTTTAGTTAAGAAATAAATACTGTTTAAAATATCTAGCTTTGACATGGATGACAGGCATGCCTCATAAATTTTGGTCAACATTTTGAAGAATAGTCAATTATCTCATAAACGAGTTGAGTTAGGCATAAAAAACCTAACACCAACTTGTCTTTATTTAGTCTGTACTATCAAAATATGTCATAATATACAGGGTGTTCCATTTATTTTTTCACAACTTTGGTGTGTAACTTTTCTTTGAATCATCCTGTATACTCCAAAATTTTGAAATGTGGTCCTTCTGAACCTGTATAACCCTTAACAAAAAAAAATGTTACCACATATCGTTGTGACAGCCTCTTTAAAGATAAAATATCTGGGTTTATTTGCATTGCATTAAATCATCTGTCATCGGAAAAAAAACTTTGAGCTGAAATAATTGAACTACTTATAAATTTCAACTCGGTGAACGCATCTTGAGCTTATTGCGATGTCAGTCACATTTTGTTGTCGTTACACACACACACACAACAGCTAATCACAGCTGCATTAAGTTATACTGTCTTTGGGTTATAGTTTAGGTTTGTTTCGTGCCTTATATAAATCGACGAATACAGTACAAGAACTTATATTTTTCTTAAACTTTTGTAAACCAACCCCTCTACACCTTGTATCTAATATGGTCCACACTCCATACAATAAATGAGCACACCTAATGAATACAGTCTAATACAGGGTTATTTGATGGTGGATCTTCCGATATGGAAACTTTAATACTATTCGGGGCAGGTATACGACAAAATCGAAGAAGGCAATACATCGCAGCACACTTCTGCAGCCACATTTTGAAAACAGCAGAATGCTGTACCAAGTACATTTGTCAAATTCATCAGATTATTGGCGCTAGCTGTTGCCTTATTACCTTACGTCAGAGAGGTATGTTTTGTTTAATGCTATGACCCATTTCTGCATTGTTCATCGGTATCACGTGATTATTTTTACAACGTTGCCCATTGAGTAGTCTTCGGGATTCCTTGACAATGCCGAATGTTACCATCAGAGGCAACACTTCACGATGCACATTGTCTTCTCATCATTTTTTCTAATACCTATTCATTTCAATTTTCAATAGTATGGCTTCACTTATGTCGTATTTTAAATTGTTGAAATTCCTAAATACATTCAAACCGGTAAGCGTCATCAGCGCTCCTCCGAGCTCCGAGTGTATAAACCCACTTTCATCGTTAAGCGAAAAAGAGTTCAGTTTGTTCGCCTTGTATGAGCCACGTGCCAAACTCTCACCGTAACTCTTCTCACGTAAGCGACTATAGCATAATGAATGCTACATATGACGGGTGAGGGTTTGGCACGTGGCTCCTAGGGGGCGCACAAACTGAACTCTTTTTCACTTGAAAGCTCGAGATGTGATGCGATGAAAGTGGGTTTATACTATTTCAGATCCGGATATCCGGATCTCAATTTTATCGGATATGAACAGCACTAGTTTATACGCTTGGAGCTCGGAGAAACGCTGATGACGCCTGATTGGCAGAAACACGGATCCGTTCCTTGTGTTATTCTCCTTTCATTGCTCTTGTTAGTATGGTGATTCATACAATAGACTATGAGCCCCGCCTGGTGGCATATTCCCTCGGTTTATTGTAATTAAGCATTTTTTCTTTGATGTTTCATTACGTTATGGTAAGCCGTTCTTGGAATCACAATCATACGCAGTCCGGTTGTCGTTTACACGAACCATCTGACGGGACTAATAGTCCATGAACTATCCAAGCTAGTTCAATGACAGCACTGCCAGCTTTATGCTACAGTGGCTTGTGGGTGAGAGTTTGGCACGTGGCTCCTAGGGAGCGCACTGAAATCCTTTTCACTTAGCAAATGATTGTACATGAAGCTTGAGATGTGATTAGCGATGAAAGTGGATTTATACACTCGGAGGAACGTTGGTAGGTAGAAACTCGGGCCCATCCATAGTGTTATTCCCTTTTTATTGCTCTTGCTAGTATGGTGGTTTCTACAATAGACCACGAGCCCCCGCCTAGTGGCATATTTTCTCGGTTCATTGTATAGAAATTGTTCAAAAAAATATATTGTTAATTTTACTAAAGTCATTTTTTTCGTTTTGATGCGAAAAATGCTATTAAAAAAACGAAATTCAATTCTAAAAAGTTTGTTTACCGATAAAGTATAAAATACTACGAAGGCTCCTTTTAAAAAAGAAAGAATTCTTTATCAATTTTTTTGCGTAATTTCAAAAATTAGTTTTTGCGAAGTCATTTAAGCTCTTCTTGTTCTGTTTTTACTTTTCGAGTAATTCTAAAGAGTGTTTTTTTTTTCTTGTTTTCCGTTTTAATTTCTCTTCTCGCATTATTTGACGAGATAGAAAAAAAAAGTAAAATCACTTCCTTATTAACACATAAAGATCTCCTTACTTAAAATTTTTCAAAAACGTTCCCTATCCATGCGACCATTATCATATCTATTATCATTTCTTTTAAAATACGCACTTGACTTTTTTTTTAATTGATTTTGGAACATTTGCATTTTGCATTAAAACGAACTGTGTATCAAAAAAAAATGATTGTAATACGTTCCGTTCGTGTTTCAATCATCCCCATTATTTTTCATTTAGAAATCTGTTTAGCAAAACAATAATCTTTTTGATTAAAGCTTGAAAATTTCAAGTAGTGACATGATATGTCACGCACGTAAAGAAGAACATGTGTTAATCTAACAAAAAAACGCGGCATTTAACTACGAAATTTGGGTTAAATACAGTCAAACAAAAATCATTGTTAAAGTAACAAAATGCGAATGTTAAAATAATTGTGTAGATTTGATAATATTTTTAGCATTGTTTTAACAATCAAGATAATTTTATTTTAAACGTTCAATATTTTTAGGGGAATAAATGTTCGGGTAAAATAAACAATTATTTCATGTTAAATTAACCAAAAGAATTCATTAAAATAAAAAGCAAAAGTTCAAAAAGGTCAAATACACATTTTAAATTAAATTGAATAAATGTTATCTGTTATGTCAAAATAACAATTTTTGCTGGGTTAAACAAGAAAATTATGTTGAGCCAAAACAGAATTGCTTTTTAGTTAAAAATATTTTATTGCTACAGCAACCTATCGGGCATTTTTTGATTCGCTTTACAAGGGGAAATGTTCAAGTATCTTGGTATTGTACATTTATCATCTCATTCACAACATAAAGTGTAAAATATCTGTAAGGCGGGATATATTTAAAACCCTCAAAAAATAGCAGCTCTACTGACATCACTGCCATTGCACACCACCAATCGCTGCTTTAATGGTCGTAACTCCTATTGAATGTTTGACTGGCAAATGCACTAGATTAATACTTTATTAACTCTGACTGCTGTGCTTTATGACCCTTATGTGTCATTTACTGGTGTGAAATGGAAGGAACGCCATCTTCACTGCGATTTCTGAAATACATACCTACCTATATTTAACGTATTTGCTACTATGTGGAAGAAAACTGTTATGCACGTGAACCCATTGGCTTTGTTAAATTAATAAAACGATATGGTATTCTTGCGAGATTAACTAAAATTTTTGTTAATGCAACAAACATTACGGAACATCTAATATAGTTATATCAATAGAACGAATTTTGTTAAAGTTTGTTAAAGTAAACAATTTCGATATAGCTAAAACAACAAAATATGTTAAGTTCGTTTAAACAAAATATATTGTTGGTGATACCCCTAACAAACAAATAACTGTTGAACTAACAACATTTTTTTTTTCAGTTATTTTAACCTTATATTTTGTTCAATTTAATTAAAAATGTTATTAATGCAATAATATTTTTCTAACAAAAGGGTGTTGGTTGACGGAATGCATTTTCTTCTCTCGGTACGAATTTCGGATATACGTCTAAAGTTGAAAATATAGGAAATCTTAATTTAATGTATTGTATGTGTTTGATTAACCATAATTTTTTGTTAAAACAACTACCAAGAAGCTTAGTTTTGATCATGACATTTTAGTAATTTTAAGAGAATTATTTAATATAATATATAAACAGAAAATTCCTTTCATTCATCAAACAACTAAAATGTTTCTTTAGTTCAACAAAATTATGTTAACTAAAAGAAATTCTTACTGTAACAATTAATTTATGTAAAGTCAAACAAAAATATGGTTACATCAACGCATTTGATCTTAACAAAGTGATTTTGATTAATTCAACATTTTTCTTTCTCTACGAGCAAAGTAAAAAAGTAAACAGCAGCAAATATTTACATTGTCATCAAAGAATACTACAACTCTACTCTCATCATTTTTTCCAATACCTATTCAACAGGGAAAATATAAAAGAACGTTGCCAGCGGTTTATCCCACATTCTATTAATTGATGCGCTCCAGATGAACGCATTTGATTTTTCTCCACTCTCAAATTTGGTGTGTAAATTATTATTACGAAAAATCGATTTCTTCTTTCCTGATCAACGTAAACATCTTATTGAAGTATGCTCTAAGTAACCGCCTACACTTCTCGCACGCGCAGATACAAATCATCGCAGTCCCGCGAACGAATGGCAACGTTTCCCGCATGTATTCTCGATTTAATACTTTCGAACGAATGCGCCGCATTTAAAAAGTAAACAAAGTCACGGCGGCGACGAATGCGGGTCAGCCTAAAGCGGCGGCGCGGTGTCGATATAAAATTTATGTACTTTCTAAGTCTACAAAAAATCGCATCTGTCGACCGATCGCGTGCGTATCAGCCGAGAAGTGGACAAGTGGAAAATTTTACCATTTTTCCTCTGCGCGCTTTTAAAACCTCCCATCGCATCGATGCGGACAGGTAAATATACGAGTTACATATCGCCTCGTCGGGTTATTGAACCGCTTGAAAAGACGCGTTGATTGTCGTTGTCCCGCGGAGTCGCCTATAGAAGTTTCTTACGTAATTTTCGCAAAACGAACGAGAGGAAGGCGAAATTCTAATCGATTCCCGGAAGGCAGGATTTTAACCGCGTGGACTTTTTTAAGCGTATAATGCGCATAGTCCGAATGGCAATTTGATGAAAACGTTGTGTGGTAATACGAGTTAAGATATTCAACAAATTCATTCGGAGATTACTACAATTTTTTCTAAAGCAAAACACTCAACACAAATTGCGTGTTTTGAAAATGCTAAGAATTACGACTCATCTGACCGGCGTGAACTTGGCAAACAACTTTATTACAAAAAAATAAACGTAGTACGGTTCGATTGTACTTCGTTTGTACCCGTTTGCACCACCTTCAGTTTCGTTTGTACCTCAAAGGTTAAAAAAATAGAAAGGGTTAAAAAAAATTCAGCAAGCAAGTACAAGATATTCAAAAACGGACAACGTCATTCGAAAGAGCATAGTTTGTACCCGTTTGTACCACCTTCGGTTTCGTTTGTACCTCAAAGGTTAAAAAAAAAGGGTTAAAAGAAATTCAGCAAGCAAGTACAAGATATTCAAAAACGGACAACGTCAATCGAAAGAGTATCGTTTGTACCCGTTTGTACCTCCATTTAAATCGTGTGTACTTCCTCCAAACCGGAAGTAGAAACATTTGAAAATAAGTAAATCGGAGAGAGAAATTTCGCTAGTTTTTGAGATATTGGAAAACGGCCAACGCTATTCGAAAAAGCATCGTTTGTACCCGTTTGTACCTCTTTTTACATCGTTTGTACTTCAACCGAACCGGAAGTAGAGACAATTCAAAATATGTCAAAGAGAGAAATTTGGTTATTTTTTAAGCTATCAAAAAACGGCCAAGGCTATTCGAAAGTGCATCGTTTGTACTCGTTCGTACCTCCTTTTAAATGTTCGTACCTCAAAGAGAATCGGAGTAGAGATATTTGAGAATATGTCAGACAGGGAAATGTTACTAATTTTTGAGATATCGCAAGGTGGCTAACACTATTCGATAGAACATCGTTTAAAATAGTTTGCACCTTTTTTGAAATCGTTTGTACTTCGGCGAAGCCGAATGTTATTTATGTTACAATTTTGTCTCAATTGAACAAGGTTCTCATCCCCTATTTTAGAAAACATATAAATACAGATATTCTGCATTTTTCCAAATTGGGTAAGACAACCTAGTAATGTGACCATTATTTATTAATTAACTATGTATTTAATTTATACTTTGTGAGACCTGAGAGTATATTCTTAAATATGTGTGTTGTTTTTAAATCAACTCTTATTATATATTTCTATATCTTTGGTTACAGACACCGGTTGTAAATGTATTTTAATTATCTAATTATTACACTGTTGAAAATATTACGGTGTTGGCGTTAATTTTGCGCTAGTCGAATATTTTAGTGTTGATTTTTACAAACTTTGCCAGACGAATTGACTACATGTGTTTAGTGGAACAGAAATTACTAGAATTTGGTGTGAATTCTTTGTTCAGATATGAGGATTTACTATTTTCTCTAGACATTCAGAAGCATCAACCAATCAGAATTTTTCCCTCGGATAGAAATATAGAAACCCCACCTAATCTAATACAGTATTGCATTATACGCACCACCTGCATCGCACGTGTATCTGTTTTCGAGTTTGTTTCTGCGTATTAACATATCCAAACAAACCACCAAATGTGACTGACCTGCAAAGTGTAACCTTGTGTTATTAAACGTTAATTCCAGTGGGCATAAAAAAATTTCAACATCTTATTATATCTATTGGTAACAACTATTTACGTAATTAGTTCAGATTTGAATCAATAGCATAAACATTCACTTAATTTTATAATGGTTCTCAAAAAATCATTTTAAAATTAATACGTTTAGTTGAAACCAAAACTTTTGGATGAGTGGTTCTGTATATTTATAATTGAGAAAACGTCTTAAAGAGAGAATATTATAGCACTAAGAAATAGGAGTTGCATATTAAAAAGACGTTGTGTTTAGAAAACGGTGTTAAATCATCCAATAGATCGGCATTCATTTAGTTATAACAGCTAGTAAATTTGTCTAGTCTAGATCAAATAAAATGTGACTAGAAGTATATCATAATTCCACGTGTTAGTTGGACAAAAAACCCCTTAGCAATAGACAATACTTGACTATCTTTGTTCCGTCAAATTTAAACTTCTATAGTTCCTCGACAAAATAAACACGAAAACAGTGTGGACCTCTCCTGACTATTAAATTAGTCAAAAAAGTGTTAAAATTTTCAACAGTGTATGGACCTCTGCTAGACAGATTATGAAGAGAAATATTTAATTGAGTCGTGTAGCGGCATATTCAACGAATTGAATCGAATGGCATTGCCCGTAGTGCAATATCTCAAACATTAGCGAAATTTCTCTCTCATATCTTCAAATGCTTCTACTTCCGGTTTGATTTAAATACAAACGATGTAAAAAGAGGTAAAACGGGTACAAACGATGCTCTTTCGAATAGCCTTGGCCATTTTTTGATATCTCAAAAATTAGCGAAATTTCTTTCGCCAACTTATTTTCAATTGTTGCTTCTTCCGGTTTGGTGGAAGTACAAACGATTTAAATGAAGGTACAAACGGGTACAAACGATGTTCATTCGATTGACACTGCCTATTTTTGAATAACTTGTACTTGCTTACTGATTTTTTTTTTAACTCTTTCTATTTTTTTTTTAACTTTTGAGGTACAAACCAAATCGAAGGTGGTACAAACGGGTACAAACCATGCTCTCTCGAACAGCCTTCGCCGTTTTTTGATAACTCAAAAAATAGCCAAATTTCTCTGTTTGACATATTTTGAATTGTCTCTACTTCCGGTTTGGTCGAAGTACAAACGATGTAAAAAGAGGTACAAACGAGTACAAACAATGCTTTTTCGAATAGCGTTGGCCGTTTTCCAATATCTCAAAAATTAGCGAAATTTCTCTCGCGGATTTACTTATTTTCAAATGTTTCTACTTCCGGTTTCGAGGAAGTACACACGATTTGAATGGGGTACAAACGGGTACAAACGATGCTTTGTCGATTGACGTTTGTCTCCTGTTTTTGAATAACTCGTACTTGCTTGCTGAATTTTTTTTAACCCTTTTTATTTTTTTAACCTTTGAGGTACAAACGTAACTGAAGGTGGTACAAACGGGTACAAACGAAGTACAATCGAACGTACTACGTTTTGTTTTTTTTTTTTAATAAAGTTGCTTGCCAAGTTCACACCGGTACTCATCTGGTATAATAGATATACCTCTAAGATAACATTATAAAATCGATTGCAAAACAATGTAGGTACCACGCTGTCAAGTACTTTCCTGATTCGAGAAGGCTATGCTTTTTTTTAATCGTTGGTTACAGTGCATGCACGCACTAATCACTTTGACAGTTTAGTTTATATCATTAAAATGTGTGCAAAAAATATTAAAAAAATATTTATTATAAGCTAAAAAGTACCGTTGCTAAAAATTATATGTTACATTAATTTAATAGTTATTTAGAGAGAGATCCCATTCCTTTAGAATGGAAGAAAATACAGCTTTGTCTATTTTGAAGTCTGGCTTTTCAGGTAATTACGTAAATCATTTTCGTTCAATTTCATAATTAAGTACCTACGTAAAACGTTTGAAAATTTATTGAAGATTAGATTGGATTTGGTGGTGTAGAACATCATCTACGTGTTCCGAAATTCTGCTTTTAGGAAGGGTGCATCAGTAATTGATAACCTTACAATTTTGACATAAACAAGTACATAAACAATATGTACTTGCTGTTTTTCTTGACAGGGGCTTATGATAATGATAATATTAATAAATTATTATACCAGTTACTAAGTTGAGTATTTCAAATAAAATTAATAGTACACTGTTGAAAATATTACGGTGTTGGCGTTAATTTTGCGCTAGTCAAATATTTTAGTGTTGATTTTTACAAACTTTGCCAGACGAATTGACTACATGTGTTAGTAGAACAGAAATTACTAGAATTTGGTGTGAATTCTTTGTTCAGATATGAGGATTTACTATTTTTCTCTAGAATTCAGAAAGCATCAACCAATCAGATTTTTCCTCGATAGAAATATAGAAACCCCACCTAATGCTAATACAGTATTGCATTATACGCACACCTGCATTGCACGTGTATTCTGTTTTCGAGTTTGTTTCTGCGTATTAACATATCCAACAAACCACAAATGTGACTGACCTGCAAAGTGTTAACCTTGTGTTATTAACGTTAATTCCAGTGGGCATTAAAAATTTCAAACATCTTTTAAAGATTGTATTGGAACAACTATGTTACGTAATTAGTTCAGATTTGAATTTAAACAGCATAAACATTCACTTAATTTATAATGGTTCTCAAAAATTATTTAAAATTAGTACGTTTAGTTGAAACCAAAACTTTTGAATGAGTTGGTCTGTATATTTTGATAATTGAGGAAAACGTCTTAAAGAGAGAATTATAGCACTAAAAAATAGGAGTGCATAATTAAAAAGACGTTGTGTTTAGAAAAACGGTGTTAAATCATCCAATAGATCGCATTCATTTAGTTAACAGCTAGTAATTTTTAGTCTAGATCATAATAAATTGTGACTAGAAGTATTTATAATTCACGGTGTCAGTTGGACAAAATAACCCTTAGCAATAGACAGTACATTGACTATCTTTGTTCGTCAATTTTAAACTTCTATAGTTCTCGACAAAATAACAACGAAACATGTGCTGGACCCTCCTTCCTGCTATTAATTAGTCAAAAAAGTGTTAAAATTTTCAACAGTGTATTATTTATTAATTGTTCTCTCTATCAAAATGGTATCAATTAAACCTGATTCTTATAATTTAATATTTATACCAATTCTATTAATAAATATCTAACTGCTGATTGTTTCCTACTACAATATGCTTAGCACTTACTAGTATCAAAAACACAAAAAATGTCATCGACGTATCTAACACAAAGCCGTGGCAAAATTATTTTGAAGATCGGTTTCAAATTTTCCCATAAAGAGGTTACGTTATGAAAAAGATAAGCCTGTTACTCATGCTGCTCCTTCAGTTTGTTGGTAAAGGTACCGTTTTTTTGAAAGAAATTATGTTTCATACAGAGCGTCGCCAAAGAAATGAAACTATCAACTTCATTCCTGCCCAACTGATTACCTTTCAAGAAATCTTCCAAGTAAATCAAAGTGGTATCAACGGGGAATGGGTCTCATGCTTTTTCCTGGTTTATGTATCTTAGGTATAAATTATAAACTCCGGTAAAAAAACATCACACACGGCAGAAAGCAGTTTAACCTAAACCAGCTTTTGATGATATACGTATTCCGACTATTTATTAATTTTGGCATTTTCGCAATTTTTTTGCAATTTCTGAGATTTTAAGTTTTATCCTAGAAACGGATGCAATGTCGCACGTTATTCTCTTGTTATTAATGTGGGGCTAATGTATGTGTTTCAAGGTGATATAACGTAAAATTAGATAACTTAAAATTAAATATGTCATACTACATTTATGGAAACTCAAATGCTTTTTGTCGATTTTTTTTTTAAATAGTCTCTATATTTGTAGATATTGTCACTAAATTCCCTGCAAAATTGCCTTCACAATGGTACTAATAATGTAACACTTATTTCCAGTATTTTCCAAGTTATTACAATTTTATGGAAAATATGTTTTTGCAATATTTAATACGTGGGACACCCAAATAGCTGCATTTGCCTCTATAAGTATGTGCAAGTAGTGAAATGAATCATTCACGTATGTACGTAACGTATTCATTATGAGTGAATCAATTCATTATCCAACTCAAGTACGTCACACTTTATATAGCGCATTAAATCAAATCAAGCCAACTCCAAGTAAACGAAGATTAACAAATTAAGTAAATTGGTGCAGACCTTTGGACCAAAATACTCGTCTGTGCAGTGTATAAATAAATAATGCCAAAACTTATTTACAAAGCTACAAAACAAAAAAAAACTGAGAAATCTCATTCAAGGACGTTTTCGATATAGAATTGTTAAATGTTTGACAATCTACTGATTATTTTTTAAGTTTAGTTTAAGCTTATTTACAATATCAATGCATTAAATCATTCAATCTTTTTATCATTATAATCTTTTCTAACTAAAAAAAAATGCCTTGATCGTGCTGCAAAGTCAATAAATGATAATTTTTGAAGAAACATCGATGGACTTCCATAAACAGATATTTATTACAATAAAGTTGATTCCAGAGTCGGCAAATCTCAAAGGTACGAATGAATCCGCAAATTTCTCAGAAAAACGCTGAAACAATTAACTTGTCCAACTCCAAGTTTATTATAGCGTAATAACGATTAGAAAACAATTGAATCTAGGATACTTGTTCACCTTTCTTTACATTAGACGGTCAAGTGGCGAGATATGATTCAACAATAAGAAAACACATTCCATTGAAAATATCTGCACAATCGGCACAAGCCATCTGATAAGTTGACACCACAATCACTAATAATTAATCTCTAATGAAATGTAACATTGACATGGAAGAAAGGCGTACACGCTTATTGAAGTGTCACTTGATCGCTGGAAAATAATCTGTGGAATCTCATCAAAACACGTAATCGTGCATTTTTTAAAGGTAAACGTAGTCAGTTGGATGTTAAATAAAAGTTTAATTTGATAACAATAAATATTAAAATGGATTACTTACTGGTTTATTGGCATAAGGTCTTACGATTAGTATAATAATACTTAATGTTTGATAGAAAAAAGTGATTTGTATCTATATCGAACGTTGTTGACACTAATACTTTTGATACAGTATAATCAGAGATAATCTTTATCGTATAATTGTATAATACAGGCTGTAGTTTCCACTTTCCATATTCCCTTTCTGTTTCTTGTTTTTTTTTTTACGTTTTTCCAGTTTTTAAAATAGCTTAACAATTTTTTAATTTTTTTACCATTTTTAAACTATTTCTTTCGATATTATACGTAATTGCCACAATTTATAAATAAAAATATCTTTTTTTGAAATGGTTACAATAAATATTATCAAAACCTCTTAAATTATCCCCCAGTGACCAACTATATTTATTTCATATTTTATAAATATTTAAAAAATATTAAATCTTTCTTGAATATTAGTTATATTAATATAATATGCATAAAATATATTATAGAATATATTAGGAAACTTTTAAAAAATATTATAGTTATGTAGCATTAATAATATTTAATGTCAAATGTTTTCTCAATATATTTTTCATAACTCTGCAAGAATATTTTGCTTTGTATTTCTGTAAATATCTATTTCATATAAAAAGATTGAATTTTTGCTTTTGTACATTTGGTGCGTAGGACGAATAATATAAAATGGGTAAAATTGCAGACATAATAAGTAGGATGTACTATTTAAAATGATAGTTTTAAGATTAATTAGATAATATAATCTAATAGACGTAATTAGTATCTAAGTTGAGCGCTGTAACTTTTCTATTAATATATCTGCGTTTTGTGATATAATTATTTGTAATATTTGTAAGTTGCGAACGTCAACACACACCTCTGTTCATACGGTGCGGGTGTTATATGATTTAGTATTGTTTATGCGTCTATGGATTAGGCGCATAGATGCATACGCGCACGTGCGTATCATTAACGTTTTCATTCGTTTGTCCGTTACATGTTATAGTTTGTAATGGTATACGATTAGGCAGAGTTTAGGGTTAACTGTATAATTAATTGTTGCGGGGTGTGTTTTAGTTTTTGTGGTGACTACGAGGTAAGCAAAACTTTGAACATGTCATGGCATTTATAAGATAAATTGGAATGCTCAATATGCTATGTACAGAAATCGTTTAATAATATAATGTAGGAATTTTATGCATCATATATGTACTGCATCTACCAGATAAATTGCTAGTTGATTTGCTTAAGAGATTCATTCTCGGTTGATAAGCGTCATACCTCAAATAGAGGTTAGAATACGTTGTGTTGTTTTATTGTTTGTACGTAGATGTTTTCAAGATATTATGAATAAAGTAAAATAAGTATCGTAATATTTAATGTTAGCTAACACTGCAATTATTGTAATGCTCCAAATTTATTTAGTAGGTGTTGAGAATGTTGTACGATGTTTTATTCATGGTATGATCTAATACATTGGATTGTTTTAGAGGCCACAAGGAAACGCCATGAGAGCGCCATTACGAAGATATGAAAAAGCCATAGGGTTGTACCGGCACAGCCAAGGCTAGACTTAAAAATGAGTATTTTTCATTTTTATTGGCTATTCAAATAAAATGATAATAAATACGTTTGTTTTTTATTAGCGCATTTCAATTAAAAAATAGTGATTAATTTGATAAACCTTCCAGTATGCTTAAAGATGCCAGAATTGTTGTTTATTAACTTGTATGGTCAGTGTGAAAAACAAGTTTCTTGCCTTTAGACACTCTATGTATGTTTCAAATTTCGTTATCGACGTTATACATTCTAAATAAGCAAGAACAATTTTAGTTCATTTTGACAAATTAAATGATTGCCATAAAAATCTTATTTTCATATAAATATTTTACAAATATTTGGAAAAATATAACGTTACATTAATTTTAAAATATGGATAAATTTTTTAATTGATATTTTTTATATTTAGAAAAAATTGAAAAATATATTCAAAAACCTCTCACGAAAAATATTTATAAAATATATTTTTAAAAATATCTATATGTAATATTTCTGGCTGTTAGGGTCGTTTTTTTTTTTTCTTAAAAATAGACCCTGCCTTTGGTGGGACACCCTGTACAGTGGTAGTAGGCTTAATTAATGTCTCTCCTTATGACGAAGATGATATTAAAACTGCGGTTCCTGGGTGTCATAGACAGATCGGCTTCTATAGGTTGCGCAGGTATAAATCTTACTTAAAGAGCATATAGAAGCTTTTTAAAGTTTACATACACTATCAATTTCTTACTAAAGATCACCACTGTACCATCTTTAGCAAATTAAATACGAATCTCCACAAATATTTGATTATTAATGCAATCGAAGTTACAATAGACTAAAATAGAAATTAAATTTATTTGCAAACAATTCTGAATTACGCATTGCTGGGTAGCAGTACTTGTAGTTCCGGTTGCATAAATAATCGAAGATTTGTGGAGATGCAATTCGCATTTAATTTGTTAAAGATGGTACATAAGCTTTTAGATCGATTTAACAAAATAAAACAGCAAACTTCAACAGAGAACGAACACGTTAACACGGGGCGTGAACTTACCAACAACTGGACACAATGCGTACACAATATTCCAACGACTATGGTGCCGACGAAACCGAAGACCAAGCCTGCATTTTGGAAAGCGTTCGGCATAGCCAAAATACCGGTTCCCAGCGAGCCTTTCAGCAAATGTATCAGTACGCCGACGGTCCTGCGCCAAATTTAAAATTCTCACCGTAATTTTTTATTTATTTTTTTTTTTTTTTTTTGGGACGTGACCGGACTGCTCCAGTCTGTATAATACTTACGATGTGGCGTGATCCACTTGTCTGTTCTCGAAAGGGTTGTAATCATCTTTCTCGTTTATGGAGTCTTTGCTGCCTATAGGTAGTTTGATTTCGCTTTGTGCTAATTTCGTTCTGCAACAGAAAAAGAAATGCCAATATTTTTTGAGTAATTGCAATACATAAACATCGGTAAATTTGTTGAATTGTTATACAGCGTGATTCTCAATATATGCGACAAACTTTAAGAGCTGATTCCTGAGGTTATTTTGATCATAATAGTTCATATGAGTATATGTCCAAAACGGTTTGGTTTTAAAGTTATTGAATGTTTAATAATAAATTATGAACTATGACTAACACGATAATAATATCCAAGTGGGTCTTCAAAAACTATTGTGTTGAGAGGGAATTGTTTATTTGTCATTTCAATATTTGTCAATAGTTGTCAGAGTATTCATTCGTTTATTGCCAGTTTCTGTTTTCTAAAATGAATTACACGAATGCTGAGATGTGTGATATGCATTTCGTTTACGGTCTTGCCAATGGAAATTCGCGTGCTGCTAGACGTCTTTTTGAAGAACGATACTCGAACCGTATCATCCCGCATCATTCAATATTTGCCCGTCTTCACCAACGTCTTAGTGAAAGGGAAATTTTAAAAAACGGACGACTGATAACGGGCACCCATCTACAGTGAGAACTCCATCAGTTGGAAGAAATGCTATTAAATGAAATTGAGGAACATCCTACTACAAGCACCAGAAAATTGCGTTTGCTTTAAACATTAGTCTGGCCACATTTTGGAGAATATTGAAAGATCAATGTTGTATCATATCACATTCAACGGGTGCAAGCGCTTTTGCCGGCAGATTTTCCGCAAAGAATGGCTTTTTGCCAATGGATGCAACACAAAATCCTGACTATTTGGTTCATTTGGCTTCACCGAGGAGGCTACTTTCTCTAGAAACGCGATTATTAATTTTTATAATAATCACATATGGGCCGAAGAAAATCCGCACGAACTAGTGAATGCCCGTCATCAACATCAATTCTCTGTCATTTGTGTGGGCCGGAATTGTTGGAGATCATTGATAGAGTCCACTTTTTTACCGATGCGGTTAAATGGCGAGGTTATACCGCAATTTTCTTGAATAGGAACTACCTTACTGCTGGAAGAAATTCCGTTGCAATTAAGATTACAAATGTATTTTATGCATGACGGTGCTCCAGCGCATTTTAGTTTAGTTGCTCGCGAGTTTTTAGATAATACATATCCAGATCGTGGATACACTGTTGAAAAATATTACGGTGTTGGGTTAATTTTGCGCTAGTCAAATATTTTAGTGTTGGATTTTTCAAAACTTTGCCATACGAGTTGACTACGCGTGATTTATAGAACAAGAAATGACTAGAATTTCGTGTGAATTCTTTGTTCAGATATGAGGATTGACTATTTTTCTAGACATTTAGAAGCGTCAACCAATCAGAGATTTTTCCTCGGATAGAAATATAGAAACCCCACCTATTCTAATACAGTATTGCATATACGCACCACCTGCATTGCACGTGTATCTGTTTCGTGTTTGATTCTCCGTATTAACATATCCAAACAAACCCACAATTGTGACTGACTTGCAAAGTGTAACTCGTGTTATTAAAGTTAATTCCAGTGGGCATAAAATTTCAACATCTTAAAGATGTATTGTGGAACATCTATTTACGTCAATTAGTTCAGACTTGAATCAAATAGCATAAACATTCACTTAATTTTATAATGGTTCTCAAAAAATCATTTTAAATTGGTACGTTTAGTTGAAACCTAAACTTGTGAATGAGTGGTTTTGCATATTTATTTTATATATTTTATATTTTATTGTGAAAAAACGTCTTAAAGAGAGAATATTTTAGCACTAAGAAATAGGAGTTGCATATTAAAAAGACGTTGTGTTTAGAAAATGGTGTTAAAACACCCAATAGATCGCATTCATTTAGTTAAACAGCTAGTAAATTTGTCTAGTCAATATCAAATAAAATGTGACTAGAAGTATTTTATAATTCCACGTGTCAGTTGGACAAAATAACCCCTTAGCAATAGACAATACTTGACTATCTTTGCTCGTCAAATTTAAACGTCTATAGTTCTCGACAAAATAACACGAAAAGAGTGTGGACCTCTCCTGACTATTAAATTAGTCAAAAAAGTGTTAAAATTTTCAACAGTTAGGACATTAGGACGGGGAGGTCCACAGCCGGGGCCTCTTCGGTCTCCAGACTTAAATTCTTTGCACTTTTTTCTCTGGGATCACCTTAAATCATTAGTTTATACGGTTCCCATTGAAAATGTTGATGAACTGAGAAATCATATTATCGCAGCTTTTCAAACAATTCGAAATACCCCTGGTATTTTAGAACGGACTCGCCAGTCAATACGACGGAGGATAGAAGCTTGTATTGCAATGGGGAGCGGTCATTTTCAACAGTTAGTATAAGTTAATTTTGTTTCACTAATTATTTTGTTAATTTATAATAAAAACATTAATTATGTTAACTTACTATTAAACACTGCACAACTTTAGAACTAAGCGATTTTGGACATATGTTCTTTTATGATCAAAATAACCCCAAGAATCAGCGCTTAAAGTTTGTCGTATATATTGAGAATCACCCCGTATATTTTATTTATGAAAAACTGAATGATTACCTTGTTGCATGATTTCTACTTGAATAGATAAATATATTCAAATGCAAAACAATGTAAAAGTGTTGATTCCGCCCCTATTTATTTCAATCTATAAAAAGCTACATGTTTCGGCCGAAACTGACAATCTTCAAGCTCTGTACAAGTTAAAAGTACTTTTAATAAAATATTTAGTTGCGAGATAAAGCCTTATAACGTGTATAAAGTATACGAAAGAAATGCTATATTACTGAATTTATATAGCCAGTTATTATAGTGTTGAAAGTGAAATGTAATACTTACTATAACGTCAATTGAAAAAAAGCAAATTTAAAAATTGTCACTAATTAGAAATAAAATGCAGAGAGATATCATCAAATATAAAACTACTGTGTTATCAGTTTCAGCAATATAGCATTTACACAGTCTGTTGGTAATATTCTTTAATTAGGTATATGTGAAAGTAAATATCAGTAATCAATAACATTTAATTTATTTTGATTGATTGGATCTTTCGTACAGAGCAAATACCTATAATTTTGAATAGTGCTAATTCTGGTAAATTTTCAACTTTCATATCGTGTGAGGATGATAAATATCGTCTACACCTATGTAAAATTGATAATTGAAATCATTATAATCTTACTATTATCAATCACAATTAAATGTTATAAATTGCTCATACTTCCTTCAAAGGAAATATTTGTATAATCTCTTTAACGGAATAAATTAAGGCTAATCTGACTTTTATCTAATGTAACCAATGAATCAATCAATCTAATTGAATTAAATGTTACTAATTACTGATATTTCTAAGAATACACCGAATTAAGCAATATTATCAACAGTCTGTGTATTAAACCTACTTTTGTATTTTCATTATCGTTATAATATTTAATTTGAAAAGAAAAAAACCTAAGAAAAACATTCCGTATTGCTAGGATTCAAACCCAGGCACACAGATTATACTCCACGCGCTTTATCACTATACGCTATTACTGACTTGTAAGCTAGATGCGTGTTTAGGTACTTATACGAAATGTAAAATTATATTGGCCTCTAAAAAATTAACGTCCGACCATCTATGATTACTATCAGTGGCGGTTCGTGACAATATTGATTGGTGGAGTCAATCTCGGCCCAACTACTCTCCTACCATTTTATTAATTTTACAAAATTTTGAATTAGTTAGCTGAGCTTGCGGTAATTTACTATCCCGTTTATTCCTAACTAAAATAATACTGACACTAAAAATTTAATGCAGACAAATTTAGAAGCCATTTTAAAATGAAAAATACACTAAGTTCTTATCAGGAATACTTATCTACCTAAATATAAATACTAACGTATTTCCTTCGAAAATTCATATATTTAGTTTTTAAACATTCCCCCACCTAACTAACGTAAAATTATTCAGATGTTTTTGTGATTTTATATCGACGAAAACATAATACAACACAGAGCACATGAGTTATTTAAGCGAAGATAGTCGAGTAAAATATAATGGATATTTCTTACAAACAATGGGAAACACAATTTTTATATTTCTTTGTTTGTTTACCTAAGCAAATGGCTTTTTTTTTAAATTTAAAACACTATTATGATGTATTTCTCAATAAAAGTACAACTGGTTAACTAATGTAACCGACTTCGTAACTCCAATAATAACGAAGTTAGCAATGGTGAACACTTGACTTTAGACAACTGTATAAAAGACATTCACTCTTGCTGTGGCTAATTCGCAAGAATGTTATTCCTAATTATTCTACGAATTATTCTCATTCAGTCTATAGGGAGTTTGCATTTTTTAAATCGGTGTAGTAATTACTCCTGCTTTCATTCGTTCAAGGTTTACAATACATTTTCCATATTCAAAACCGATTTATCTTCAAGGTGAATAAACCATTAACAAAGTGCAGCTCAGCGCTAAATGCAAATGGCAATCGCAGTACCCATAATGTTATTGGTAATTACGACAAGTTGCCTTTTTTATTGTTGGTTGTAAGCAATTGTAAAGCTAATATATGCTTTACCGCAGAAATAGAATCTGCAACTCTGTAAAAATTATGTTTTGATACAAAAGAAGGAATCCATCCAAAGCAACCTTTATAGAAATTTATGTTTTTAAAAATAAATTAAATAAAACACTTGATAATGTTACACTGAATGTACTATCAGCCTCACTCATAATGTCCGGTCGGTGCCCTATGTCCAGAGGCCGGTCACAGTCTATCGTTCCCAGTTTGTCCATTATTTTGAAGACACAGTCAGAAGTTGTGAGGTTATGTTGGCATTCTAACATGTTGTAATAAAATAATGCGATGAAATGCAACCTAATTTTGATTTGTCACTAACAGCTGTAACACTTTGAAGTACAATTTAAAAGTACCCTAGTGTCGCTAATTTTACCAAAGAATTTGCTTAAAACACAGCTCTCTCTAATCAGAAAAGTATTTGAAAGCATGAAATTATTTTGAAAAAATAAAATGTTTATTCAACAAATTTCGAGGTGACTCAACCATTTTTAGTGATTGCTGATGAGCTATGGTTTGTAAACATTTATCCATCATTCAAACATTATTAAACATAAGATGTTAATTTAATCACTGAAGACATTTAAATCAATGTGCAGTTAATATCTTGTCAACTGTCAAACTGTTTGAAAAATATGTGTAATATGTGGAGAATACTTAATTCGAGTATACATATTAAAGTTTCGCCCAGTTCTGGCTGCAATTATATTAGAATTGTAGCTAAACCATGCAGATGTTTGTTTATTACATGAAACATACTTACGTCGAACTAAAATTATCTATCGTAAAGGTTGACGGAAACTTTTCTTGTTTGTCCTGCATCTGAAACAAAAGATCATCCATTAATCAAACAATCAACCTCAATCCAATTCATTTGCAATTTTCTAATACTGCCTATCATTAGTCCGAAAACCTTTATGCTCATCTAACCATAACGTTCTCAATGTTCAATAATATTTACCAAGCTGTGTAAGGGGGTGCAGATTTCTTTCTACCGTTCAAAGGTTAAAAGGTCTTGTTATCGATTTTATGCTAAATTTACGTAGATTGTATCGAAGAATTCATGAATATGTATGCGGAGATATTTTAGTAACGTATTTGGTATACAGAAGTGCAAAAAATATATGAAGCAAACTTTAATCCTTATACAGATAAAAATAATGTAGTCAATAGCAATTAGATAACATGCAAGCCTTGTTCTGACTCTGCAAACGAAATTGCTGCGAATTGATTCCAGCAAATAATTTTTGCAAATGTGAATAACTCATTTTTAGTTGTTCACACTTGCAAAACTTGTTTGGAGCAATCAATTTGCAACGATTTGTTTGCAGGTCAGAACAAGGCTTTGCATTTACTGAACTAGCTCGATGTTTAGTTTGTTTATGCTCTCACTTACTTGTATTAAAATTTTTGGAAACTCTTCTCTCATCTCGTGATCTTGTTCTTTCAAATTTTGAACCGAGTGGAACGAATACGGCTTCATTTTCCGATTCTTTAAAATTCTGTGTATTGAATCCTTTGAGATTCCCGATTTCAAAAGAAGCTGTTGGTAATGCTCGAAAGAAACCATAATGGCAGTTATTTTATTATAATTATAGACAATAGGTTTTCTTTTTCGGATTGTAGCTATGACTAAGCCATTGTTTTTCAAATTTTGTATTATACTTTTGAAAGCAGTTACGAATGGTATCTGTTTCTCTAGATATCGTGGAGCAAAAGTATCACATGTACTTGATATTACTTTGCTACATTATTCGTAGATAATAAACAAGTTTTAAATCTCTCTTATATAATTAAGACGCGCTGGCAAGAGCAAGCCAGAAAAAACGAAGGCATACAGACCATTATGTCTACTGAATACACTCAGCAAGGTATATGAAGAGCTGATAAGGCGGAGACTAGAGAAGGAAATAGAAGAAAAGAGAGATTTAGCAGAGCACCAATATGGCTTTCGTAAAGGAAGATCAACTATCCAGCTTATGCGGATAATTAAAAACGTTATTGAAAAACATGGCAGCAGATGGAATATGCTAGTAACCTTGGATGTGCAGAACGCATTTAACACGGCCAACTGGACTACCTGATAAATGTTGTCTCTGAATACCTTAAGGACAGATATATACAAATTAGTACCAGAAAGAAAGTTGAGTGAAAGGCGGGAGTCCCCAGGGCTCGGTGTTGGGCCCACTGCTTTAAAAAGTTTTGTACGACGGTGTACTCCAACTTAAATTACAAAGACGAGCAAAAACTATCGCATATGCTGACGACGTGCACCATTTATTATTAAATACAAAGGAGAACTTAGGTAGGATCAACAAATAGATGATTGAAAACGAACACAAAATCATGTTTGCTTGCTTCTCTTTTTTGTGTATTTTTTCTAGACGTTCACAATCATGTTTTTGCGATTACAGCGCAATCTGTTACGAATCGAAAAAAAGTTTTAAACAAAAACCACATACTTGATGGCGTTGAATCCGAATCTGCAATACAAAATGAGGGTTCCCATTTAAGATTTCAAAGTTGTCCCCCCTCCCACTCTGGGGGAGGGGGGGGGGATCGAATTCGGCACCATTCACTGAGCCACACAAAACATTATAACAAATCTTATTAAGATCTTTTTTTGATTTGATGCAGTGTTTTAGAGATATTATTTTATATATTATATTCTCAAGATAAAAAACTCACCCAGGATTAAATAAGTTTGAGGAAATCCATTCACGAAGTTAAAAGTGAAGATATTTATTATATCGTTTTATTTAAATACATTTATTTAATAAGCAATTTGCCTCCACAATTTTGCAGTTCAGCGCAATTATATTTTTACACATAACTACCTAATTGGCTACTTGTCAGCAACTGGCCTTTACTTGTGGAGGTTAATATTAATCCACATTAAATACATTTCTGAAATTTTACATAAGTATTCTAAAGAACATAACAAAGCATGAACTAAAACTGTGACTCGTATCTCGAATAACGTCTTCTGACTTGCACTATTTTTCCCACCCATCATAAATATTCAATTTTATTTTAAATTAGGTATTGTGTTATTGATCCTGAGAAGATTTAGAAGAGATATATTTTTGCAGGTACTAACTATTGTTAATAAGAACATATTTTATCTGGGAGTGCCTTGACTACCTGCACGATCTGCTGCTACGAAAATGGCAATACTATTAACAATAAGTCAATTGAAGCGGTAAATCCCATAGCTGCAGCACGTGATCTTGTTAATGTTATCTGACGGTGAAATATTCATTCACTATCAAAAACGATTAGAAAATTCTTATCAAGATTACACTGAAGGAAAGCGTAACTTATAAAGATTAGATCAATGAAAACTCTACAATAATTAATTATAAAATCGTTATCAATTATAAATATTGCTAAGGTTTCCGGCTTGACACTGCGTCGTGGAACTATTTTTGGTCGACGTTTCGTCCTCACTCGGATGGGACATCTTCAGAACTGCTACTTCCTTGACGTGAAGTTTAGTCTCACAACACGATTTGAAAAAGCCATACCCACTTTCATTTCTAGCCCTGATGAAAAACCAATAATGCAGTGCATAGTTGTAAACACTGATACAATGCGGTCTTTGTTTTGGCAATAGAAAAAATTCGATTTAATCGATTAGATAGCGCTGATAATATTTTATCTATAATAAGTGCCAAAAGTGAATTAACAATAAAGTGTTGTATGCTGATACAATGTATTTACATTATATGTATGCAATCGCCATTGATCGATGACAACCAGACTTAGTGAACGTGCACAATGTTAGATTATCAACAATGACGTGCACTTGAAATTTTTATAAAAAATCCATGTCTGACTGCCGCCATAGACAATTTTAATTGATTTTGAAGTAAATAAGATACGGTACACAAATGCATGTTCATTTTTACAGTTATGGAATACATAATGTAATAACTAATTTAAATATGTATTATTTTAATGAGCTATTATCATACATAAGATATCAAAAGTTTATGCAAAGTTATCATTTTCTTTGTGGCTATTTATTTATAGAAAGTAGGTGTTACATTCATTAGTTATATATGTTATTTTTTTTAAGTTCTAAATAAATTTGGTTAGTTAGAGCCCTGAATTTATATTATATTATCACAGCAAGGAGGTCTGCGTTCCGAGCGAACACACGCACATATGGGTGTCGATAGAAAGTTACCCGATTGCCCGTATAAATTCTCTAGTTGTTTTGACCGAGTAAGAAAAACACACCCATGTATAAAAACTACATGCGCCCGTAAATCACGTGGAATATTTCAATGTACAGCGATGACGCATATATACATAACTTGTTTATTCGACACGCAAATAATAAATAAATAAAATTTGTTTTCGCAATATTGTACGCATTGGCAGTGTCTTAGATGTAGCTCTTTATTTATATTTGTACAACACTCAAATATCTCCGTTCAGGCTTTCATTGAAGAGTAAGAATTGCTAAAATAATTTATATTTTGAATACGTTTTAAGCATTGTAACAAGATAAAATATATAATTGTATTACTTGTTTAAATAGGTAATAGTGACATTTTCTTTATTTCTTGTATTTTATTAAAAAAAAGATAAAACAAGCAGGAATAAAGAGTCACTAACTATTTAAAATAATAAAACAAAACCTTGGTAAGTCTTTTTATCATTGATTAGAAATAATTTACATATTATTAATATCAAAACATTGTTATTTTCCACAACAATACATTTGAAAATGATGGTAAGTTTGTTATATCTAGCGGCACGTTGAATTTAAACGATTATCAAAAAACTGTATTAAATCTTAATAAATCCAATTAAGGCTGCCACCTCAAGACCTCTAACTAGGCCAAAACCAGGGGAAGCTCTTTTCACTAAATTATGTTATTGTTAGTTTTCACTGTAATTTAATAAGTTTTTAAAATTTATAACCAAATAATACTTTCTAGATTTTCCTTTGTAAATATGAAGTTCTCTTATATGTGAATACGGAAGCTTACATAATATTCTCTACTGACTTCGCAAAACTATGTACATATATATGCACGTTCCTAGGCATAGACTGCGTGTAGGCAACGCCACTGAGTTTTCCGCTTCCCCGCTTCTCCGAACGCGTTTGTCCGTGCTTTATATATTATTTTTACATTTGAAAAAGTATATAGGTTTGTATTCTTTATTTAATAATAGCCCAACTGTCAAAGAATTCAAAATATTTACAGAACAGTTAAATACTTCATAGATAATTTTTGTTTACGTTTAAACATTTTCCTTGAGCCATTTAGAGAAGTTTATGCATACAAGTATAAATACTTATGTATTACATTCTCCAAATACCTTTATTACAATAATTAAGCTTAGGCTTTGAATACGCATCCGATCAATATCTTTTACAATAATGGAAAATATCCGTTGTCCCATCCAACTTTCGATTATTTGGTTTGGGTATGTACAACATGTTAAGGCTGATGTTGTACTGCGGCCTAAAAGATCTATTGTGTCCCCTATTCTTACTGTTTTACAGCTGACCTTCCAATCCTATTCCCTTCAGAAAGTATAGGATATCTTAAGGTAAGTCCCTCTCTTCGATTTCACATGCTCCCAAGTGCAACGCCCTTGAGTTGCACAGTGCTACGCAATTTGAGAGGAGATGGATGGGTGTTTCATCCTGTTCCCCACAAAAAATCTATACTCAGATCCCTTTGCGAATTCAAGCTTACGCAGGTGTCTTTCAGTTTACAATCGCCTGATTGGCCAATTGTTCTTATTCAGATTGATGCATTCTATAAACCTCTCCTAGTTATAGGTTCCCAGAGGAATTTTACTTTGCCTCATTCCCTGGGGATTCTCCCAGTAATTGGAGTTCCTCTGCTCCATTTCTCTTTTAAATTTCTTCAGTATTGTACTGCTGCTTTCCCCGCGCAAAAGGATTCAGGTCCCATAAAAGGTATTTCGGCCCCTTTTTTTGCGAGATTATTTCGTATTATTATTTTTTCGTTTACTCCTGTGTGACCCGGAATCCACAGGAGGGTTACTTTATTCATTTTGCCTAGCTCATTTAATTTCTGTGGGCATTCCCAGACCATCTTGAACTGATTTCATATGAGCTGGTTTGGGTACTTGTACAATGAGGGAAATGGGAAATGTCTTTTAGGGAATTTAATGCTAAACAATGATATCTCTTACATTTTTAATTTTATATAGCATTTTTGTGTTAAGAAGCTAAGTCCATTTTTTTTCAATTGATACCATACTTGGCTATGACATATTCTAATAATGCTTTTTTTTCCGTTTGCAATGACATAATGGTCGTAGCACTTATTTTAATAAATAACAGTACACTATTATTATGTTTAACAAAAATCATGTGTTGCCTTGGAAAACGCGATATAAACAATTGAAGCAATATGTTGACAGTTCGTCCATTAGGGTGATTACAGCTGGTTTTGTTAATGATTTAATTGCTTTTACAAAGTTAATTATGGGGTATACAAATCTGGAGAAACTTGATATGACCTAATGTTACATTATTTGTAACAAAAATAGTCAACATGCCGCCGAACGCTATTTTTTATTGTATTCTGATCGCCATCAACCCTCGTTAGACATAAGGACTTATACAGCACTTCAAAAGAGTTTGGAAACCCTAAATGAGCATAATATTGATAAAAACACGCAGATAAATATTTAGCTGCTGTTACTCAGAACCCATCAATATCGACACGGAAAATTACACTCATGAAGTTCTATATGGATAAGGTTTCAATAAAGAACCTTCTTAATATCACGGGTGATGAAGGACTATTCAAGAACATTGAGAAGAAATCTGTTTATCTTTATACTTTGTTTTAAGCTTGTCAGTACCTATTTAGCGCGTTTCCGATATTAAATTGAATAGCTTTAAAAATAAATAATGGAATATAACGTGTAAATGATCTAAATCATATTTATATTATAGTAAGTACTAACATTGTTCATATTATATCAGTATGTAAACCCACCAAGTTCACTTAAACCGATGAAGGTCACGTGTTTGTGTTCCCTTGTAAGTGTATAGTGATAACGTTTGAATTTTTTTTTTTCTGGAATCTAAAAATTATATTTCGCATTTTCTATGTGGTAATGCATACGATAGCAGTTGTTTTTTTTTTTTAAAGAAAGGTATTTGTTTTAGCAGAAGAAAAACATATTCATTGTGGCTACCGTAAAACATCAAACCCATACATTGGTAGTTATTATTTTAACTATACGCAGTCGGCGAATTTTGCGAAACTATGATGCACAGAATACATCAGGATGGTAACTTTCTTAATCGAGTTCTCTTCTCTGATGAGTCAACTTTTTGTCTAAATGGATATGTTAACCGCCATAACTGTCGATATTGGTCTGACAAAAATCCGCATTGGATGGAGCAGGTTCATACGCAGCATCGACAGAAAATTAATGTTTGGTGTGGCATTATTGGTCGGAATATCGTAGGTCCTTTTTTCATTAACGGCAATTTAACGTCTGAAAGATATTTGCAACTTTTACAACATATTGTTCCACGACTTAGGGAAATATTTCCAAACCACGACAATCGAAATTGTATACCAACAGAAACCATATGGTTTCAACAAGACGGAGCCCCGCCGCATTTTGGTCATCAACTGGACGAATATTTGGATGAAACATTTCCCGGTAGATAGATAGGGCGAAGGGGGGCTATTAAATGGCCAGCTAGGTTTCCTGATCTGACCCCACTTGATTTTTTCCTATGGGGTCATGTAAAAAATCGAGTGTATGTCAACAGACCATTACAAATCGAAGACCTACAAGAACGTATAAGAAACTAAATTGCCAGTATTTCTCCAAATATTTGGATTGATTCTTTGCAAAATTTTGCTCAACGTGTTTATTATTGCCAGGAGGTAAATGGAAATCATTTCGAACATCTTTTGTAACATAAAAATTATGTAATTTCTTGTTTGAGCTTCTTTTTATTAAAATCTGTTTGTTTCAGTTAAATGTTTATTTTTACATTATTATTAACTATTATTATTTATTTTTTGGTCAAACTTCATGCAGCAAAGAAGTAACGATAGATAAAGACAACATTTCCAAGCTAACAAAATTTTTCATTTTTCAAAATTTTACTAGTTCGAAATTTTTTTTTAAAGTTTCGATTAAAATAAGATATGGATGTGTTATATCACAGAACGCAGAAAAAATTCTCTTCCCTTCGTGTCATTTAAAAAAAATCAAGTTAGCCTTGTATTCTCAGAACAAATGAAGATAGAAATTTGAAGAACATCTTAGACGATAGAATTTAAATACTTTTAACCATGTACCAACTTTCAACAAGTTTTGTTGAATAGTTTTCATAATATTTAACGGTATCCGTACTTTTTAGCGACCCTGTATAATTATAAACATTTTAACAGGCAGTAACACGTTCAAGTGGCGTTATTTTTTACATTTTTAAATTTAGAGTAGTAGGGTATTAACAATTTTATTATTTTAGATTAAAATTCTTCATTCTTCCGAAATATGTAAACATATACAGGGGGGTTCCGTTTCAAAAAAAATATATTATTTTTCCGATATTTCCAAAATGCGAAACCGAAATTTAACCGACAACGTGGTACGAATATTAATGAAGTTAGCAATAGTGCCGACTTCATTTTGAACATACTGTATACAATGTAATATGCATTTATTACATCAGAAAAATAATAATTTCAAACTACATAACCACATATTTACAAAAGTACGTTAACACTATTATTCGCTCTATAATTTCCCAATTAATTCTTCAAGCGAGGTCGCTGTATAATAACGGCAAACATTTTATTCTTGATAATGCGGAAAAGTATGCGATTACCTATATAAGGAAAAATTCTTACTGACAAGTTATCATCTGCTGGAGAATGGTGAATAACAGGCACCAGAAGGTATGTACACAAATGCAACATGTTTTACATTAGATGCTGTTTAATGCATAATTTAACGATTCTTCGTAATTGCGAAGGTGATTCAGTTTCCCTATTTCTTTTTTTTACCTGTCACTTTAAATGAAACATGATTGAACTACTAAAAAAAATATTTATATGCTTATTTACGATACTTTATATATAAATGACATAACATTTAATACTATTTCTTGTAATTTGAGTAATAAAACAACACAATAGATATGTTGGGATATTGCGTTTTAATTATTGTTACATCTGATATTAATCAAAAAAGTTTCCATAATTATTTTAAACTAAAACACTTATCATAACGTATGGATGCTTATCAATATTTATTACGTAGTATGCTTAATAAATAATGTCGTATAATATAGGAAATGGCAAATCATATTAGATAAATTATTGTTCAAACACTCTAATATTAAAAAAAAGTAACAATATTCATTTGGTGAAAAGAAATTGTTGATCTCGATGAGACCACTATTATGGTGACCCCATCCCAGAGGCACTTGTTTGTTGTTTTTCCGATAACGTTATGTATATGCCTATAACGTCTACAATATCTGGTCAACAGACCAACTATCATTTTGACAGTCTTTCTGTCTTTAGAAAATTCAGACCTCTGTTCTTTCAGGAACTCCTTTGCCTGTCTTTGTCCTGGTGGCTTTTGCCACCACTCTCTGGACTCGTTATGTATCTATTCATTTATGGACTTTTTAGCTCGTGATTTGGTAATACTGAAGGACGAATAACCTTGACGAGCCTCGTCTGACTAGAACATCCACGGCCTTATTCTCTTTCACGCCCGAGTGATTGGAAACCCAGGCCAATGTTAATTTTCTTTTGGTGCCCTACCTCATTTGAGGCGCTTAGGTAGTCTCAAACCAGCTTAGAGTCAACACCTGCGGTACTGGTTGCTTTAAATGTTGACTGGCTGTCAAAGAAGGTCCATATTTCTACTTCCCTGACACAATGATGAATTGCAGCAACCTCAGTCTTGAACATCGTCCTGTCCTTGCTAAAGCTTATCGAAAGGCCATTTATGTATACCAGTTCAAGTCCGCTCTTACACGAGTACCTTTCTTCAATTCTTCTCATCTGATATTATAATCTTGAAATCCTCATAAGAAGTGTCTCGAAGTTCATCTACTGGGTTTTGATGGCCAACATCGACTTACTTACAACTGCTTAGACACAACTTTCTTTGGGGTAAGGCCACATTTTTTTCCACATAACCTCATTCACCTGTCCTTGGCAATAATAGCCTTGTTGGTTGTTGTTTTTTTTTTTTTGATATATGAGTTGAATGTAAATCTTTGGTCAAACCCTAGAACAAACCTCTTTGACACATGAAATCCTTTCACCTCTTATCACTAGTGATTTTAAGCCGACTAGCATGCTTTTTCTCGTGAACCCGGCAATTTGTGTTTTCTGATCATTAGCATTAGCATTATATTAACGAAGATTATTTAAATTTGTTTATTATTTATGGAAAATGCAATAAAGTGATAACAAGAACATGTTGCTGCTCGGTATCCTCAAAAGCAGAAACCGTTACCTGACACAGTTAAGCGAATAATACAGAATTTTAAAAACTTCAGATCGGTTAAGGCAAAAATTCAAAAACATAAACCTATTGTTAATAATGCAAACTTGGAAATCGTTATTTTGGGATACTTCACAGCCTATCCAACAATGTCTTTAAGACAAGCTGCACTAGAATCAAGATTATCAAGGTGCTCAATACACAGAATAGTGCGCAAACATAAGTTGCGCCCATACCTGTTTTCCATGGTTCAATAACTTAAAAATATCGACTTTCCAAGAAAAAAAAAGTTTTGATACTTTTTTAATACGAAAGTTTAACTGTAATTTTCGGACACGCTATATAATGTTTTCGAAATATTCATTCGTTCACCTTTGCAGTTATAGAAGTTCAGATGCACTCATCCATCTGTCAAAAATTTTTGCAAATATTTCAAATATGGCTGAAAATAACAACATAGTTGTTTTAACAAACTTACTTTAGTTTTGAACGAGGAATTAAAAAAAATGTAATAATATATAGGGTGTTCTGTTTAAAATTACAAAGTTGACAGCCATATCTCATATATCGATCGATGCAGTTTGTCCTGAGACACCTCTATATATCCATAGCACTTATAAATTAAATGCAATATAAGTTAGCTTAATTTTTTTTATTTTATTTCTTATCAACGATTTTTCAATCATATCTCAGATCTCTTGTGAATAAACTGTTTATATACAATGCAAATAAATAAAAAAAAGAATATAATATCACGAGAACAACGTCGCCTCCACCAAAATTTTTATTTGATACTTTTCGATTTTTATGTTGTTTGTGTGGGATAAATGAGTCATAGAAGTGGAGTTTCTTAATGTTATTGAACTTGTCTCGGCAAAGTGTTGAAGTTTATCATTAAAATTACAATTCAATAAATACGATTGAAATAAATAATTCATGTAAAATTTAATAAATTAATATTTCAGAATTCTTACACCTTTATTTTTGCATAATTTATTGGCTTGGAAATACATAACAACAATTTCGTTGGCTCGTTGCGGTCGTATATGTAAATAGTTTTGTTTGATCGTTATCGTATACATTATCATAAATAAGGTTTTTCGGCAGTATCGATTTTGTTTTATTTTTATTCTTTTGTGAAACCCTTGGTCCCAAGACAATTGAAATGTTCGTAAGGTTGGTTATTTCGCTATTTGTATGTGAACGAAAAACGTAGGTTTTTATTGCCTGATTTACAAAACAAATTTATTTCATGTCCAGGTTGAGTGTATCAGAGGTATGCATAAATTTCTGTGCTTATTCTTGTATTGCGGATGTTTGCTCTGTGTTGTAAAAAAAAAGTCTTATATTTGGTTGCATTATGATTATAGAGAAAATCTTTTTTTAAGTACCCACAGTCATTCAATTATACACGGTGGCCAGAAAAGGGTGTATAAGCGCCAGGTAGAGCGATTCTGGCCATAAAATATAAAATAAATCCATTCTCCTATTTTTCATGCTGGAAAAGACGTCTATGACTTTGTTGTAAAAATGCGTTCAGTCGATCTTCTGACATTGTGCTTCTCAGCAAAGTTTCAATGCGTTTGAGGTGGAAAAATATCGTTCACATACTGCTGTCCACATGGAGGTTGTACAAATAATATCCAACAGTTTATATGTTTCCGTCAAAACTTTTTTTTAAGTTGTTGTGTGTTAAGAACACTAAAAGCGGTAAAACACCACCTACATCTGCGTCACACATGTCCTCGCGCTCGTAAATTACTGAAAGTTCACTTTTCAATTTTACGCTGTCCAACATAGGATATGATTTCACATTTTTTTATACACATAATTAACCGCGCAAAATATGACGATTTTTTAAATAAAAAATATTTGTTAAAATATATTTATAATAGTTATCAGCTTTTACATTTTTTTTTTATCTACACCTTATAACTTGAAAAGCTTTAAAATAAAGCGAAATATGCCTACTATTTTATTCTCAATACCTAAAAGCCAAGAAGCAATTATCAAAAGAAAAATATAGCAGTTTTCTACCCATATGGTAGCAAATTCGTTAAATACCTATAAGTATGTATTACAGAAATTGTGGTAAAGATGGCGCTGCCCTTATTTCATTCCAGCAACTTCATATATTTAGCACAAATATCGGCAAATACCATTATAAAATATTAATTTGATATCTATATTTATCAGGTGGCCACTGGCAGTCATAATTACTAAAAAGCGGCACATGCAATGAAACTGATGTCATGTCGCGATAAGCTCTGTTTCTTTTTAGTGTATACAATGCGTCTGGATATTGTATAATGCACACTATTAATAAGAGATGATGAAATAAATGTGCAATATCATGATAAACCGAACCTTCTTGCAAAACGAATTGAATGAATGCCCCATGTAGTTTACTGTATCAGTGTAACATTATTGAATGAAAAAAACAGTTTTATTACGTTTAAGTCAACGTAATTTTGCTATTTAAAATAACAAACAAAAATATTTCTTTCGAGATAATACTAACAGTTTTCGTTGCATGCGTCCGAATGCAAATTAAATATTGCCTGAAGAAATTAACCCTGTCATATGTAGATCAAAATTCAAAGTATATTTAAGTGTTTGAATGAATTAAATATATAAATTATATAACTAAATATAAAAAAATAATATCTAACAGAGTTAATTTCCTTCCTGATTCATAGTTTTGAAGTTTTATCACATTCTATTTAAAATAAATGCTTGTTCAAATTTTAATTTATTAACAAAAAAAATATATTAATAAAATCTATAAAAATTGTAATTATGATTTCTGCAAAAATCTTTTTATGGGAATAGGTTGTGTTTGTACAGAAACAAAATTATCCTTTCATAAATCCTGTTTATAATTTGTAATTTATTTAAAACAATTTTTCAAAAATAGAAGTTTTTTTGTGATAAAAAAAAATTATCTCCTCAGAAATGCTAAGTAAATCTAAGTAATAAAAAATATTATATATATAATATTCAACCCATTTATACAAAATGAAAATTACTACACTACAAACTTTTCTTCAACACCAAATATCTTATTGCCCCCAAAAATGCTGAACCGCAGCAATATTGTGTGTCCAATATAATCTAAGATGTCCGCTTCATGTACATTGAATAACCGTTCATAATGCCAAAATAGTTGAATAAACTTTTATATCCATTGTAATAAACGCTGAAATATTAAGTTGTTATGGATTCCATCAAATCTATTATGATAATAATTTAGTTTCATTTTTCATTCTATTTTGAAAGTATTTCATTGTATTCATTATTTTTTAGCCATCTTACAGTTATGTTCCATATGGTTTAGTGGATACTTTGGCTTTGAATAAAAACTTCTATTAATAGTAGTAAATTTCTTGAATTTACTTAACCGATTTTATATTTTCTTCATTATCTTTTTTTTTTCAATTTGGTATGCCGATTTTTAATTTTAAAATTATAAAGATGCTTTCACGTTTCCTAAATTTTATTTTTTCCTTTTTCAAAAATATTTTCACCATACAATACATAATATTTTAAATTTAGTTTGAGTTTTCTTATATATGAAATATTTTTTTAAATGTATTTTAACCGTAAACGCATCCTTATAATTTTAAAATTAAAAACCGCCATACCCAAATATAAAAAAATTAATGAAGATTAGATAATAGTAGTAAAAAATCCTTTATTACAAGTATTTTTCCAGTCTCTTTAAAACTGGAACAAATTTGGTACTATTTATGGCAACCTAATATTTTCACCTACTTGTAACTTCTAAGAATAATAGAAGAGGACAGATAGAGATTTTCTAATAGGAATCTGCTATGAATCGTAAGTAACGAATAGAGAAACATTTTTTTTTGTATTAACAAATGAAAATAAGTGCTTTTGTGAAGGTAACAAAAAAAATCCTTTCTTCTTACAATGTACAGGCTATTCTACGTAAATGGTTCATTAAAGTTTAGGATGTTTTATTATTTAGTTATATTTGAGATTTTGGCATTATTATCTGTTCGATTAGAAATATAAATGTGAAATACTTTAACCAAAATATCACTTCCGGTTGACCGGAAATGGACGTCAACTTTGTTATTTTAAATAGAATGATCTAATTTTTTTATTCATTTTTGGATTCTACGACCATAAATACATGTAGCAACATGTTACAGTTTTTTGAGTTATTTCAGTTTTCCTTTTTTTAGTCATAATCATTGCATCATATATCTCGGTTAATACCGGAAGTGGAGACTCCAAATTCGCTATGTTATGAATGTAGATATAACTCTAAGAAACGGTATTCACACTTCGCATTCTAACATACAGGGTGTTCAAAACTGAGAAACAAAAAGTGACATATTTTCAAATGCAGAAAACTCATTTTTTTTAAATAGACACCCTGTATTTTAATTCGAGATTTGAAAGTAAATATCATCCCTATCATTTTATATCATCACTCCCTCTTTAGTAGATTTCGAGATATGAGCGACTTTTTGTTAAACAAACTAACTAACCCCCTAACTTTAAATGTTTGTAGCTGGCTCTGAATGGGATTAATCTCAAATTAATTGACAACCATAAGTGTTTATGTACATACATCATCGTAATTACAGTTTACACACAATTAAGGATTTACAGGTCAAAAGACAAATTCTATTTGTTCTGGCATCTTTCTTAAAATCTTGTTAAATAAAATTTTAAACAATTTATTATGACACATTAATTTTTGTTTCTTATGTTACAAAATTAAAAAAAAAATATAATGATAAAGGTTGAAGCACACGAACGGAGTGACACTGAAAAACCTTCTTCTGAATACGATTTTGACAGATATGAAAGAGTTTTAAAATCGAAAAAGATATAGGTCGAAACCAAAACATCGCGGTCTATTATTATATGTTATAATGCGATTTTAGTATTTTGTATTATATATTTTTATAATTATTAACTATGTTGTTTGTTTGTTCTTTAGAATTTAATTATTTTATATTTTATAATTTGTTTATCGCTAAACTCTTTTATTGTAGTTGCTTTCATAAAATTAAAATTTTACGTTATAAAATAGATAGTGTTTTTTATTTTTAAAATAGGCCACTAAAGAATATAAATTTTTTTCCAAATCAAGGATTTCACGGCTTTACTTATGTAATTTCTACTAACTTGGTTGCGAGAACTGCGCTTATATTTTCGTAAATTTCTTTTTGAAATTTTATTTGAAAAAAAGAAACAATTAGAAATATGAACTAGCATTTTGTGCCGTCACTTAATAATAACATTTAATACTAAGCTGTATAAATTGCATTCGAATATCTGTTCGCAACATGAAACAGTAACCTAGATCTACAGAAATTGTAAATAAATCTTATAAACTCACTGCGATTAAAGAGGTAAAGAAGACAAAGATGACGACGGCGACTAGAGGTAAGATCCGACGAAGAACAACATTAACACACTTGGGTATATTACAAGACGGTGGAGACTCGCGTGCTACACTACTACTATATGCCTTAGTGTCTGTCTGTGTCCGTTCTGTGTGTACACGCGAAAATATATCGCCCGGTTACCTAATTGCCCGTCTGTTGATGATGATGTACGCGAATACCTACATCAGGTAGTAGGTAAGTACACTAAATATTGCCTTGCACCTGTATTATTTTATATACACGCGTAAAGTGGGGGCTAGTGTTTGGACTGACGATGGGGCGATCTCTCAATGATAGTGTCTGCGGTTTACCCGGAGTTTAAGCTCGCCGCTAGACAGATACGCACGATTATGCACACGTACCGTAAGTTAAACGCTTTATTCACGTGTTTTATTGCAGAAATGTGAGCGCTATACAGGGTTATCGGAAATGAGAAAGCGCTATTACTTTTGTTTTTGTTATTATTAATGTTTGTTTTTTTTTAACATTAATAAAGTTACGTTTCGGATTCTCTTACTTTAATCCATTTTCAAACTATTTATTATTTTTTTTATTTTTAATTCCTCTCTCTTGGCCACTCACAAATCTCTCATAGTCCTGGGTAATTCCAATTAAAACATGTAAATTATTCAAACTAGTGAAAAACTAGTGTGTTATATGGGAACATTTTTTAAAACTTTTTATTTAAATGACATTTTATGTGTGTGTTTGTTCAGGTTAATATGTTTGATGTCGACGCGTGTTTTAAATTGTTATTTAAATAAAAAGTCTTAAAAATGTTCCATATGAACACTAGTTTTTCACTAGTTTGAATATACATTTATATTGGAATTACCAGGGCTATGAGGATTAGTGAAGTGGCCAAGAGGAGGAATTAAAAATAAAAAAAAAAAACAATAAATAGTTTGAAAATGGATTGAAGTAAGAGAATCCGAAACGTAACTTTATTAATGTAAAAAAAACAAACAAATTATATACCGTATGCCCAAACAAATGAAGTTTTTCTTTGAGATATAACACGGTCAAATAATTCGAAGGAAAGGAATCAATTTTATTCTTTTTCAAAATCAACGTTATTATTAATGATGGTATAAAATTGATTGAGGGAAATAAATTGAAAATGAAAAGATTGAATGGATTATTGATTCAAGGTTATTAAATGGATGACAAATTATATTGAGGTTTAATAAAAAAATGCGGGAGAAAATCAAAAATTTGCGAAAATCATGGCGAAAGCACACTAAAAAAATTCGGTAAATTTTCTTGGTAAAAATCCCCTTTTTTTTGATAATTTTCCGCACTGAATGGGGGTTTATGCAGTGGCGGCTCGTGACAATATTGAGTGGGGGCAATCACGGACCAACTACCAACCGTTGACCAACCAATGCGTTCTAGATCACACAATTTCATCAATTCTTCAACGAATTTCATCCGAAATTACAATTTACGCTCGAAATAGGAAAAAAAATACAGTTTAAACTACTTAGATCTTACTTTGATTCGAGAAAATAATAAAATTTTGACAAAATTATATCATAAACCAACATTTTCTGGCCGTTATTTAAATTTTCATTCTGCCCAATCTTTCGTTTGCAAAAAAAAAATGTTATGTCTGCCTTAATTTATAGAGCAATTGTATTAACCAATCCAAAATATAGAAAAGAGGTAGTAAACACAGTAAAAATATTAATTTACAAATAAATAACTATCCTTTACCGTTAATTCAAAAAAAACATTAAAAATAAAATACATCAACACTATAACACCGAACAAGTCATTAAAATAACAAACACAAATCCAAATACCTTTAAATATGTTAGCATCCCATATGTTCCACAATTATCCGAAAAACTTAACAAAATACTTAAGTTTATGCACCCATCATTTAAATATCACTTTTCGCCGTTATTATAAACGTAAATTGACAAATAAACAAAATTTTTTTTTAAAAAGCAGTAAAAGAGCCCATCGCTGAGCTGGCCTTGCGTATTGTTTTGGATGTAACCTTCGGCACATTTGAATTCAGTATGCTACACACACATGATATTAATGTACTTTGACAAATAACGTTTTAATGTTATTAATTTTAAAAAATGTAAATTTTTAATGTAAAATTTTAAAATGGTTGTGTTGTTAAATGTATGTAAGTATAGACCCATCTATAAAATTTGAATTGTAGAATGTAAAAAGGCATTGATATTTCTTCTGAAGAAGACAATAAAAAAATTGTCGAAACGTTAAAAAATGATTTAATTTAGTCATTTTTCATTAAATTGTGTAAAAAGCCGCTATCTCAAGAAAGAAAAAACATAATTGACACTATCGGCTAAGAATAAATTTTCATCAAAATGGTATCTAATATTTACGATTTTCTTAAAGAAATTATTTATTTTACACAAAGTCGATACAGTTACAGATAAAGTAGTAGTAGATTAGAGAAGATAAGAATAGAAATTGTAAATCATCAGGTCATGATGTTCTAAACATATAATAGCAAAATTTTCTAGCCTATAGTAGCAAATACGTTAAGCATATTCTATAAGTACAGAAATTGCCGTGAAGATGGCGGTGCTCCTATTTCACTACACTAACTTTCCATAGTCGATATAAGTTTTATACATGGCAGACATAGCTATCAAATATTTATCTATTACTTGCCAGATAAATATTTCTTAGGAACTGTTATCACAGCAATTGCCCATTGCATACGGTGGCCAATGTGGAGAAGCAAAGTGCTGATATTTGGATTTTCTTCTACTATTCTCAGAACATTTTCTTCCGTTTCAGGAGTTCTTATTGATCTTGGACGCCCGACATCAGGCATTCTAACGTCAAATGAACCTTTTCAACTTAATCGTTGATGTAGTTCAAAAAAAAATTATCAGATGGAATAGCACGATTAGAAAAAGCTTCAGTTGCTCCTGCTTCATAAGCATAGCCATTAGCACTTTACCGAAACAAATGACATTCTGCCAAAACCCGCTCTATTTTTAAAACACCTTGTATATTGAGTTAATCGGCAAACGGTTGCTGAACCTTCTTTCTCTCGGCAAAAAAAATAAAATGTAAATACAATTTAAAGTAGGTATGTATTTGTAAATTAATATTTTTCATAACGATTCTCTAATATTTTTTATGATGTAGTGTAGCTATATAATTCACCATATTTTAACAAACTCATTTGTAATAATACTCTTCATCTAATTAAGAAGTTATAGTTGTAAGTATAACTGCCTAGAGTTAATTATGTTTACAACACTTTTCTTTTACCGTGCTGTGTTTTAATGATCTCAAATGTAAAATACAAACATATTTTATGTACCCCGTATAATTACGTACAGATTGTATTACAGGATTCATAAAAACATAATTTCTTACGCATTAGAAATGTGTAGCTTAATGTATTACATATAGGTATATAACTACACAATATAGATGTAGCAAAAAGTGCTAACATTGGTTCACCAAAACGTTAGTAAAAAGTTTCCGTTATATTATACAAGCTGTCTAAAAATTGGTGAAAAAAATATCAAAGAATTTTGAAAGTTACAAAACTTAATTTTTTTTTTAAACAGAACGCTTTGTATATTTTTCTATTGTTAGCTGCAGAATTTAATTTTGCACCGATTTGCTGCAACATTCTGTATATACGCAATCTTCAATAGTTTTTTTTTTTTACTCGTTTTTTTTTTAGCGCTTCTAAATGCTTCAAAGTTCATGATAACTTAGATCAAATGTAAGTGTAAAAAGCTTTCCAATATTTAAAAAAAAAAATGATTGTCCAAATCCCAAATTATTAAGGAGGAAGATCTCAGATTGGATTTCGTGTTTACCAGTTGACAGTGGACACACAGATCTAACCAGCAAGAATGAGCTCGCAAAATCCTTTGTTCTTTTGTGGTCCGTTTTCAATGACTTTTAAAGCCGGCTGCCATCTTGTAAAGCTGTTGCCGGGAATTTTCAAACATGTGGTAATTTATATTTCAAAGAAAGTTGAAAAAAAACACAAATTTATGCGTTTTTTATTGTGATTTTATTGCAAATATTTCTGAACAGCTTATAGCAATAATAGAATAATGTTTGATTAAGTGATACATATATTTGCAAGTGTTTTACAATAACTGAGTTCACATTCTCTCCTTTTTGTGAAACTAAATCTTTATTTATATATTTTATTTTCTATTTCTCCAAATCTTCTTTTTCAAATAAATTAATAAAAATGCAATGACGTCGGTAGAAGGATTTTATTGTAGACTTTCAAACTTCTGACAGATACAACTTTAATTAGGGTTCAAGAGTTATGATATATCGTTCTGATGCGATACAAGATTGTTCCTTTCTATTCGACTACTTCATTTGTAATATCCGATCCTGCAGTGGTTTGTCAATAATGATGTCCGGGATATACGTAGACTAAATAACATCGAGTTGTCGATAATGTGAATAAATGTGAAACGTGAGGATTAAAATTTACACTACTATAATGCAGTTCAGACCAATATCACATTATTTTAAAAAGTAAACATAAAATGAGTTAAGTTAATTATTGTGATGAATAGCAACACAGTTTAAAATGAGTATCTTGATTGATTTAATATGACCTAGGAACCTCTGCACAACGACAATGTTCTTCTTCATCCATGTACTTTCTTAATTCTTGTCCTGTTGTATATAATAGATTCATTCGGAAATCCAAAGAAACTGCGACCAACGTTAACATCAGAATTTATCTTGCAAGCGCGAATGGCACAATAGTATGATGCCCATCGGCGTCTTCTTCCACGGTTATTTCACTTAAACCTAACAACATAATGTATAACAAAGTATGTAAATGTTATGGCCACTAACTTTACTTTTTACACAATGCACCTTATCAAGATTCATTAATTGTTTTTAAAACTGCAGACGTAATTTAAAACTAATAAAATACGTAAAATAAATAAAACAAGTAAATCATGCAGATTAAATGGATGAATAAATTAATTTATGAACAATAACAGACCGCCATATTGGAAGGCTGTTGTTTGAAGTGAAGTTAGGCTTAGAAATTCAGACCCCAATAACTCATCCATTGTCCTTAGTGTTTATATTGTGGTGGGGACCTCTTGGTGTACTTTTGTAAAATATTAGTCACACATGGTCAGACTTTATTTTTTTAGAGTTCAGTATAGTTTTACATCTTGCATAAGTACAGAAATACACAACTAGCTTATAAGTCGAGCGTCGGTCTGGCTTCGAATCTGGCAGGAGGAATGATATTTTTTTCTTTATTCTTTTCAAATTAAATATTACAATGATAATGAAGGTACAAAAGAAGGTTTATTTACGCAGACTGTTGGTAATATTTAACTAGGTACATTGAAGGTGAATATCAGTAATTAGTAACATTTAATTTATTTTAGTTGATTGCATTCGATAATAAACAGATTACCATTAATTCATTCCATTAAAGTATACAAGAAGAGATTAACCAAATATTTCCTACATCAGCTCGTACGCGTACACGATATATGTATGTTTTAATAGGCGCTTAGGTCTTCAATGAAAATATAATTATGTCATCATCATGTCCTCTGTTCGCATTTCTTTTAGTACAAAAAAATTCCACTGTACTTGATCTATATTTTACGTAATCTCAATAACTTTTATTGGATACTTAAACTACTTATTATAAGATTTTGAAATCCGTTACGAATGCATGCCTATATATTTTTTCAATTATGCGCACTTAAGGTAGATTACAACTTCAGTATATGTGATGTAATTGTTTTTAATATAAAACTATAATTTTATTGAAACATATTTTTAAAATAATATATTATAATCTTAATATTTAAAAGTGTATGCAACAATATAATTTATAAGTATAATAAAATTTTAATAATTCATTTTTATTTTAATCAAAAATAATCACGGCATTTTATCAAGTCAAGAATCAAGAATAGTTAGTCAAGAATTTGGAATTTGTTGGAAGCTGTTGTTTCAAGCTTCCAACAAATTCCAAATTCTTGACTTACAAAAATAATATGTGCATATACGACGTCAAAGACCCATTAATTCTGTAGTATTCAACTGCCCTAACACTTAGGGCTTTCTATTAGTCGTATCGGAGCTGTATCGGAACTGCTCCGAGTTGCACCAGCACAGTTTTTGAGCTTTCTTTTTGCAAAGTGCATTTTGTAACGGAACAGCTCTATTTCCTCTCTCCTTTCCCTACTGCACCTGCTATTTACAAGGGGTGAACTGTTCCCGCATGCGCATTTTTCATAAAAGGTAAATTTTTAAACAAAATACTATAACCGAAATTATCAGGTTAATTACAAAAATTATTAAAATTTATGCCGCCTACTTAGTCTTTCAATATTTTTGAAAACGTTATAGAGGATAATGGACGAAAACAAAATCAAATATATGAAGAAATTTATTTTATGCATGTAACACTTCGCAAGAAAACATGACACCAGAATCGTGACTTTATAAATTTCTTGGGTGTAAATGCAGCTTTCAGAGGATATATGGCACTTATTAAAGCCATAAATCATTTTTTTGTGTGTATTAATTGCGATCAAAAGGTAAAAACTAAAATTTAAACAGGAATAAAATATTATAGAGAGAAAGGTTTATACATTAAATAAACACATTGGAATTTCGGTGGCGGTGTTTCCTAAGAATACAATACGGAATATGAATGCAAAAAATACAAAAAATAAAAGGCATTGAGTAGACGGCACATTTAGAAATAACACATATATGTATTTAACTTGTTTGATGTTATGTCGAGATAATTCTTTTTAAAAAACATATAGCGATGGGATCTTAAAATTATATTGCCTATTACTATGATATTAGTTACTTAGTTTGATTTATGCCCGTAAGTAATACTTTAGCAATAGACAATATGTCAATCAGCCTCCTGAGTTTTTGAACAATGTGATTTTCACATTGATTAATTACATTTTTATTGTATTCATTATTGTTGTTTGGTATTCTTAAATATTGTAGTACTGCAAAATATTTTTCTGTTTTTAAAAATTATCAAAAACAGTTTAAGATTATTTACAACATTTTTACAGCAATTAAGTTCGCAAAGAAATTATTTATTTTATTAACCTCCGTTTATTGTATTTCCAAGAATATGTCTTAACTATCGCCTGTGGTAATCCAATGTCGTTCTACTTTATTGAAATATAGCTAACACTTTTGGTCTGTAACACAGCTTCAGGCAGTAGCAACGAAAAAGTATTAAATGTATCAAATTCACAAATAAATATTTTAGCACTAACTGAAATTGACGAACAATATGCTTTCTTACAATGTTTGTTATGTATTATAAATCCAATAATATTTTAAATAATTGTTAATAAACCTATGCTACATAAAGAAGTTTGTAAGAGACCAAGTGTTGGCATATGTCAAGAAAATAGATAGCGACGTCAGATTACACAGGCGATAGCTAAAATATATTTTCTGAAAATAAATAACGGAGGGTATAAATAAATAATTTCTTTGCGAATTAATTGCTTTATTTAAGAATTTTATAAATAATCTTAAACCTGGTTTTGGTATTTTTATAGATAGAAGAACTTTATAGTAATACAATATTTAAGAATATTAAACAACAATAGTAATTAATAATCAATATTGGTGTAGCCAATAAATCTGTGAAAATCGCATTATCCAAAACTGAGGAGGCTGACTGACATATTGTTATTGCTAACTAATACTCGCGAGCATAAATCGAAGTAACTAATATAAAGCAGACTAACAAGTAAATAATATTAAATAATAAAATCCCATCACATGTTTTGTTAAAAAAGAATTATCTCCACATAACATCAAACAAGTTAAATAACATATATATTTCTAAATGAAGCCGTCTATTGAAGAGTTCTTTTTGTTATTTTTTTTTTTTTTCATTGGTATTTCTAAAGGAAACGCCGCCACCGAAACTTGGATTGGTTTATTCTATACATAAACCTTTTTCTCTCTATATATTTATTTTTCTGTTTAAATTTCTAGTCGTTACCTTTGATCGCAGTAATATACATAATAAATGATTTTGGCTGTGATAAGTGAATACGTCCTCCGAAAGTTGCATTTACAATCAAGAAATTTTAAAATTCTGAATTGCTGGTGTCCCGATTTTTCCTGTGAGAAGTGTACTTATTACATTATATGCATATTACATAGAAAAATGTGCATTAATTATATTTTATTTACTTTGTTCTGGAATTAGATGAATTACTCAAAATCAATCATCTGAAGACTCTTCTACTTCTAGCAGTGAGGATGAGTTGGTAGAAAAATTAATATTCAGAAAAAAAGAAACTCATATTAAAATCAATAGATTTGTTGAAGATACTGTAATAAATTATAATAATAGTGTATTTAAATCTCATTTTCGGATGACCCGATCTGTACTAAACAGTTTATTGGTAAAATTATAATTTAGCAAATATTCGGGATATTATATTGCTTCTTTTTAACCTTTTTACAAACTCGTTCAAATCACAGAAGTTCAAATTCAACTTGTATATAAAATCTACATAGGTTATGTTGCATCAACTGCCATCTTATTTTTATCTACACCCGTTTGCACCTCGTTAGCACAAGTTAGTTCGTTTTACTTTGCATAAAAGTTGTTCCGGAGCAGTTTCGGAGCCACTCCTTGAGCCAAATAGAAAGCCCTAACTGTGAAAGACCCGTCGTTGTACACAACTTTATTCTGGTACTATAACTTACAAATAAAGTATCTTTATTGTATATTATTTTAGTGTTGTATTTATATCTAGATTTCATCATATGTGTGTATATATACCAAATATTTCATAACTGTAATAGTATAGTTATTACAAACTGTACTATTATAGTTATGAAATATTCGGTATATACTCAAATAAAAATCTTGGATATTAAAAGTAGCTACATTAAAGGACCGATTTGAATGTACCGTCAGATTCGTTGTAGTTCAGTGTGCTGAAGTCGGTGGAGCGCAACCTTTTCGACAAAATAGAGCATTAAGTTTCCACTCCCAGCTTAGTTATGCTAAGTGAAATAGGAGAAACGCCATCTGTGGGATAATTTCTGTAGTAAATGTAAGTATTTAACGTATTCGCTGTGTTACATAAGGAGAAAATAAAATAGATATGCTACCATCGTTCTGCGATATTCTTCAATTTCTACAACCCGAAATGTAATTTGATTTAATGCTTCAGATTTGTCTATCTAAGCGATTTTTAGTTGAAAAAAAACGTTGTAACTTTCTAGTAATATTAAAGGAACCATTTTTATTGTTAATTAGAATAAATTGAAACTTTCATTTACCTAAACAGATTCAAGCTAAATTCTTTCTTTATAGAACCTGAGAAATTGCTTTGGTTTAACTCAAATTTTAGTCATAATAACTAAAAAAAATCAACAAAGAGCATTTTGTTAATGCAACACAGTAACATTTCTGAATATTCTGTAACTGGAATTTAAGTTTTTTTTTTGTTAATTCTATCATTCAGGCATTATCTTATAATCTATTTTTATACTTACCTATCAGTCAATTAATTATCATTATCAACATTAGCATTGCATGGAAGGTTTTGCAGGTGTTTATACTCTACGAAATTTCTAATATAAATTTCATGAACGTCTGGCTAACGTATTCCATAATACTGCGACTTACATCAAGCACCTGACTGGTTTAACCTATATACTATTTAATCTATACTTCCATTTCAAGAAAACGGAGTATCATAATTTACAGGAGAAGTTCATGACCATCTAGATGTAATTCATTTTGAAACAATCTGTATATAATGTGAGTTTTTCTGTTCGGAAATTGTCGCCAAAACTAAATTTTACAAAAGCGATTTCGCGTATAGGAAGTTCGTTTATCTTTTCCTCTCTTAAAACTATAATGAATTTCACAATCGTGACGTCAGGATTGACTTGATTAAATTTGCGACGAATTCTTTTAAGGAATTCTTCTTGATTAGGTTGACAAACTGTGGAACGTGCGGGCATGTGTAGGTAGTATGTTCAAACGTGTGTATGTATATTAATAAATTGGCATATTCCTGGTCAGACCTTATTCCCTTCTTCTGGCTAAATGACGGCATATCAATGAAGTTTAGTTTAATAGGTGTATTTAGAGTTACATAACGTACTGGCAAAACACCCTATATATGTTGAAATAACTTATAGAGAACTTGATCTGAAATAACTTTTACTTAAAACTTCTTTCGACTCGGTAAGTGATTAATTACAAACTAAAAAATTGTTCGTAAATTTCTGTACGAAAATACGAGCAATCTGTTTTAATGTTAAATTCGCACCTAAAATTTTATTTTTAACAGCACAAAAATGTTGAAATAACCTTTTAATTTTTTGCAATGTAATTAAAAAACTTTAAATAAATAAAAAAAAAATGGTGATAAACTATCGTATTATCACATTTTCGATTCTAGTCTAATTAATCATTAATTTTCATCTGCAATCATGCATTTATCGGCAATGCATTATCATATTACTTTGTGTCTGATTTCTTATCGTAGGTACTTTACGAAAAAATGAAGAAAAAAATAACAAAAAAATGATTGATTGTATGTAATCTTTAGAAAATGTTTGGTGCCATTTAATAAATCAACGTCCTATCTGATTTTGTGTTGCTAAACTAAAAGCAATTGTAATTAACTAATCCAAAATATACTTATCTGCTGTGTCAATGGCATAGACATTACAAGGTGGGAATTAAGAGAGATAAGTAATAGTATTAAATTGTAATACGTGAATGTGTTTTCGGTGTAATACAATAATTATAATAAAGTATTAATAATAATGATTTATTGTCTTATTTATCCTAATCCTAGCTCAGCAATTGTTTCGTAGAAAACATGAAATAAAGTAGACAGCCTCACAAAAAAAATCCGTGGATACATAATTCAAAACTCCTGCTTTTCGACCGTAGCAAAATATATTTTAATAAACTTATCTCATTCTCATGCGGTCACGTGGATAATAATCATTTACACTTTATTATGTTTACCGACTTTTTTTCACTGAAAATGTCTGAAATTCGAGGATGTATACCATTATTTAATTTAAACGCTCTTTTGCAGTCTGGTCCGGTTGGATCCCGTTCAAAGTTCCAGAAAGACATTATATGTTGCTCGTGCCACCAATTGCTTACTTCCTCTTGAATTGTTTTTTTTTTTTGCCAAGTATAATTTACGTCACATACACTGAAGAAACCAAAACGTATTAGTTGTTCCTTAAATGCTTATCCGGCCAAATTTCTTGATACAAATCATTTTCTTCTCTATAAATAGTATACCGAGTGTCCAAAACATAACTATAACTGCCCATAATGGTTTTATTTATATTTTGATATCTTAAATGGAACACCATATTTTGACATATGTATTTGGATTGTATGATTTTCTCTGAACACGAAAATTTGACCTAATTTTGATTACTAGGAAACCTAGAAGGCATAAAAAAAAATTAAAAAAGTGCGATGTTTTTGATTTCTTACTTAAAGAAGAGCCCACCAAATATTGAACTCAGATTTGGTCCAGATTTCGTCAGTTGATAGTGGGGACCCCTTGGAGTACTGTTGTAAAAAATGTTTTTTGTATGCTTTATTCTTTTCAAATTAAATATTACAATGATAATGAAGGTACAAAAGAAAGTTTAATTTACAGACTGTTGGTAATATTGTTGCCACCGTTGGCACCATTTACCGAACTTTTTTTTGGGAAAAATGCTTGCGCTTCGGTTGGCCAGATTGTAACAGCAAACTATCGATTTAAATTTGAATAAACGTCATATTCACAAGTACTGAAGTTAATATTTCCTAAAATTATTTTAATGAGTTTTTTAGCTCTGCCAAAAACTGAATTACTACGGTTTTTAAAAGTTATTGCTATTATTTTGACATGTCAAGAAGGTAGTTCTCAATTCTCATGTTTACAAAAGTCATGCAGATCGTCGCTACTTGCCGGAATCTGGTAAAGTCACTAGATATAAGAGTACCGCAATTAGCCGCCATATTGTGTCCAGCTTAGGCGCCAAACTTAAATTTAATCATTGACGACGCCGCCATCATGAATTGAAACTTCACGTTTTTCTACTGCTTTAACCTTACTTTTTTTTCTCTTGCTACATTTTGTCAACTGTCAGTACAATTAGTTAAACAACAATGGCCGCGTTTCAGAGTACGAACTGAATAACATATCAGTAGGCATTTCGCTAAAACAAATGGCGACGCTCCATTGTATGTTATTGAATGTAGCGGTGCGTTTTTAAGACGAATTGTCAACAGCTCCCAAACCGTTTCGGAGCAGCTACGTAGCAGTTACGTACTCTGAACGCGGCCAATGTTAACCAAACATTATTTCTAACTCCAACAGTTTTGAATGACAGCACTGACAACTAGAATTGGCCGAATATAGTGACTTTTGTAATCAACCGCCTACAGCTGAATCAGCTGACCTGATTCGCCATATTGGCGTCCAAAGCAAGGTTATTTTTCTTGGAGCACATTGGAGCAATGAATTGCGGTACTTTAGAATCTGGTATAACATTCAATTCAATATAAATTTGAACGAAAAGTAAAGGGGGGCTGTTTTTTTTTTGATATAATTTGTGATCATGGGAGGGGTAATTTCACCAAAAAAAAAAATGAAAAAACAACTATTTTTTCTTTAGATGTAAGATTTTTATTTACAGCTATGTTCCGCTGGCTCATGGGGGGAGGTAATTACCCCCACTACTCAAAAACGTGTGTATCAAAATGACCCTACGCACCATATGTGATTTTTCTTTGTTATGGAGGTCTAGAGAATATTAATGACGCAGAAGATTTGAGCACCTTTTATAATTAACTTGAGACCCATTAAACGCAATTTATCTTCTACCGCATGCAGGATAGGCCTTTAAATGTATATATGCCGGGATTTATGTGCTAGGATACCCGGTATTTTGATCAATGTAAACTTTTGTAAATGTCGATTAAATTTATAAAGATAAGAAAAAATCAGTTATCTGGCACGCTTTGTATAATAATTGAGTAATTTAGATGCGACTTAAGATATTGATCTTAACACGAGGAATGTACAGTCGCCGACATTATTATTTAGCACTCGAACGAATGGCTCGACACTTTGATGGTGCTAATATTAATGTCGGTAACTGTACATACATTATACATGTATAACAGACAGAGAATACGTACTAAAAATATATCTACTAATCAATCTTGATATTCAAAACGAACATTTACACTTTTTCAAGTGCGAAAACAATGACTTTCATCCTTGGTGCTTTATCTGTCAAAGATATGCGAAAAGCAATCGATATTAATTTGTTTCTTTTTTAACATTGCGTTAATATACAACTACGTATTTAAAAACATCTAATCAAAAAAAAAAAGGAAGTTTTTAGAAGTTGACGAAGTAAAAAACGTAATTATCCGAGCAACAAAATTGAAGAATCTGACAATTATCTGTTGATGCATATTAATGTATGAGACATAAAGGATACTAATAATCGAAAGAAACTTGTCATTTTCAACGCGCGTACGACTTCAGCGTTTTGACAGCGCTGTCATTTATAAAAAGGGCGCCACTGCCAGTTATTATTCTGACAATAGACGTTTTCGAATGTTACTTGCGTTTAACCAGAGGTATCATCTAGGTAATAACCCAATAATATTCGATTGTGTTTTTCGTGGACGTCACAGTTCCAACTGGTTGAACCAATTTTAACCGGAGTCGGGACTTGGGTATTAAACGTTTTTAGCAATATACATAACCTCTTCTTATTGTTTACAGCTGCTTGCAACGGGTGTCAATCTTAAGTTTTCATCAATCGTAGAAGAAGTATTAAAAATGTTGCTTAAATTTATAATTAATAATATAAATGTTGAGTTTGAAGAAACTGATAGTATAGTTATAGATAATTTAATCCACGGTAAATATAAAGATATGTGTTTTCATTTATTCTTAATAAAATTTCATTTGCAGATGATAACTTTATGTTGAATTTTTGAGGCCATTAATAGCGGCAAATTAAAAAAATACGGCTTATGCGGTATAGGAACACTTTACAACTAAACTATCAATTAATTAATCTTTTATGAGTGACATTCCATTAATATTAATTATTTTAAGTAATATCGTCAACTGCGTTACTGAATATGTGCGTATTCTAAATCAGTAAAAAACTTGAAGTTTACCAGGAAACCCAGCGATTTCTGGCTACTGAAATACGTAGCTTCCTCTGACGTAGGCAAATAATTATCTTACTTGATAGTTTTTACAATACATTCTAATAGTTCATTTATTAATATACATGTTGTTGAATTTGCACATTGAAGCGATCTGCATAAAGACGCAATTGTCTCTCCTTTCGGCTAAATACCAAAGCTCATCAAGAGACATTTTTCTAATGGCATGCCATGCATCCGCCCTATATTTTTCTTGTAAAATTTGAGTGTACTAGATGGACTAAGCACTGAAATGTATCGGACTTGCATTCTAAGATGCATATAAAAATCATACGCTAGATATCTATTAACCCAAGTTTCGAAATAATGTGGTATTCTCTCATGTCTTACTCTTTCGTATAAAGGAATAATTTTATATGACAACAATTTTTTAAAATGACAGGCAAAACATTCAAACTGTTGTTTGGAGAATGTGTGATATGGTCCAACAGCCTAATACAAGACGCAAATATTTCCTTTTCAGTAATTTTCTTATACATTTCGTAAAAAAAAGGCTAGTTAGTGTAACGTTAGTATTTCGAAAATATAAAGCCGAATGTTATAACCTACAACAGTTATAACTAAACCTGTATAACCGTTTACATTCGATCGATAACTTGTTGTTAATACCCGGTTCTTACCATCACGTATGGTCGAACTCGATGTTACCAACCTGTGTATCGAAAACACTATTGATTTGAATGATCATGAAACTTTTGAATGGTATGGAATAGAGCAATGAAACAAAAACAAAGTGAAATTAGAGATAATTTGGTGATTTTTTTGCTATAGACATACGCAAATGGCTTTCTGATGTAAAATAGAGGCGTAGCTATCTTTAAAATTTTAAAATGGAAAGTAATTTCATTTAGAAGCTCATTTGGAAGATATTTCTATTACTTTTATGGCAATGCAAACAGCTTTACGGTTTTCGAAATTTTTACCAACTTATCCAAGATTAATAATTGGAGTACATACTGCTGTGAACTGATGGTCCAAGCATAAAAATTAAAGAGAAATTAAAAATGACAAAATAAATTTGGCTAGCTCAGCAAAAATGAATTCAAAAGGGTGCCAGAGATTTATAATCTACAGGTAGCTTCTGAAGAAGCTAAGTGGGTGATGGTAAAATGACTTTCCTCAAAATTCCCAATAATTGAAATGGCAGATTCAAAAATAAAGAACTAGTGATTTTAAAATGATTATTTACAATCATCAAGTTATTTTTTAAAAAAAAAGAAAAAAAACATTTAATTACAATTAGCAGGATAATAAAAACCATAAATATAGGATTCTGGCATAAAACAAACCTGCATATGACTCTACAATTAAGAAAGGACATGCAAATCATTAAACAAACAAAATGGAAGATTCGTTTAGAAGGAATTTCATAAAAAAAAACATCCACGCGGTCGTGAAATTAAACTAAAATTTACACGTGGAGAAATAGATACAATTTACACTGAAATTTAAAATTTAATAGCTCAAAGCTTCACTTCACCTTCCCCGAGGTGATAACAAAAATACAAAACAATTATAAGAAAAACGGAGAATTTAACACAACTTTCGCGGAATCCTCTAGAACGTTTTTACATATATTACTGATCTACACATCCAAAATGTGTACACAATTAATAATACAGCAATAATTAATAGGAGTTCCTTGAAAGCTAAACAATCAAAACGAGAACATTAAAAATAAAAATGAATTTTACCTCATGGCATAAGAAAAATAAAAACAACATCTCTACTTACGGGCAACTTTCAACGAACTGCCTTTAACCTAAATAGGCCTCCCGCATATACATGAAATATACAATTCCTGCGTTGAACGCAGACGCAACTCCAAGAAAAACTCTAACAAATAACTACACAATACGGGAGTAACGCAAAATGTACAAATAAATGATTTTAAAATATATACAACACTGTCCAAAAAGAATAATGCAAACAATTAATAATTATTCTTAATAAATTTAGAACAGCGGAAACTCTAACATTGTTTTGACAAGGCTGATTAGGAATAAATAAAAATACAACATTTGAATTTCCGAAACCGGGGTGCCATACCATAGCACATTCCCAATTACTAACGGAAAACGAAAGTGTCAACGAAAATTGAGTGTTTCGCTTAGAAATTGTCCTGCACACACAAAATATAATATTCTAAAAGTTTCCCGCACCAAAGAAACAATACCGTATCTCCGCACACAGGGGTGAAAACGTCACTTCCGGGTGATGAAAACTCCCGGGTGTCGTGGTGGGAGTGTCCAACATACATCCGGTTGATCCAGTGGTCCAACAGCAATCGGCCATAGCAGTCGGTATGGAATGGGTTTGGCAGTCGGTGTGGCAGTGGTGGTCTGCATCCTGACAACTTCTTGACTCCTTGGATGTGCTCTCGCTTGAATTCCGAAGGATAACTCGAAAAATAGAAACATTCTTTTAAATTGTGCTCCAACATGGCTTCAGGAACGGGATTTTTAAAATTTGACAGGGTTTTGACTTGATCTGAAGAGAGTGTTCGGCATCAACGACAATAATGGGCAACTTATTTTTGTAAGGATACATTTTTGGTTGATAACTTCCTTGACTTCAACTTCAAACTTCTCATCAAATTGATTTTCAACTTCATTCTTCTCATTATGATTGCTTTCAATTTGATTTTTCGACATTTGGGGATTCGATGTGGGAATTGATAACTTCTTCTGGGAATTCTCCTTCAGAATAGTTGACTACTTCTGGGAATTCTTCTTGGGAATGGTTGATTATTTCTGGGAAATTCTTTCTTGGGAATTGTTGATTACTTCTGGAATTTCTGCTTGGGAATTGTTGATTTCTTCTTTCTCTACCTCTAACTCACCAAAAAACCTCAACCTCAACATCCTCTTCGGATCCAACATTCTCCAACAACTTTTTTCGCTACCTTGTATATCATCACCTCTAACTTTTCCGCAACTTGTATTTCAAACTTAAAACTATCATCACAATATTTCATTTTTTCATCATCCTTTTCATCATCAACATTTTCATATAATTTTCCATTATTTCAACATCATCAATTTCATCATCAACATTTTCATATCATTTTCCCTCTCTCTACCTAAACTATTATATTATGTTCCCTTTCTCTACTAAATCATCAACAACTTTCTCTTCCTTTCTTTATTCAAAACGATAACATTTTCATCAAACTTTATCTTCCCTTTCTTTATCTAAATCATCAACAACTTCATCAACTTTATCTTCCCTTTCTTTACTCAATTTAACGCATTATCATCAACTTTCTCCTCATTAGAAGTATCTGAACCCGATTGATTTTAATCCCTTCCGTCTGAATCTTTCTTTCTTTTATCAACAACACGTAATCTTTTTTCCAAACATCCATCCATTTTCTCAATACTTCTGTCATAATTTTTGTATCATTTGTTTCATCATTGCCATCATCTCATACAATACTATTAATACTTTCCTTAAAACTGTCTCCTTTGTCTCCCTGATATTCCTTTTCGTCCATCCTTTCCTTCTGTCCTGCAGCCCAAACCGACTCCTTCCTGCCATGAGCTCCTTGGTTCCGCAACTCGGTCTCCAGGAACGTCCACTTCCTGATCCCTCGTGGTCTCCGTCCATCTTCATACTCGCAGCGGCTGTACATAAAAAAGTTTGTAAACGCAAACCGTCACCTTGTCAACGCAACGAGAAATTCTCACAAATTCCATACACGGGATCCTAATCTTACTAATTACAATTACAATCATATCGTGCTGCACATTGGGATTGCCATAAATATACTGTGACTGCATGAAAATTTACAATTAAAAAAAAACAATAATATCGTGCCCCACGTTGGGCGCCATAAATTTATGCTGTGAACTGATGGTCCAAGCATAAAATTTAAGAGAAATTAAAAATGACAAAATTAATTTAGCTAGCTCAGCAAAAATGAATTCAAAAGGGTGCCAGAGATTTATAATCTCAAGGTAGCTTCTGAAGAAGCTAAAGTGGGTGATGGTAAAATGACTTTCCTCAAAATTCCCAATAATTGAAATGGCAGATTCAAAAATAAAAGAACTAGTGATTTTAAAATGATATTTACAATCATCAAGTTTATTTTTTTAAAAAAAAAAAAAAAAACATTTAATTACAATTAGCAGGATAATAAAAACCATAAATATAGGATTCTGGCATAAAACAAACCTGCATATGACTCTACAATTAAGAAAGGACAATGCAAATCCTTTAACAAACAAAATGGAAGATTCGTTCTAGAAGGAATTTCATTAAAAAAAAAACATCCACGCGGTCGTGAAATCTAAACTAAAATTTACACGTGGAGAAATAGATACAATTTACACTGAAATTTAAAATTTAATAGCTCAAAGCTTCACTTCACCTTCCCCGAGGTGATTAACAAAAATACAAAACAATTAATAAGAAAACGGAGAATTTAACAAACTTTCGCGGAATCCTCTAGAACGTTTTTACAATAATTACTGATCTAACATCCAAAATGTGTACACAATTAAATAATACAGCAATAATTAAATAGGAGTTCCTTGAAAGCTAAACAATCAAAACCGAGCAACATTAAAAATAAAAATGAATTTTACCTCAATGGCAATAAGAAAAATAAAAACAACATCTCTACTTACGGGCAACTTTCAACGAACTGCCTTTAACCTAAATAGGCCTCCCGCATATACATGAAATATACAATTCCTGCGTTGAACGCAGAACGCAACTCCAAGAAAAACTCTAACAAATAAACTAACCAATACGGGAGTACGCAAAATGTACAAATAAATGATTTTAAATATATACAACACTGTCCAAAAAGAATAATGCAAACAATTAAATAAATATTCTTAATAAAATTTAGAACAGCGGAAACTCTAACATTGTTTTGACAAGGCTGATTAGGAATAAATAAAATACACATTGAATTTCCGAAACCGGGGTGCCATACCATATCAATACGTTACTTTTTCGATAGCCTCGTATAAATATTGCTGGTTTATGGACTTAGGAAGCGATTGCTTGTTAAAACTATGACATTGATTTTACAATACTGGCGTTTTGCAAATTTAGCAAAAGTGTCTTATCTGTCAGTTGTATGTTCATGTGTGTGAGGTGTCTATGTTACAGATTACTGTAATTACAGGTTTCTGTACACTATATCCAAAAAGCGAATACGAGCATTTACGACCTCACTGTATTTACAATTCAACAAATTGACATGTAAGATCGTACAGAATCGTACTACCCAGCTACACCATGTTTATAGATATGCTTTTATAGTTTGTGATCTAACCTCAATCCTATAACCGTTTCTACAACACTGCTTTCAAACCAGAATATACAAGTCAATAACCGTTACATAAATGACAAGATATTCTGTTATTACCGCTGCCGGGAAAGGAACTAATACGAAAACGAAATGGTTACTTTTACGCTATCGTTTAATATGAGTGCGGTTAGTAGCGAAAAATGCCTTCATGAAGATTACACAAATTATTCATAAATTTTATTGCAGACATCATTAGCTAAATTTTAGCGTTTTGGATTTATCTCCCTTGGCAAAATTTAAATTTCCCACAATTATTTTTAGTTAACTTCAACAGAAAGACATCAAAATAACTAGTAATCTGATATAAAACCATCAGTAATTTCGTGTTTCAATGTTCAAGTTACTAAGAATTATTGTGGGAAATTTAAATTTTGCCAAGTGGGATTGCACTTACGCGTGAAATATATCTATCTCCTTTATTAATAGATTGAAATACAATCAGTGCATAAAAGGGAAGTAAGCCGAAAACGCTATTAGATTACGTATTTTTGAATTCAACTTGAATAAAATAGAAAAATAATGAGTATTTTTTTTTTTTAATTTATGCGTTAATGATCAAAATTTAATAAAAAGTCTACAACTGCCAAGAAAGACAATATCTCTGTCACAAAAATAGTTGTTCAAAAGTGCTTCATTTCAAATTAAATTTATGAAAATAAAAGTGATTTTTAAATATTTCATTTAAAAAAAAGAACTTACCTTTTTAAAGTTGGTACTATAATTATTCATTTATGATTATCATTAATTAATTAACACTATATACTGTAAATGTTTATTTACATCTACAACCTGCAGAAACTGTTTGTATACGTTTGTAGGGTATCAACAATTTTACGATAATACTCCTATTATTCTGTTATTGCCTATTGTATAACTAAATTTCATCAAACCATTTTAGTCAGTTTTCAATTCAAATTCACATACCGGTGTTTGTATATACGTATGTGTAAAATTCCTGAACATATTAATAACATAATAAATAAATTCTAATTTCCAAGGAATGTTTAAAATTCAAAATGTAAATACACTGGATGTATCCTGCTATTATTATAGCTTGCAATTTCCCTAATTGATATGTACATATTGTGCGCATAAAAGGATAATTTACCATTAAATTTACTATACATTTTGAAATCGCCAGAACGAAAGTAACCGCGTTGATATAATAAAATGTGTAACATTAAAATTTCTCATACTTTTGACATTCACCACAGCTAACGAGGAGGTATCAAGGTTACAACAACGTGCAAATTTCATAATTTCTTCTTACGTAATTCATTGTTGCTTTTCAGGTCAACCGCGATCTCTTTAAATGACATAAAACTGCATACTGGAGAGTTATTTACACTTTAGTCAACTTGTTTTAAACTACACCTACCTACCTTTGGTACTTTCTTAGCAGTATTTTTTTTAAAATTATAATAAAAACTAAATGAATCATGGTAATGACGCTTTCACTTGATAATCATAAACCATACACGTAAATAAACCAACTGAGTTTTGCATTTTACAATACTATTCAAAATTAAACAATAAAGAAAAATTGAAATTCTAAATTGAGCATCCGCAATTTATTTAGTTGGATTATGGTACAGCTGAAGAAAAAAGAATTCTAAAACGACGCGAACGTGGCCGAGTAAGAGAGAAGACAATTAGTTCCTTTACATTAGTCAGGCTAGCTTCGTTAGGGTACCTTTTTTTTCCTCCTGGCCATCAGAAAGTAAGAAAACAAATAAAGTGTGCGTTTAAGTGGAAGCTATTTTATGAATAATTGATGCGCATTTCCACTTCTTGCATGCCTTTAATGTCCTCCAAACTTCAGTGCCAATTCCCCAACACTTTTATCTTTCTTGCACCGAAGACCAATTTCTTACATACTTCTCGTCTTTGGAAAATGTATCAATGCTAACAACACTTACGATCAGGTATTTTTGATAGTTAAATAATTTATTTTTTCTTATGCATGTGATTTAGTAGTATCTTAGTATGTATCTGTAAGCAGCTTTTAGATTATAATTACATAAATTTCACTTACAAATTATTGATTAAAAAATAAAAATAAAATATTGTTTTAGGTCTTCGCACTTGCTGCCATCAGTATGTGATTTGTATCAACTAAGAGATTTCTCACTTCTTACGGACTTTCTATCTTAAAAATTTTAAGGTGATGAGCATCTATGAGCTGCTGCCAGCTTGAAGTTACGCCACAAACCTTAGAATTAACGTTGCTATTACAGGTCGCTTCATATTTTAGTTACTGTAAAATGCTGCACAGATGGCAGCACATGAAAGATGTAGGTCAGTAAGCTATAGACAGCATGTAATACACCTCAATTATCATAGATCACAGAATAGAAAATAACCACGGTACAAATAATACGGTATGCTCGTTTTGAATCTCAAATTCGTCAAGTCCGGTCAGATGACGTAATTAAGGGAGCTATCGAAACAATGAAGAACATGTATGCGTAAATAGCAAATGTTAAAATCCAAATTATTCACAACCACCAATTAATGTAATTCAAAACAGCTTTGATATAAAAAGCCCGGTTTTAAGTTGAAATTAACTTTATCTATCTTGTCGCCATCTAGTAGCGCTCGTGTTTATTTCTACCGATTGTACCGACTTTCGTGTGTGTTACAAAGTGTTTTCGTCGTTTTTCTAGAAAATTGAATTGTGAAAACACCTTAAACGCTTTAAAATATGCTTTCCGTAACCCCGTCCGGATTTTTAAACTTACCTTTCGCATTAACAAAACCCTCACGGTCGAAATCGATTTTAATATAATAATAATCATATATGGCCGCCATTTAATGCTCCTATCTGACGTAACTTCGATATGCGCGTAAGCATACCGTATTATTTCTACCATGAAAATAACCAGAAATGTCATTCCCATATTATTCCCTGTGGTCATTGCTCTTAATTATACGGCGAGTGTGACGGCGGTACGAGTCTACGTACAGAAATATAGTAATGGGCAATCGCTTCAAAAAATCGCCAAGAGTTGATTGAGAAAAGGATAGAATATCTCTCCATTTAATCACCGTAGTGAAACTTCTGCTTATTCGCTATTCTGGGTCAATGTGGCGATATAATGGAATATTTCATATGTTGTATGTTGGTATGTTGGTTATGATGTTGGTGGAATGTGGTTGGTAACCTGTAAGTAGGTTATGTCAAAAATTTCGTAAATACTCAATTCGATTTTAAAATTGCGATTTAAAAGCATTATGCTTTATTGATATACGAACTTGTTTCGCTAGAATACCCAAAGTATTTCAATCATGAATTTTTTAATTATATTTTGAAATTAACTTTCTTGGTTATGTTAATCGGTATTTTTATGAGTAATATTTTCTAGATATTACATGCAAAAATCACTGTAACAGCTCCTATTTAATGTAAAAATGTTATTGCGCTCGCATATATTAATAAAGCACATATGTCAAAATGCTAGGAAGTCTTCACTATACGAAAATTGCTGTAAGTTTATAAAAGTATGCAGCATCAGTGTTCATTATATTTATAATTTTACAGATGTGACGAAACGTCGATTTAGTGTTTTCCAAAAAAATGGTTACTTAGTTAAAGTATATAATTCCTCCCATTCTGAACCTATCTCATGGACTCGTGCTTTCTCAGTACGTGATGAGAGCAAGAAAAATGGAGATAAATGTGAAAAAAAGCCTGAAGTTGTAAGTGCGCCTGCCCCTATTATTCCGAGCCCTACGCAATCTGAAGAAGATAAGAAGACATATATTAAAACGGTTACTGTGAAAGTTAATTGCCCATCCAATAATGATAAGAAAACACCAATATTAAATGTCATATCTGTTAAAATTAAAGATAAAGAGGGAGTTCCTATAGAGAAAGAGGCTGAAGTGAATTTGGAAAATGTGAAAGAAAAAAGCTTGCAGTCACCTGTGCAGAAATTAAAAGACATAATCCCATCACTCAAGAAAGAAGCTCCTAAAGTTGATGAAGGTACTGTTTAGTCACATTAAATATATGGGTAATATTGAAAGGGTTTTAAACTAACAGCTATGTAAATAACAGCTAAGACGGCGAAGAAAAGAAAGAGGGTGGACTTTACCATTTCCTCACTGGAACGGAACTTTATTACACCTGTTAGGGCGATGTCCGATTTCCTTCTAAAACCTTCAGATCTTGAATCATTACCGAAAACGAAACGTAGATCACCGTATGAAAGAGAACCGCCTATAACTGTGTATTGGAGGAAAGACGTCGAAGCTAAAGCGTTAGAGGTGTGGGGTTCGAAAGAGAATTTAACAAAGGAGCAGTTGAAACGAGATATTGAAAAGAAAAAGTATCAACAAAGTAAGTTATTTAATGTGGCCATGGTATATTGGTCTTATATGTATTGTATGAACGCTACAGGCCTTAGAAGACCTCACTTTGATGTTCTTTATGGCTTTTTTTGTTTATGTCTGTGCATGTATAACTTCTTGCATTTTATGAAACTCCTTTTTCTTTCGGTTGATTGCGAATCAATGAAGCACCCTCTATGAACAATTTAATTAACTAAGATGATCTCCATTATACAGGTGACGCCATCTATGAACGCAGTTGGTAATTTAATTCAAACAGGCACGCCTAACAATATTCACCAATATTTCTCTAACTTTTTCCGTATTATCTTGGCAACGATTTCTTTAAAAGGACAGTTGCTCTATATTTTTTTCATTACGTCTTCGTTCTTATAAATTGGACAAATAAGTGCACTAGCCCAAACTTTAGGCATTCTTTTCACACGCTTCATATCAACTAGCTTATCTTCCATTGCAACTTCTGTCCTTCTTGTTTTCATAATTTCTCCTACATTTTTGTAATTTTTTAGCGCTCTTGTAACGCACAGATATTCTCGTTTTGTGGGTTCTGCACTACCCACTTGGCAAAATTTAAATTTCCTACAATTATTTTTAGTAACTTCAACAGAAAGGCATCAAAATGACTAGTAATCTAATACAAAACCATTGGTAATTTCGTGTTTCAATGTTGACGTTACTAAGAATAATTGTGGGAAATTTAAATTTTGCCAAGTGGGTGGTTGCTGTCCTGCTTCGTTTTACAGGTATTTTAGAGTTGTTTAGCTACCTTCAATTCTTGCAATTTTATATATCTTCAACTGTTTTTCTTATGTTTACATAAAACTAGCAATTTTTGTTTAAGTCGCTGTGTGCATCAGCTTCTCTATTGCTTCTACACTATCTAATTGCTTTAGTATATCTCTGTTAATCTTTAGATATATTCACTGTCAAGAGAAGGCTGAGGGATTACCGAAGAGAGATGGGTCGTTCAGCTGAAGCTGCAGAAGTTGATTCAGGTCTAATGGGTAGATCAGGAAAAGTTGTATTAATGGCAGTTGCAATGTAATGATTCCCCAAATAAGCAAGTGAGTTTCAAAATAATTGTTTAAGATTTTCTTTTTAGCAACACTACAAATTTCGTTTTCAAATTGGGTGCTTGGGTGTTAACTGGTTCTCACAGTATGTTTTCCGAATGTATTCATTCGTTAGCCGATACTATTAATCAGCTTATATTAGCCTATGGTATTCACAAATCTGTTCAAGTAAGAACATAAAAAAGCGAAGTATTACCTCATAATTATTTTAATAATGTTTCTAGACTGCGGATTTGTATCACCCTTACGGTTATTCAAATATGAGGTATGTGGCTTCTCTCATCTCTGGAGTTGGAATATTTTGTGTAGGCACTGGTCTTTCATTTTACCATGGTATTTCAGGATTAGTTGATCCTCAGCCTATAGAAGATTTATTTTGGGTATATTTAACTTTATATCAAAATTAAACGCCTTTTTTTAATATCGTCACTTGAATACTACATATACAATTATTATTAATTAATATTTAAAACATTGTTTTAGGGGTATTGTGTATTAGGTGGTCTTATTTGTCTGAAGGTGCTACATTATTGGTAGCTGTAATGTCTATACAAAAAGGAGCTAGGCAAAGTAACATGTCTCTCAAAGATTATGGTCAGTTTTAATTTCAATTTATTTTGAGCAGTATTTCAAAAAAAAACTTTTAGTATTCCGAGGACAAGATCCAAGTGTGAACGTTGTGTTATTGGAAGATGCGGCTGCTGTGATTGGAGTTACGGTCGCTGCTGCTTGCATGGGGGTTTCATCGATATTATGCAGTCCTATACCAGATGCTATTGGATCTCTTCTAATTGGAGGCATATTAGGAACAGTTGCGTCCTTTATTATTTATACGAATGTTGCAGCTTTAGTAGGACGGTAAATTATCATTGTAATCAATTCTGAACCACGTCTTGTATAAACTGGTGTTTTAGATCGATACCTCAGTATCAGCTAGATAAAATTAACGCTGAACTCGAAGCAGATGTGATGATTAGAGCTATACATGATGTTAAAGGTATCGACATGGGAAATTATTTAGTTAGGTATAAAGCCGAATTGGACTTCGACGGAAGGGAATTAACTAGAGCTTATTTAGATAAGCAAGATTTAAATGTGCTACTGGAGGTTGGTATATTCGACTACATTTTTAATAGATTCTGATGGAGAATATTTAAAAAATACACTTTTTAGGAAGTGAAAGGTTTTGACAATATTGATCAATTGGAAGAATTCATGTTGAAACATGGAGAAACTATTGTCGACATGATGGGCGGGGAAATCGATAGAATAGAAATGAAATTGAGGGTGAGACACTTTAATATGATTAATACTACAATTCTAAAGATCCAGTTCGATAACAAATTGCGGCTGTGTTGCGAATTATTTACTTTGTATCACTTATCCATCAAACAACGTTTCCACTCAATTATCAGTCTTCTTCAGACTAACAAGGAAATAATTATAAACAAAAGTATCCTCACATTGGTAACCAACCTTCGTTAGTAGGTAACTGCCAATGCGTTTTAGTAACATACCAAATTGAAACGAGAGTCCTCCGTTTAAAATTAGAAAAAATTAAAGATTTTTATCAGTTATAAAAAATTACCATAAAGTTATTATTAAAATGTTCAACACTAAATACATTTTGTTGAGTTAAACTAGTAGTAATAACTGAAAGTTAATAAAGTATGGAATATAAATTACTAAAATTTTAAAAAGTTAAAAGTAGCATTATTAAATTTATTAAAATTTACATTTTAATTAACATTCACTTGTTTCTATTGATTTTACTCAACATTATTTAACGCTGAAAATTTTAATGAATAATTTTATGAGAATTTTATATAACAATTATCTTAATTTTTCATTTATTTATCTTTCTAACTTCAAATGCAATTTTAATTATAATTACTTGGCTATTAGCTTGAAGCAGATTGATGTTCATGAAACATTTCTAGATAATTAAGTGGTATAAAATAAATAATTTGCTCAACGTAATCGCAATTTTTTTTTCTGAAATTAAATTCAGAGCCAATCTTATTCAATAAACCATAATTTTTATATTGTGGTGTTTCAGAAAAATCATCCTGAAATAAGACATTACTTAGAAATACTGTAAGGAATAAAGCAGATGTGTATAGACGTTTTATGTATAAGCTTTATATTATTTTTTTATAGTTTGTAAATACAATTATAAATGTAAATGTAATTCCAGCCTTTATGATGGCCGTATATAAAATTTAATTTTTTATCTATTATTTATTTAACAAAATTACTATTTAAATTATGTTATCGAGAAGAAGAATAAACTTGAGATTAACAGTTTTTGTGATTCTTTTTTCTTTAAGGGAAGGGGAGAGAGAGAAAAAAACCGTTATTTGTTTTAGTCCAGTTTATTGTCGAAATGCTTGTGCCGATAGTGTTTTTACAACGTTTAGTTTTGCATCTCGTTTTTATATCCCTAGTAGCAAGATTTAAATTTCCCACAATTATTCTTAGTAACTTCAACAGAAAGACATCAAAGTAACTAGTAATCTAATATAAAATCATTGGTAATTTCGTGTCTTAATGTTGAAGTTACTAAAAATATTTGCGGGAAATTTAAATTTTGCTTCTAGGGTAGCTCCAGTGTTAGGTGTTTATCTTAATTTATTAATTTTTATAATTACTTGTAAAGCCTAATACTCATCTATCTACATTTTTCAAAATTTAAATGGCATAAATTTTGTACTAAATATGCTCCAGCTAGCAGCAAATAGCTGCATTACTTCGCGGAACGATTTTTGTATTTGTCCATTTTTTTTAAGGGGGCGATTACGTATTACAGGTCGCTACAGGTCGGTAATTATTGTACGGAAATGTCTTTTAGACAAAATAAACATTAAAATTGAATTATGTTTTTGTGGTGTGATAGATATTGATTCCCAGTTATATGCTAAATACTTTTCTTACATTACAATGTCTGGATATGCAGAAAGAAATCATGAAAAACCAAGCATTGTGAAAAATGCAGCTTTAGAATTCTTAGAAAAATATACTGATCACATTCATAATCCGCAATTGTAAGACTAAGCGCTATTTTTCTTGAAAGACAGTCCCGACCGTTAGAGTAACAATTGTGTGCTATATATACAATATTTTCTACGAGAAAATTTTGTAGCGTCTGTATTAGATATCGCTATAGTTCGATTACGTTTAGTTGCCAGCATAAGCAATGGACCAAACGAATTACTTGATAAGTATATGTATATTACATACCATTTGAGTATTAGAGCTGTAGGTAATTAAGAAATTTATCTCAATTAGCAAAATTCAAATTTCCCACCATAATTTTAAGTAACTTAAACATTACAGTCTGAAATTACCAAGGATTTTGTATTACATTTATACTTACACCGACGAGAGTCTTGGGTTGGCGCAGGTAGTCGTCGCCGAGACCGTTTATGACGTATCAAAACTCAACCCTTGAAAATCCATCGTTTGTATAAAGGTTTACGTGAATAATCTTAGATTTTGTAATAACGGCTAATTTGACATAAAATATATTTTGCGAGTGAACAGATAAACAAAAATTCGGTTTATCGCCCCTTTAGACACGTAATAGCATGGGTATTGAAAAGGTATACCTGCCCCGGGATCACGAAACTCGATACTCGATTCGAATTCGCCATGTTTAATCAATACCTAAAAATTCATTCACGATACTCGATTTCACGAATTCACTCGATTCGTAACACTCGATTGCCAGGGAGCTATCGAGTTGTAATGGCGGACATGAGATCGAGACATTTGTTAACTCTCCCTTTCTTTCTATTCATTATTCAGATGTATATGTATATAAAGTGATCGGAAAGACTGCAGGTAAAAAGTCCAACGCCTTTGTTCGATAATCAGTACAATTAAATATTTCGAGATAACTCAACACATTCAACAGTTATTACCAATAATGTTTATTAAAACGAATTTTGAAATTATTAATTATATAACAGGTATAGCAAACAAATGCTGCCAGTTTTTAGGGAGCGTATCTTTCAGCGACGTAGGTCTCTGCAGAATTTTACGATTCCAAATGAGAAAGGAAAGCTCTGAGGGAAAGACAAAAATCCATTTTGTTACCCAGATAATAAATTTCTTGAATTATTAAACTTAATAACAATATATTGCTGCACTATTACTACTATCTATAACAACTATATTTAATTTAATAAAGTGATACAAAAAAATAATTCACTTTCTCTGACATAAGCAAAGAGTAGTAATCACGTAGTAATAAAAAATATAAAAAAAAAAAAAAAATTGTCAAAGTAATCAACATTGCGAAATAAACGTCAAGATGTCGTTGCTCACTTGCTTTCAAATTCTACCTTTCATTTGAACTAATTCCGCAGTAACAGTAGATCATTTGTTTCCAAAACACGATGATAACCGAAACTTAAACGAAATTAATCGATCGAGGTATCTGAGTACTCCCGATATGTGAATCGACTCGATCTCGAACTTGTCGAATAAAGTCGTCATATATTCGTGATCCCAGCTGATAATACGATTATTGGAAAACAAACGAACATAGCACGAGCGAAGGCCCGCCGCATTCTAAGCATGGGCACCAACTATTGATATGAAAGAAGTTCAACTTCAGTTCATTGAATGAATGTTGGCAATTATTGCTTCATAAACCAACAAGCAAAATTCGCCTAACCTCTAACCTTAAACGCCTTAAGCACTTGTAATTCTAAATATGATGCAACTGGAAGTTTTAAGAACATTTCCCGTTGTTTTTAATAAGTTCGTCATAAATTCTCACTTTCTCTTCGCTGTAATGCCGATTTTGCCGCTTTTACCGCTAACAATGTTTTAAAACGCCGTCATCTGTCCTCTTCAAAATGTAAGTAATAAATTTTGATTTTTAAATGAATTTACTAGTTTGATTCAAAATTTTAGTTGTGTAGATAGATATGGCCAACATCCACAGAAATTACAAGTTTCCTGAATGTCGAAGAACTGGTAGAGTTAAAGAATCGATTCGTATAATTTTGTAGAATTTTTTTGAATATGCACAAGAGTCTTTGATGGTCCAGATTACAATAATCATTATTGAAAGATGTACCTTAACCCGTAACTGCTATTATGCAGTTGTCGACTGCATGGCTGTATGGTCAATATGTAACAAAAGTTACAAAAGTAGAGTCATGGTAGGTATAGTTTAAATGTGATGGTATTCTTCCTGCAATAATGTTAATGATGAATTATCTCCATAAGATTAATCAAGTAATTTACTTCATTTAAAACAAGATAGTAACGATTTTATTTCGAATTTATCTTTTATCAATTTATCTTGATTATTTTTTTCCAATTTCATCTTTAAACAATGACTTCTTTGCGTCTTTCCTGTCACTTACTTAAAGCAGCTCAAAGTAAAGAACTCTTCGTTAATTCAGTTTCTATTTGCTCAACATTCTCCTCGCTTAGTTCATTTAGAAATGTCTTGGCTATGTATCTATGAAACATACAAGAAGAGGGAGTTTCCTTAAAAATTAAAATCCAAAAACTGTTTCAAATAAAATTTCTATTTTTTTAATGCTTAATAAAATTTTTTAATAGTAGTAATTACTATTCAGAATTGAGAAAACCAAATTTAAGACAGGTACAGTTGACATTCTTTCAGATTTTATCGATTGCTTATTGAGTATATTTGTTTTCGAATTTTCAGAATTTATGTTTTTTCTTTTATGTTCATTTTCTATTTAAATTTTTCATTATATTTTATATTAATACAAGCAATATGTCTTATTCTCTTTAAAATTTGTAGTGATTTTGTTTCTAACCATAACTGCTAGTCACGTTTTTTTTATTAAATTAGGTATGTCTGTGATTTCTGCAAGCATATGGGTCAATATTACACCTACATTTTAATTAATAATGCTATAATATAATTTTTAATCTTAAATTGTGATTATTCATAACAACATACATTACGAAAAATGACAATCTCAAAAATGAATTAAAAATGAATTAAAAATGTAATCATGACATTGTTAAATTAATGTAAACTGTAATGCTACCTCTTATTAGCAGACGTATGACACTATGAGATTAAGAAAATCGAAACATATCTAATTTTAAAATCTGCGCCATATTTCGTAAGCACGGCCCGCTGGCCGCTTTCTATGGCGTATCATGACGTCACGTGTTTCCAACGAATTGTACAGGACCTGCGTTTCTCTTTGTTGCTGTTCTGTGAATACACCAATCAGCAACCGGATTTCAGTTGCCGCCGAACATTCACAGATTTGTGAACTTGAGGTTTGTTCGTTGGTGTTACACCAATTACACTGGTGCATATTGTCTCTTTCTCAGATGCATAAAGAGTAAATCTTTTATCGTTTTAAGTAGGAGTCAGTGTGGAAAGTATAGCACCAGCGAACAAACCTATGGTTGTCTAGGTCGGTGCAAGATTTTTTCAAAATAATATTTTTGTTCTGTTATCCGCAGATGTATTGACAAGAATTAAAAAGGAACATCTAAATTTATATATCGCCTGCTGTTCGATGATACTTGCACTTAATAATGTGCACTACGCCGTAAAATCAGTGTAAAAACAGCAACAAAAACAAACTTCTTAATTGAGAGGATACAAGAAAAAAATATAAATGACATTTATACTATTTATTAAGAACTTTAAGCGTTCACATTTAATAAATACCCACGCAGTATCATTCACACAAACGCCGCATAGAATAAAACTCAAAACGTACACTTCGTAACGAAAGTAGAAAAAAGGGGTCGGAACTTAAAAATAGAGCATTTCTCATTTCTTCTTTTTCTTTTTCTCGGCCGGCCCACCAGCGGATTCATTTTTACGTTTCTGCGAACTTTTCGTGGACGATTGTGGCGCCCCCGGCACGGATCCCGATTTCGGCGTCTTCTTCTTACGTTCCGCCCTCTCCCTCTCCTCCAGCTCCTGATTCTCGCGCTCTATCAAGGTGATGAGCGTATTGCATCTCCTCTGCAATTCCATGGCCGTTCTCGACTTCAAGAACCAATCGAAACGGAATTGTGGGGAAGCTCTAATCGCCGCCCTCAGCTCCTCGTAAACGTTCTCCCGATCGAATCCCAATTTATGCAGCATGCAAACCAGAAACCGGTCCTCGTCTTCCATGTAATTCTTTCCCTTGTTGGTTCCGTACGAGATCCTGAGTTGGTGAAACGGCGCCCTGTATCTGGCCATTTTGGCGTCTAGCGCCCTCTTTATGCTGGCCCGTCGCTGGATTTTCGCTTCGCCCCTTTCGATTTGCGCCATGAATGCGGTCGATATCCGTCAACTCGTTGCATCTCTCCCAAAATACCGCCGAATATTCCATAACTTCTTCGGAGGTCTTGCCTTCGACTTCCTTCGCTATATTCTCTATGTCATCCCTGCCGTACTTTTCATTCGCTTTGATGAACTGGTTGAAATCTCTCTTGGACCAATTGGTGAAGCCTTGAGTTAAGAGACTCTCCTTTTCTTGTGTTCCTCTTCAGTTAGTGGCTCGGATTCGTCGATTTTCCTTTGCTCCTCCTTCTGTTGCTTGCTGGCTTCAGGTCCCAATTCTGGATTCTTAGGTACTTTGTACCCCAACGTTTTCCTATAGAAATAAATCTCCTGATCCAGTAACTCGAAAAGGCGCGGTGGGAAAAACTGGAAATCCTGCACGATAGGTTGCTTGGGCGGACGCGGTGCCTAAAATAAAATTTATCAAAACCTATTCGGAAAACAACATATTTCAAATTACTTTCGGCGCCTTCGGTTCAGAAACACGCAACGCTTCGCGGAAATATGCATCGACCGCATAATTAGCTTTCCTTTCTCTCTTAGGTGGCTCAATCCAATTGCTCAATCCCGCTGCCTTCTGTTTCTCGCGATAGTCTTCACCTTCGAACTTGTATACGGATTCTGTCGGCGTATCCACGGTGAAATTGCGCAAAGACGATTCTCCCATCGTCTCGTACTTCTGGTTCAATTCTGCTGTCTGTAAAAGTTACCTCTGTTAATGTAAACTTTGTTTTTGCTTTTCGACGAGTCATTACCTTCGCTTCGCCCTTAAGTACTATTGTATCGATATCTTCCTCCGTTATGTCGGAATCTTTCGAGGCAAATACGTGATTGGCTCCGTGTCGGATCATACTCAACATTTCGTCTTTATTTAGAGCACTGGATTTCGAATCTACTAAACGCCCTTGTTGTATAACGAGTTTGTCTAAACGTAGCTTAACCTCGGCGCGTTCTACTATTTTTTCTTCTACTGTATTTTCCGTGATGAATCTGGAAGTTAGGAGAAACTCTCACTGTTTCAATTGATCGTGTTGACATATATAAAAATATTAAGAAACAAGTGTTCATGTGAAACTAGCGACAGCTTAGATAATCTTTTCTCAAATCTTTAATCAATAAATTATTATTAGTTACTTTCAGATCTTAGAAACCTCCTAAAACATAGTAATAATATACGATATTTTGGTATTAAAATTATAATAATTACCAAAATTCAATGCAATTTATAAAATTTTATATAGCGTGGGTTCATTTCAATAACGTACAAAAAAAATTGTAAGAAACAGATCGAAAAAAGTAGCAATAAAATAGTATATGATATGAATCCATTGGTTTCATATACTTCTGGAACAGCAAATTTTAAAAATTCCCCATAAGGAGGGAAGTCCGTTACAAGAGGTTTCACTATATTAGTTTATTATATATTTTTTTTCTTAATTAAATTTTGCATATCTGCTCGTATGTATTCACACTTAATTTATTGTTACTTATTTCGACTTGTTTCTTACATCTTTTTTTATACGTTTGTGTAATGAGTCATGCTATACCTATAAAATTTTACAAATCGTATTGAATTTTTGTAATTATTATAATTTTAATACCAAAACCTAGTATCATTCATATATAACTAATAATAATTTATTGATTAAAAAAAAAAGTATTTTATCTGAGCTGTAGCTAATTTAAATTTACATAAACACTTAATGCGTGTACTTTTTATGTGAAAAATATGGCTTAATTAAAACTTCAGAATTACGATACAAAACGTTTCGATATTAATACTATCTTTTTCAATTGAATAAGTTATAATATTTAATTTATGCCCATGAAATTTTTTTAATAGTTTTGTCAAAATAACATTTTTATAAATATAATACTTTTGCATTAAATTTTAAAATTGTAGAAAGGCGCATATTTATAGAAAAATTATTAAACAAACAGTAAAACAAAATACTTATACGTGTTGAACACCATGTTTTTCTTAGTTGTTTTTTATTTAAGAGAACAAAAAAAAATGTTAACGTATTATATTTGTCTAAATTGTTATTTTGACAAAACTATTTTTAAAAAAAAATCATATTTGCTGCATTGAATTTTATAACTTATTCAATTGAAAAAGACAATATTAAATGTCGAAACGCTTTACATGCTTCTTATGTTGCAATCAGTTGAGCTTCTATTCTTGAAAGTTGCAACAGTCACCCATTTATATTTTATCACACCTTTTTACAGGGTACAGCCGTGACTGTCTGTTATAGGAGGGTTTACTGTATATACGAAAAATTAATGCATTTTCTTATTTTGAAAAAAAATAATATTATATTTAGACTATAATATGATGATTTTTCTTTATATGGAGAGGTAAATTGTTAAACAATTTACAATGAATGTAATCCAAATTTTGTCAACATTTAGATGTCTTCGTGGTAAAAGTTACTATTTCTTATCGGATAGAATCCCTGTGCAATACTATATTTTTTTATATTTAGTTTATTACACTATCAAAAAGCAAAGCATATACAATTACATATATGCACAAAAATCGTGTTGTTTAAAGAAAAGATTTACAAAATTGCCTTTGCAATATATTGCACATTACTCTTAAACTCTTTTTTGTTATATAAATATTTTTTACATGTGTACATATCCAAATGTCCAGATATTACAAAATGTCAGAGAATGAAGGTTGGTGTATTAAAAAATTGTTAACGCTTCATCATCCCTTATGTAATTATTCTTCAGGTAAACTTAAACGAAATTGAAAAAATTATTTATACATATTCGGAAAAAAAATAAGTTCAAAGATTGGAAACTGCGGCACGCCAATATTAAAGTGAAAAGTGTTATTGCATATCTAATATGCCTAGATATCAATTTCATAAATCATGTAATTTTTAAACAAAAAGCATCAAGAAACCTCAATAAATGTTAATGTAAATATTCAGTATATTTAAACAGCAGTGCTTCATAGTTAAAGTTCAACTGATTTATTATTGATTTTCACTGTATTTCTGATAGTATTGCAATATTTCTAAGCTAATATAATCATTCCAATTTCCAATCGGATTTTTTCTTTTTTGAAAAACATGCTAATGGTAGAACTTGAGGTAAGGAAATATCCACATACCTATACACACGCACTTGCTTCTTCTGGCCAATTCTGTGCGCTCTATCCATAGCTTGAAGATCCATCTGCGGATTCCAATCTGAATCGTATATTATAACGATATCAGCGGTTGCCAAGTTAATACCCAAACCACCGGCTCTCGTCGACAACATAAAAATAAACTTTTTGCTGTTGTCCTCGTTGTATTCATTTATCTGCCTCTGTCGATCTTCATGGGGCGTTTGACCGTCCAAACGGCAATACTGAAGAAAAGGAGCATCAAGAGAGAATTTAAATAATAACATAAACGAAAAACTCACTTGATATTGTCGCCAATGACAGTAATCCTCTAGAATATCCAGCATCCTGGTCATCTGGGAAAATATCAGGACTCTCGAGCCTTGCTCTTGCAATTTCGGCAATAATTTATCCAAAATCACCATTTTACCGCAGTTATACACTAAATGTTCGTCAGTAGTGTACGGCGGTCCTGGTTCTGCACCGTCGAATAAATAGGGATGGTTTGTGCATTTACGCAGTTGCATAAGGATATTCTGCAAACGCATCTTCTCAATCTTTCCCGCGCCGTTAACGATATCGATATCTTTCATCAACACTTTCGTGTACCACTCCCTCTGCATCTTGCTCAGACCGACGTAGATCTTCACTTCTTTCTTAGGCTTGAGCTTCTTCTCCACTTCGGATTTCAATCGTCTCAACAGGAATGGTTTTAATACCGCATGTAAACGTTCTACCAACGTGTTATCGCCGAGGCATTGATTCGTATTAAACCACGCGTCGAAATCGTCGGCCGAATTAAATACGTCTGGTAAGAGAAAATTCAAGAGAGCCCACAGTTCGTGAAGGTTATTCTGTAAAGGCGTTCCCGTTAGGAGCAGACGATTTGTTGTCTTAAATTCCCTGAGAATCTCTGACAGTTTAGATTTTTCGTTCTTGATACGGTGAGCTTCGTCGATCACCATGTAACGCCAATTGAATTTCTTAAAGACGGACTTTTCTTTAATGCACATCTCGTACGAAGTAACACAAACGTCCCATTCGCCAGGCATCATGACATCCCTTATAAATGCACTCTAAAAATGGTGATCAAAATTACTTTTCATTTTCATTGGTTTTTTAATGGGAAAAAAAGCGCACGAAAACAGGTTTGGACATAGATGCTGTTTGTTGATTTTCAGCAAACAAGGGGTAAACGCAAAATTAAGAATATGAATTCAAAGAATCATAAATGAAACAAAAATCAATACATTTGTAACGTATGTTTTAAAATTTTGAATTTAGAATTGCTAATTGCGCCAACAGATGGCGCCACTTCTTTAGAGCGGATATCACGTAGATAATTAAACCGTCCAAAGAGGGCACTATTGAATGCTGCATCGATTCGGAATTGAACACACAAAACTTTTTTTTTGTATTTTCATATATATACATAGTAAGATATTTACAAATGTATTGTCGCTTGAAATGTCGGAACAGAACTGCCTATTACAATATGGTTTTGAACTAGTAGTCCCTTGTTACACTGAGCATTTTCCCTTGGTGGGGTTACAAAAGTAATTGCGTGCGGTGTACAAAGGAACTCTAGTGGTCGTAAATTACAAATGAAGGGTGTCTGTTAGAATAAAGAAAGACTAGAAAAAGGGAAAGATGTCTTCACTATTAACCTCTTAGAACTGAAGGAACTTGAATCTAAATATGGGGACGTAACAAAATTAAACTACGGATTCGGGTTAGGACAAAACAAATGTATATAATTCTGTTCTAAACATGAAGTTTATGGTACGAATGCACTCTGGTCTGGAACATTCAAACGTTGAGTGAAGGAAGTTATAAAGAGGTGTACATTCAGTTGTGACACTGAAAAGGGATCCGACCGATCTAGATAGCACTATATACATATCTAACGGGATTTGAGATTCCATGTGTTTTTAAGAAAGCTGTTTAAAAAACAAAAACAGACAAGAATATAAGCCTTTTTTTAAGTTTTTCGCGAAAGATGATGACAGAGGAAAGGGTGAATGAGATATTGCGATGCTGTTAATATTACCGTGATAGACGTTAGTGCTTTGAAAAATAAATTAGTTTGCGAGAAACGTTTTATGCCAATAGACATTATAATAACGTAGACTTTTTAAAAAACCTGCAATTCCCGTAAGTTACACATGTAAACACTTTTCTATGATCATTATGTTATTTTTTACTTTGTTTAGCTGTTTTTATTAACTTTTACATATTTGGGATTTGGGAAGATTGTACATAACAGAATTCAAATTTCCCGCAAATATTTCTAGTAACTTCAAAGTTGAATTATGAAATTACTTGGTTTGGTACATTTTTAATACAGTAGAACTGTGTTAAGTCGTGAACCCGGATCTCCAGATACTCCGGACTAATTCTGACGGCTAAAATTTTTTTTTTCAGAAATGCACGTTGTAATTTTCATAGACTTCAAGTGTTGAAATAAATACTTTTTGTCAAATATATCGCCCGTGTTAATAATTAGAACCCTGAAAACGTTACAGTATGATAACAACAATTACAAAACGAGAGGTGAAATAGCTAGGGCATGTATGGAGAGAAGAAACAACAGCTAAAACATGATTGAGTTCTTGCACTAACCCAGGAAAATGGAGACGACCTATACTAAAATAGTTAAAGGAGATGAAAATAGCAAGAATAAACTGTTATGGTTGAAATGATTTCAGGTGATTTCATGCAAGTCGTACATCATGGAAACAGAAGTAAAAAGGGCCCTTTTCTCGCAATCTTTAATATATAAAATGTGCGACCGGTTTAGAGCTTAACAGCTCATCTACAGGCCAAAGTTCTAATAATCAGTTTAAAAGTTGTCAACCTGCAAAATTAATTTTGGTTGAAATTGTGTACTATATACTGTAAAAGCTCGACATTTATAAAATCGTAACTACGGTAGGAAATAATTTTAAAAGTAGAAATTAGAAAAAAATAACAATATTACTTTCACACCAAGTATTATAATAATAAGCGGCAAAATGCTCACCCTAGCTTCTTGATCACCAATTAGACACACTGCACGAAGAGTCGGGCACCATTTACTAAATTCATTCATCCAATTCGCTAAAGTTGATTTAGGTACAATAACTATATGAGGACCCTGGATATTCTTGTAATGTTTCATGAATCCAAGTAGTGATATTGTTTGCAATGTTTTACCCAGACCCATTTCGTCTGCCAAAATGCCATTAATGCCATTCTCATACAAAGAAATCATCCAATTAAGACCACGGATTTGGTAGTCACGCATCTCTCCATTTTTGATGTATGGAGGTGAAGCTTCAAATCGAATTGTTGGCTTACTTTTAGCGTTGGTTTCTGCAAGTAATTCTTCATCCTCTTCTTGTTCAGTTTTTCTATGTCTGTGACTGTAAAAAAAGGTTTGTATAATTAGTATTAGTTCTATATAACAAAAGGATAGTATAACTTACTCTCCAGTACTCTCATCTGTTTTTTTCTTAGGACGGCCACTCTTTGGTTTGTCTTTAGATTTGGATGTTTGACTTGTCATAAAATGGGAAAATATCTCAGTTTGCTTCAACAAGAAGTCGAATCTTTTGCTACGATCAGTTTCCAATTTTGTCTCGAAGTCTTCACCCTTACCCCGGGATGATAATGTATCTGATGAAGATTCATTCTAAAGAAATAATAAAATAGTATCTCTTTACATATATAAAGATTATTATAATTTACTACTCATGAAGTAGTATTTTTGGGCATTATTATTATTAAGAAGTCGGATTTCAGCAGCACCTACTTTGAATTTTTTATGGAAAATTGCTCTATTTTATTTCTAAAATCATTTTGATTGAAACAGCCACAACCAATATGATTCAGGCAAGCAGAATGTGACCTAATCCAAGCAATTAAATTCAATGCTAAATCAATAATTAATCTTATGATCACTACGAAAAACAAATTAAAATTATTACGCTGTCAGAATAAATAACTATTAAGAAAAAACTAAAATGTTACACCTTAAAACAAACAACAATAGTCCAAAATTCATTCAAAAGAGTATTGGAAATTATATGATTTTTTAATAATTAAGAATATTGGAAACATACATAGTAAAAAGACATCGTTTGGAGAATTTTACAAAACAAATTCAAAATTAAAGACAAATCTGTAATACTGGGTAACTAAAAGTGCAGCAGCCCTGTAGACTTTGCCGAGTATCAATTGTCAACTAAATAATAAATTCATTTCATTTAAACCAAATAAAAGTATATTTCTATAGTAACCGATAATAGGCGCTAAATAATGGTTGAATTTTAACCTAATAAAACTAACCGAATTCTCGCCGGTGTCGACTACCTCACTACCCTCTTCTTCAGTTTTGGTAGACATCGTTTAGAATTAGTACAATTAATACTGACTTACTGAAAATTTCATAGAAACGATACAAAATGCAATAGCATTCGTAAAATTTACCCCTATTTATTTGTTATAAAATGACAAACACAACCACAATGTAAAATTGACATTTCGACACCAATGGCCAACCTAAAGAACTAATTGCGGATATTCCTAGAATAGAAATAATTTAAATTCATAGAAAATAATCAGTTAAAAAATCAATCAGAGTTGTAGAAGTAAATCCTTATATATTAATACAAGTGAATTCATATCATATTGCAAATTAATTTAATAATAATTTCGCGTAAATGGAAAAAACAAATTAAGTTGGTAGTCCTTTTTGGCGGGATTTTCTTTTTAGGGAAATTCATAGAAAATAAGGTATATATCTTTTAATTTTATTAGAAATTGATAAAGATATACGAAAATTATAATTTTATTTTTCGTCGTTCAGTAGAGAGATTGTTATCGTGTTGTTGAATTTAGGAACGTACACATACCCCACCATATTTCTAAATATATTGAAACGATTTCAATTTGTAAAATAAAAAAAGGGTTTGTTCTCTTTTATTTACGTATAGTACAGATTTCACAGGTTGAATAATTTTATATTCCTATTGCGCTACTATGAATTTCTACTACGCCTAATCATCAAGCGTTACTCCATTAAAGAACGTATCCATAATCGGATGATTGTCAAATGTGATCAAATGGTGTGATTTTTAAAGAGTGGCAGACATACGTCGTCAAAGTGACCAAGTTAGAATTATTTTGAAGCTTATGTGCTGAAAAGTCAATTGTCCACTCATTTCAAAAGCAACAATGAACATGTCTAAATTCTCAGTGTATTTATAGCATAACATATATAAATAGAAGAAGACATTTATAGGCAATTATTACACCCTTTAAGTATTTATTTACAGTCGAATACATGTGCGTTTATGTGTGAAAAAAAATACCTGTGCAGACAAAATGAATTTATACAAATACAAGCTGCTCTCGGAAGCTCAATTAAAGAAATTATCAGAACATAAGTATTCATGTGCGAGCACCAGTGTGCTAGACGCATTGTTACAGGGTTATTGGAATTGGTTGGTCTCTAAAGTGCCCTTATGGTTAGCTCCTAACCTAATCACCATCGTCGGTTTGATAATAAACATAGTGACAACATTAATACTTGTCTGGTAAATCACAAGATATTATCATGTGATGTGATTATTTCATATTTGATTACATGAAGGTATTCGCCAGACGCAAAGCAAGAGGCTCCAGCATGGGCTTGTGGTCTGTGTGCGCTAGGCTTATTTGTGTATCAGAGCTTGGATGCCATCGACGGGAAGCAAGCCCGCAGAACCGGATCTGCAAATCCGCTTGGGGAGTTATTTGACCATGGTTGTGATTCTATATCAACAGTATTTGTCGCATTATCTGCATGCACTGCTGTTCAGCTTGGATATTATCCTGGATGGATGTTTTTTCAAGTAAGATAATTTTTTTAGATTTTTAGATATATTTTTTATGGTTTACTAAATGATAGAATATTTTTTTTCATAACCATTGTATAAATTTATTGCAGTAGGCTTTCGATTATGTAGGGGATGATTATGCAATTCGCCTATGTGTATTTTATTTTTAATTGTAGCATTTTCTCAAATATTCATTGATTATATATTTACAAATGTATAGAAGAGTAGAAAAATAACTAAACAAATATGTGTCAAGATAATTTTTTTTTAATTAATAAACGATACATATGAAAATAATCCAAGAACTTCCGTTTTGCGCACTTCTTATCGTTAAACGCCAACAAATGTGTAATGATAGTTATTTGTATATCTCTCCGTTCTTAAAATTGTACTTATCTGCAAACACTTCATTTACAGATGGAGCACTTAAGTATTACATTCACATGCAGTATTTTTTGCTATATGAAAGTGAAATTTATTATTCCTCTATTTGAGGAGAAAGCTAATGAAAATATTAAAATCATGAAGATTTCTATTATACAAATTATAACACACAATTACAATAAAAAAGAAAGAGATATGCCTGAGATTGGTTTGGGAGATGCATATTGCTTAGGATCTTTTTTCAAGATTTTTCACACTTCAAACTGTTATTATTTTATTTGGTTTCATTCGTTTTTATTCTACCATTTGCTAGATTTATTCTCGTCATGTCTTTCTGGATTTGCTTTTGCCTAGTGTCTATGTTTATCATGGTTCATTTTACTTTTGCAGTTGTAATACTTATCTTAACCACAAATAATTTTATTTTGTATTTCATTTTATAATCATCCATTTCTATTTTTCTCTTGTCTTTCAAGACTATTATTTTTTTTTTTTTTAAATTTCCGTTTTTACCTTAATATTTTGTGTTACATTGGATATCCTATATTGAATTGGCTTTTTATTTATTTATTTTTTGAACTTCTAGTGGGAACTTAATTTCGAAACTTGCTGAATAGCTGTAGTTCAATCATGGTCTTTTTAAGTTACATATTTTCAGTTTCATAACTTCTACAGTGTAAAAACAGGATTTTAAATTATGTATATTTTATTGTAATCGCAAGGGGTAGGTTTTTCAAATGAATGCTATAATTGGATAATTCATAACTGTTTTCGTAACGAATTTTTGTTGATATTTGAAAGTGTAAACGTAGACTTTTCTGGCCTTATTTGTAAATAAAATAAGTGATTCGCATAAGATTAGCCGGACATTATTATTCTATGTTCATTCTAAATTCATGCCTTCTTTTTTATGCAAAATTAATTATTTTTGCGTACTTATTTTCGCAAATATTTAAAATTGTAATTTCCAAACAATAATGCTTTACAATTTCGCAAATACAAATTATGATTCACACAATAATTGCACATTCTATGTTAATTCTAACTCCATGTATTCCTTTTTGTGTAAAATTAATTATTTTAACGTACTTATTTTCGCAAATTACAATTCCCAAACAATAATGCTTTCTAATTACTACTGTAGATATAAATTCATATTTCTCTTGCGTTGTTTTGTACATACTATGAAGAAAGCTACTTTAAAGAGATTTCAATTGAACCAATCTAAATAGAATCTACTACGGTGAAAGGATGTAGGAAAACGTTATCTGAAACGGAAAAATTAACAATTTAATTCATAGACTTTCACTCAAAGTGCGCTCATTATACGAGTTTTTGTATTTACACAGTTAGATTTGCAGAACAACATTGCCTGCATTGATATTTAACCTTATTAAAAGCATACTGTCTATTATTATTAAAAATTAACAACTATAATTTTGTTTAAGATTGCCTTAGGAAAAAAGGCAAGAAATATAAAAAATGGTGCATTTTTGTTATAATCTATTTCATTGGTTTAGAAAAGAAATTATGTTTGGTTTGTAATTGCAGTTGTATTAGCCAGGTAAGCGATTTATATCAGCCTGTAAAATGTTATTTTTTTTTTTGCTGAAGGTACCTATTTATTCTTTATCAGATGTTTGTACTGAGAATATATCTCAGTAATGTTACCGTAATAGTTAATGAAGGTGTAAACTGACGTAAATGTACTAACTAATTACATTTCATGCTAAATCATGTTAAATTACGAAATAAGTACCTATTAATACAGCGTCATCTATAATTTTAATAATGGAATACATACGTAGATAGATGCTTTCTGTTGACAAGCGGTCTTAGATCAATTTGCGCCACCTTGGAACTTGTAACATAACTACGACCCAGTGTTGCCAGATGAAATTATTTCGCAGCGGTACATAGAATGTCATGTAAAATAACGGTAGATGTTAATATCTGGCGGAAGAATTTTCGTAACGAAATTCAAATGTTCGTATTCATTTTATTTCGCTACCTATTAGTTATAATGTTTCGTAAAAAAAATGTAATTCTTCAAATTATGAAAACTTAATATATAATATATAGAACTCTACACTACTATAATAATAGTCATACATATCTTTCGTCATTAGACGTCGTAAATCTTTTTTCGATTGAAAATTTAATTATCGGTTATCAGACGATTACTATGAAGTAAATCAATAATTATTTCGTTTTCTAACTTATTTAATTAATTTATATTTGCGTAAAAAACAAAAAAACTTCAAATTATGAAAATTAAATGCATTATGCTCTGGCACTACATTAATAATTGTTAATCTTAAACTCTCTAAAAAAAAAATCGTCTGCGTTTTTAATAGACATCGTTGGAGAAGTAATTACTAAAAATCACTATGTTTTTGTATTGGAAATAGCAGGTAACATTTGACACAGTTTTGTACCACAAAATATCAAAAAGCGGTAGATTCTGAACTAGAAACGGAAGAACGGGAGGTTGAAGTTGAAAACGGTAGAAATACCGTGTTAACGGTGGATGTGGCAACACTGCTACGACCAAGTGTCGCCAAGTTTACTGACTTTCAGTAGATCTGCTGATTTCAACTATGATCTACTTTAATGTGCCACGAATCTACTGAGAAATCTGTATGCCTTAAGCCCTGTCCCTATTGATGAAATATTAGATTAGATCTTTCCTTAGTAATATCTATAGTAAGTGCGGCCAATTGGATGACCTCTAAATAGAAAGAGGCTATTATTTTTTGTACATATTTAAATAATTTTCTTTTATACACCAATCAACTGATTTCTGCTGAATTTCAAATGCAGATAATTCTAATATAAACTGCCACTATACGTTACTCATATGAACTTGATGATTGTAAACGTAGCCTTAATAAAGTATTGAGCAAGAAACCCTAATAGCCAAATTTAAACTTCCCGCAATTATTCTTAGTAACTTCAACTTTGAACATAAACTTATCTATCATTTTGTACTACATTAATAGTTATTTTAATGGCTTTTCGTTGAATTCACTAAAAATGGTTGCGGGAAATTTAAATTTGGTTATTAGGGAATAAAATTTTAGGAAAATATATTTTTTTTAATTTTGCAATTCTGAAAATGCTTACCAAATAATAAAAAAATATACGTATCTCAGTCCATAATTAGGTAAAATCGTTAGGTAGATTAACATAGAGTACCTGCCAATTTCTTTCATCCAATTTTAATAAATGAGGATGAGGCTAATGAAGGATGATGGTTCGTGAGAATCAAAACCGGTAGCCTCATTTGGTGAGATTGAATAAAAGAAATTTGAAGTACTTTATGTCAATTTAATAATATAAAGAAATAGCTACCCTAGTCTCCAAATGAAGACAATTATTTGAAATAGAATGCTTTGTAATTTTTTTTGGAACTCAGAATTTTTCGAGTATACTAAATTAATTCTTTTTTTTTTTAATTTGAAATTAATTGTAATGATAAAATTCAACAATACGATATCCAATGAAACCCAAAATTGTAATAATCGTGTCAAATTTGATAATATTTATGGCACTCCAATATTTCGGAACAAGTATTTATGTATCGTTTAAATTAAAACCGTTTTTATCTTCAGTGCTTCTGCGCAATGACATTATTCTACTGCGCCCACTGGCAGACCTACGTGTCTGGAACTCTGAGATTCGGAAAGGTAGACGTCACCGAAGCCCAATTCACCATCATGGGCATCCAGCTTGTATCCGCCATTTTTGGGCCGCCAATCTGGAGCACCAAGGTATGTAAGGATCGAAATCGCCGGTCACACGACACTTCCACAAAATAAGACCCAGACTACACCGTTTGAAAGTATACAGTTATATACAGTATGTATGCGTACACGGTTTTGAATGTTACATCGGCGAAGTGCGCACTCAGTTTTTTTATGTTCTAAAACAGTTCTTTGCTCCAGTTTTTTAGCGATACCTTTACTTTGTGGTACATAATTCCCATGCTTACGTTAGTGTGCGGCCTATGGTCGCTGCAGAAAATGCTGATTGTTATATTTACCGGAGGTGTAGGCAAGAACGGTTCTACTGTTGCAGTAAGTTTATAAAGCAAATCTTACGGAAGATGATAATAAATATTATGATATAATGAAGCTGCGCTGATTGAAAAGTTCAAGTTCTGTTTTATGTATTATTTTTTCCGCTATTTTGTTCTTTTTGATCTCGTTTTGACGTTATTTTATTTATTTATTTTTTTTTATGAGAAGAACGCAAATTTGTTTTGCATGATTTATAAGTTAAAAAGCTTGATTCTGATGTGAAATCGGAAAGATGATTTTAGTAGGTATTTTCATGCAACACCAATTATTGCTAATTTTCACGGATAACTTTAAGTTATTTTGCGGAAAACGCAACGATGTAGGAAGCATATCACGAAGGAATTTCATGTATAATACTATACCACAGCCATTTTTTACCTAATGTAAATATATCCCAAAAAGAACAAATCTGCTCCAGTATTAACACTCGTCCTTACACTGTGTTTGCCTAAATGCATGGGTTTTCTTTTCTCTATGGAGAGTGATCCTTTTTTTTAACGCTTGTAGTGTTTTCTTTTGTAGAGCATAGAGCATACATTAGGAGTTTCATTTGTGGAGACAATATTAAAACCAAATATTTCACCAATGCATAATTAAATTTATCGATCATTACATATTAACATCATTGTTTTTAAATAGAGTAACAGTTACAATAATTTTCGAGAACTACCATCAATATTGCACTAAATATAAAATTTAATTATAAAGCTCTAACTACTAACTATTCTTACCTCTAAGTACGCTTTTTATATATATTATACCCAAGAATTCTTTGAAAGAGCAAAAATTCGGTTTTAAACTATTAATTTAGTAGTTCAAACCTGTACACTAAAGCTTGATTCGTAAGAGAAAGGAAAAAGACATCAATATTTTGAATTTTTTTTTAAAAGTATGGTTGCGGAATCCAAAAACGCGTACACTTGAGATTTTTCCGTATAAAAGTGGCGTTTTTTTATAAATTGTAGTTTTAAGTGTCAAAATTTAAAACTCATAATGCCGCAATTGAGTTATGCTCAAAGCTCAAGTAATAACCTTAACAGAACAAGGATGGTCGATTAGAAGATTGGCTGTAGGATCTTTGTTAACAAAAGCACAATTCTAAGACTTAAAGCCAAATGGGAGACACAGAGAAATATTCAAAGAATACGGGGATCCGGTCGAAGAAAGGTATCAACTCATGAACAAGATGAAAATCTTTTAGAGGTCATAAGAAAGCATCCATTTGAAACGGCTGGAAGTGCAACCCATACAACGAATTTCCCTGCATGTGTTCGCACTGCAAGGAACCGAATTAAAAAATATTCAAATTTAAGAAATCGAGCGGCTACTAAAAAAATATTTCTTACGCAGCAGAATAAGGAATTTCTTCCCCGTGATTTAATGTTTTGGGAGAAAGTTATTTTCTCGGATGAAAAGATTTTTTAATCCACTTAGATTGGACGCATTCGTGTTTACCGACCACCGAATTCAAGGTTCCAAGAGCCTTAAATACAAAAAACTTGTAACAGTGGAAGATTCACTGTAAGTGTGTGGACGTGGATTTGTGTAGAAGGGTCAGAAATCTGTTGGAGAATTGAAAATAGATTTAACAGCGATGCATATATTACTATCTTGGAAAACGTTTTCCTGCCATCAGCTGAAATTATATTTCCTGACAGAAATTTTATTTATCAAGACGATAATTGCCCCATCTACACATCTATAGCAGTACAAAATTGGTTTTGGGGAAATAATATACATAGTTTGCTGTGGCCTTCTAAAAGCCCGGACTTAAACCCAATGGAGAATGTGTGGGGTTATATTATAAAGAAAATGTATACAATAAACTTTAAACCTGTAAATGCCCAGGAGTTAGGAGACAAGATTGAAGAGATTTGGAATGAACTTCCTGTAGAATATATTCGTGAATGTGTAAATTCAATGCCTAACATTGCAAAGCATATTAACTAGCAATGGAGCTGCTACAAAATATTAATTCGAAATTAGTTAAATACCAATCTGTATATATTTTTTATTGAAATATGGATTTATATAGCTGTTCTGTTTTAAATATATAACTTCTGATTTCATGCATTTTAAATTCGTCTGATATTCGAGCTGACGTAGTTTAAAGTCATCCGTATATAAAATGACATTTGAGAAAAATCAAAACTGCTTCAAAAACTGATTTACAAAATTAAAATATTGCAAAACGTAGTCTAAAGAGTTGTATATACGCATTTTTTGATTTCGCAACCGTACATTTAAAAATTGAGTTGATAAATTGTAGAGCGTAACAGCTGAAAATGAGATCTTCCCTGTTTTTGTATATACAGTGCGTTCATGATGAATAGAACAAATTCGTTTAAAATTTAGGTAATTATTTTGCAGAAAAACGCTTGAACACATCATCGATTAGTATTTTTAGTTGCGAATTTTTTGACATAAGAAAATTGTGTACAGGGTGTGTAAAGAAGAACATATGCAAGGATATATTTTTTTGTTTAATGAAACACCCTGTATATTAAGCCATTTTTTTTTATTGTACGGTAAATTCTAAACACTTTTTGTATATCATACTATAATCCTAAACCGAGGGGTTTTCGGAATATGTTCTTCTTTAGACACCCTGTATACAATTTTCTTACGTCAAAAAATTCACACCTAAAAATACTAATCGATGTGTCCGACCGTTTCTCTGCAAAATAATTACCTAAATTATAAACAAATTTGTTCCTTTCAATATGAAGGCACTGTAGAATAAGAATACTGTAGAAAGTTACAATATTTTAAAAAAAATTGACAATTATTTCAGCCAAACATTAAAAACCACCAAAATGTAGTTAATCTATCTAATCCATATCCATTACTTCGTCAATTAAACCTCAACTGTTAACATTTTCACTTTACATTTTCTATGTAGGTTATATTTAGAATGTGAATACATATATAAAACAATTCACGAGAATTCCATTTAATTTACAGTTTTACATATTCCATGTTATAGATCGCAATAAAATTGCTACTTTGTAATTTTTTTTTTCTAGAAAATCCTTATAATATTTACTCTACATTATTTCCCAACATCGATCGAAACATACGGCTTATCATTACTTTCTTTTATTTTTCTCTATCATCCGCTAATGCCTTGCCTTTTTTTCACAGTTAGTTCCCTACTTCTAATGTCTTCTTTCCATTTCTATAGATCCGCTGGTGTGTTTTGCTTCCTTCTTCTAATGATTTGACATTCGAATGCATGTCTCATTATCTCTTATTTGTCTATTTTAAATGCGCGGTCAATGATCTTCCATTTATTTTGCATTCTCATATTAGATATCGTTCTTTTTGTTGTTTTAATTCATAATTCTGTATTTCCAAATAAGAAAAAAAATGCATCTACCTTTCTTAGTGACTTTCCCAATTTCCTTTTATATCTTGCTTTTTAAATTTTGCCCAAGTTTGTGATGTATGTTGCGATAAATAAGCGCAACAATATTTCCGTGAAGACATAAAACAGCATTTTGCGCTTTGTTGATTTTTCTAAATATCTAAGTTCCATCTATAATTATGTCCATTCTCGACTGTCTCTTCATCTTTTAATGTCTTTTCCTGTTTTTAGTTTCTGCAGGCATTACCGGTTCTCCGAAATCTAATATACATCGTTGCTATTACCCCTTCTAGGTACAGTGCCCTCCAGATCTAATGTTTCTCCCTCGTCAACGCCAAATATCGGCCGGTATGATAAGAAAAATGAATATTTCTGTTTCGGGCGTTATTATCTCAAAATTCAAAAAATTAAAAAAGTTTTGTCATTAAGACATTGGTCTTCACATGCGCCGTTGAAGCCGATTTTAGAAATTGTTTTTAATAACAAACTTACAAAATTTAAAAATTTAAATACATAGAAAATAAAAAAATTAAAACTTTGGCGCAAATTCAAATATTATTTTATGACAAATACAGTTTAAAATTTCAAAATCGGTCGTACCGTTTTCTCTAAAAGCGCGGAATACTTTTCCGATATATTTATCTATGTCGCACACTTGGACGCCCAGATTCGCCCTTAAAGGCAAAGGAATTTTTAGCCATTGAGAACATTTGCATATATTAAGCCTGTTATCGCAAACAGTTCATTAGAACCTATGTGTTTTATTCATTAAAATTATATTGTCTGGTATTGCTGGGGTCAAGTTTGTTTTATTGCATAATTTATTTCTCATTTATATTGGTATATATATATATATATATATATATATATTGATAATACATTAATTCTACATCTGCTGAACGGGGTGAAAATTAACCGATGTTATTAAATTGATACAGGTAAGGGATAGTCCTAGTGTTTCTAGTGAATCATTTTTACAAAATTACCAACCAGTGCAATTCAATATAACTTAAATAGTAAAACGACAAATAAAAGCATTCGCCTACTCAAAATGTATAGAACTGCTAATAATTAATACCATCATATTAAAACTACACTGCTGGAAATAATTGACGAGCACACCCTGCATAATCTGAACGCGTGTAGAAAGTGTAAATACATGGTCGTAAGGGGGGAGATATAGAAAAAAGCCACTGTACTAAAATAATTCCATCGTACTTCTTCTCGCCACTTGCAGTTTTTTTCTCTGGTTATCTGTTCTCGTATTTCGACAAGTAATTAGGCATATTACTGCTTTACTCGTAGAAAATTGACAGTGATGTGCTTTACCGCCTCAGCGGTACTTCCGGCTTAAAGATCTCATAGTTCTCTTGTATTTCGCCCTTTGTAAACTCTATCATCCCCAACTGTGACTCTTCATGCTGTTGTATCTTCCTTAATTCTTTAAAGTCTAGGAGAATGTTTAGTTATTACGATGCATTCCAATGCCCTATATTCATTTCTTTGAATGAACGTCGACATACAAAAATATCTTTCAACACAGAGAAACGGGTATGGTTGATTCATGGCAGCAGTGAACGTATACACAGACATTTTGATTACTTATCTCAATTCGTTCAATAACTTTAATATACTGATTATGATGCGTGAATTCGATTTAATTTTGCTGTGAATCAATGAAGTAGTAAACCAATTATTTGTTATAGATGTGCACGATACTGACGAGTTATTTAAAAAAAAAAATAATAAACTCGTAGGAAACATGTACAGGTGATTTGGAGCATGCATATCTGCTTTTTAACTTCGCAAAAGCAACAAAAGATATAAATAAATCCCGCACATTATTAATCTAAAAGTGCATCCACACGAGTTCGGAGTTTCGCCGAGATCCGCAAGCACTAGTTTGGCGATCTCCTAGTCGTGCTGGGACGGCAGTTCGGGGTTCGGCGAACTAGTCGGCAAACTGTTTCTATCCCGATCTGCACTGGACAATGCGCACGAAATGTTCGGCTAGACGGAGTTCGTGCACGCCGTCACACATTCGCGGAAGGTATCTAGAGTGAAGGGAAAGCTGTTGACAGCTGTCTAGTGAGAATCGTCTCTTATAGTCATACGATTATACTCAAGTTTTTATAACTGTTAAATATGACAGCGGTAACAGATAAAATTTATTTACTGAAATTCTATGTGTATGTTGAAAAGACAATTTGCAAAGATAAAAACAATTCAAAGTGTTTTTTTTTGACATTGATAGGAGTGCAATTTTTAGTAATTCAATATTACATTAAATTGATGCATTTAAAGTAAATTAAGATCTTAAATTTTATTAAAAATTAATCTTTAAAACTAAGTGGTTAGATAAAGTAATTAAATAATTGCAATGTTAGCCTAAATAATAAAAAGCTTACCACTATTTTCATAATTCATCAAATTTCTTGAATTCTATAAAGAGGTCGAAAAGTATATTGTTATGTGACGATCTGGTTTAAATGGCGTATTATGATTTTGTCTATAAATTGGCAACAAATTAAAATTAAGATATTTATTAATATATAATCATTTAAAAGAAACACCTCATTCCTCACGCCTCAATTTGAAACGATAAAGACTCCATACATCCACAGTGCAAACATATTCGCTCATTGTAAATATTACTCATACGGTGTATGATGCTCGTAGATAATTGGATCTAAAAAATGGCGAAGAAAATTTGAGCAAAAGATATTTCTTTGATTGACCTATAATTTTAACGATGAATGTTTCAATGATAAAATCACGTTGTTCATAACATTATAGAAGGTCAATAAAATACTTTTTTTGTTCGAAGTTTGTTCGCATTTGTATACGCAAATGAATGTATGGTATTCATCATCGTAAACTTGGAAAATAACAGAAATTAAATAATAGGTAAGTTGTCAATATTTATAACTAAAGATGAATTAGTGGTATCTTGATTCATATTTAGTTTTGTCACGCTCAACAAAAATGACAGAACTAAATATTTATGATTTGCCGGGTTTCCGAACCAAAAAGAGTTTAGTTATGCAGTGACAGCATGGTTCATAACAGTCATATTTCTGTCCAACACAACCTAATTCACAATCACTCAATGCTACCACACTAAACTTCATACCGAACGTTCGGCGTTTTTCCCGTATCTGCTCGGAGTTCGGCGAACTCCGAGCGTGTGACGGTCGCGTCACACGATTCGGTAGTTTGCCGAACATTCGGAGTTCGGCGACTCCGGAGCGTGTGGATGCACTTAATACAATAAGTTATATTTTCGTTTGTTGTTAAAATTCACCTTCCAGCACGACACGATTCTGTTTTTATTATAGGTTTTCGGCTTGCCCCTTAGCAAACTCATGTGCACCATTATATTTGTGGGATTTGCTAACAATTTTTTAGCTTTTACGGGGGCAATAACTGCCGGAGGCTGCGGCAAGAACGGGTCCACAGTCGCAGTAAGAAACATTTATTACAAACATATAATATGGTAGCTTACGATGGGGCATCTGTGTACACTACCTCTAATATCATTCACACCTCTGCATCGTGCATCTTAGTTTATACATTATACAGGGTTTCATATCGTGCATTTCATACAACCGAGATTAATATTGTTGTGTCGTTATTATAGCTTTTGTTTCGTTATTAGAGATAACAGAGTTTGAGTGTCGGTTTTATGAATGCATGATGATAGTCACGTTTCTTTCACAAGTTTGAAGCGCGCATGACATCATCACTTCTGGTGTGTAAGATGTAAAAAATTATAAAAGCAAAGGAATGGAGTGTCATCAATTTTGACGCCCCAGCAACTCTCAACCGCTTATGGGCTTTAAACTTGTGAAAGGAACACACCTTGCCGTCGATGTTTTGGTGTTTGTTTAGTAAGTTGTTGATGAATGATAAATCTAACCTCAAACACAAAAATTAAATAAATTGCCTGCCACAGTTCGATCATAATTTAGTTATAAGTATGAATTAATTTTCACTAGTAATAATTTTTACTAAAAATATTACATAATGGAATCAAAAACTTTTTAGTTATGCGTAGCTATTAACATCAGCTCATACTAAAATCTAGCTATGCTCTAACATAAAATATGCACTTTCACTAATTACAATAAAGTTAATCAACATTATGAAATCAATTTAATCAAAATTGGTGTAAGTTCCAAATAGTAAAAGTAATAAATAATTTAATTCTAATTCTTCTTGATATGTGGGCGTTTTTTAATCAAAAATGTATAAATTGTTTAACGCTTCGAAAAAAGTATATCATTTCTTCTTAAGAAATTGAAAATTTAACTAATTTATATTGGTCAATACTTTAAAATTTTCGTAAAAAAATTACAATATTTGTAACATACACAAAACCAAATTGGCCAAAATATACATTTAACACAAACAAAAACTATTTTTATTATAATAACTGACATTATAACATGTCATTTTTTAAAGTTATACACAAATTTTAATTTACAATTATTATATTAGCAAAATTTACGTTAAGGTAATATTAATTCCGTTTTCATTAATTATATATTATGAAATAATATGCTATTTTATTATAGTATTATACGAAAAAAGTGGTTTCTGAAGAAGAAATAATATACTTATTTCAAAACGTTAAAAAAACTTTACACTTTTGATGAAAAACTAAATAATAAGTACCAACAAGAGAATTCACAAAATTGAAAGACAAACGAACTTGATGTTTGGGCTGTTTCTATCATCTGTTAGATTGTTTAGATTGTAGATCCGTCGTTTCGGCAGTGTTTCTACTGCCATCATCAGGGTAGCACTGATAAGGACCGTGGTTTGCCACATTCCATAGTTGGATTACATTTTCATCGCTAACTATAGAATTGGCACACCAGAATATTTAAATTATTAGGAGTATACTGATGATGGCAGTAGAGATACTGCTGAAACGTCGGATCTAAACAATCTAACAGACGATAGAAACAGCTCAAACGCCAACTCAAAAAATAAAAACAAAGAAAAATGAATTCATGTGAAGAATAAATGAATGATACCTATATGAAACCTAGACCTGATTACCCCTAATATAAATTTCCACGATACTAATGTTCTAAGTAATTATTAACATTAACCGATTTGGTAAGATCCCTGGTTTGGAAATGGAACTCAGGCAGATTCCGATGGTTTTTGCATGTTTGATAGCGGTCATCCTAGCCCAGGCCTATCTCACGGTCATTTTCACTGGAGGAGTTGGCAAGAATGGATCGACAGTCGCCGTAAGATTGCTCCACTGTCAACCTGTTGACACACCGTGTCTTATAATTCATAGAAGTTGTTGCTCTATCAAACCCGATACTTTAGCATCGCTTGGAGTAAAAAATATTCCCGTTAAAAAGAAAGTAGCAACTTCTATTTATTTGGATAATGCGGTTTTTTTTTTTTTTTTCGTTTTGTTGTCATTACTTGGATTTAAAATATCTTTTTCGCGCAAGTGTATATTGATAGGACTCCTTTTATCCTAAAATATTTGTCGTTTTTTTTTACCTACATATAATTGTTGATACTTTTGACATGAAAGAAAATGTTTTAAAAATAGTGAGTGGTAAATTTACTTACCGTTTGTGAATCGAAATTAGAGCACCTAAAGCGGGCCCTAGACGAGGTCAATAGAATACTTGCAATATATTGCATAATTGTTCGTTGCCATAGATTGCCAACATTATTATTCATATTTTTAGTAACGCGTTTACGTTTCTGTAGTTAACATGTTAAGTGATGGTGAAATTGTCTGTGTAACTATTGGATGAGTTATTTGCCCAAAAAAGAAAATATACGAAAAAAGGATAAACTTTTTTCCCCTTTCTTTGCTTTCGTAGCGATATTTTTCATTTAACTGCTGCACTAAACTTATTTTCTTTAATACCCCCATAAACGCTGTAATTTATGTCACAATGTGCAATAAAAATCAAATAATGTTGCTTAATTCAATATATTGTTGCAACCTTAAAATGTGATCACCAAACCTTAAATATTCTACAATATCAAACATTGCACAATAATATTGTGCGTTTAGATTCTAGAGGCCGCAGTTAGACAGTAGTACAGAATGTGGTTTTACATAGCATTAATCTTAAAATTATAATAAGAAGAAAAAGATGACCGCAATTATATTTTCGTGAAAACATTAGTGGTTTAATCATATTGTAATACCTAAATTCATATTTTTGTTTTATACCGACAATTCAATTCATCTGTGAAAAACATTGCATTGTAGATGTTTTTGCAAGTGAATAAACCAACGAAGAGATAAGACAAGAAGGGACACTTGCTGTCGGCACTTTTAATGTTTTGTCGCCAAAAATGATTTTTAGGACTATCTCGTTATTTTAGCACCAGATGCCTCAGTTATCTTCTTTTATTTATATCAATTGTAAAGAACAGTAATAGAAAGCAAAGGACAATCTCGACTCAAAATGGCAGCCGTTTATTATCTGTTGTCGTTTTCTGCGTTAAACAAGCTCTTATGCTGTTACCCGTGATTATTTAAATTAGTAGCCCTGTTTATCAAAATAACGCGAGTTATTTCAGGTCACCTTCCGCATGCGCAGTACTGGCCGAAATTAATTTAATCATTCTGAGCGTTGCCACGCTTGCCAAAAATGAAATCTTTAAATAGTTTGAATTGTTTGTAATAATATATTATCAGAAATGTTGGTAATTTTATATTTATTATATCGTTTAATAACAAAAGAGAAAAAAAAACCAATTACTCGAAGTGTGTATTTAGATTTTTAAAATTCGATCATATCAATCAAAAAGTGTGTAATAACAAATGATATTAATTTTGCCAATAAGATTTTTTTTAAAAAATTGGTAATAAACATACAGTTAAATGGGTAGTTTTAAGAAAATAAAAAAAAATCAGTTCCTGATTTGACACCCTGGTTCGTAGTTATTAGAGTTCTTTCGTTTTATGAAAAATTGTCTTAAACGTATTTATTTTAAAGACAATTGAAAAAAAGAAAATTTCGAAATTAACTTTTATTAGAGCACAAATTTAAATTTTAAATTTGGCGCGTCGGTCGGAGAGAACATTTAATAATGCAAGGTTGGTATTGATGATTATGTCGGTGATGTCCGTTATGTCTTATGAGTTATGAAATACAACTTGCTGTGTTTATAAAGTTGTTTTATTTACGAAATACGAACAGTCGGTAAATTTAAATATTACGAGAACACTTTTGACTTTCTAAAACATTTGCACTTATAACTATTTTGTATTATTTGAAATAACGAAAGTACCAGTCGATCAAAGATTTCAAAAGAAGATTTTTCGATAACAATTTCAGTTATTTTAGAAAGTAAAACATTTATAAAAGTTTTAAACCATCGACCACAAAATTTTTCATAAACATTTTCTTTGATGATTATCTAATAAAACTTTTTATTCGCTTACTTGGATTACATATTACAAATATTAACAAGCAAAAGCAACCATTTAAAACAAAGTATCTAACTGCCATTGAACAATGAAACAAAAAATTGAATTTGATAATCACACAGTAGCTAGGTATGTACGTGGATTAACTTTGAATGCTTTATAATTTGTATGTTGCAAATTTAAATGCTTTAAAGTTATTTATTCGTGTATTGTATGTAAATGAAAAACTGTAGAAGTAGCAACACTGTTTTTCTTTCAAATCAGACAAATATTTTTAGACAAGTTATTAGAATTTTAAATTACTTCGGCAAACACTGTTGCTTATTTCTCCTAAACCTAAAAAAGATTTACATGCTCTAAAGAAATGGATTCTCACAAAATATGTTTTCACAGTTTTTGTCATTAGTGTTAAACAAATTGAAAGAAATATGTTTATAAACATAATTTCCAAGTATAACTTCATTCTCAACTCCATTCCATGTCATTAATAATTAATGCAGGCAAAATTATACTCAATCTGCGTTTCAATCTGTGACAAATATTTTAGGACAAATGGGTTAACAGCTCTCCACTCCACTTGCTTCACTTTTGAAATAAATCTTTTTTCTATACACCGATTTGCTTTTATATGGTACCCACTTGAGAGATATTATTACTTGCTAGAGTACTATTTGTTTTTTGATACTTATCTTCAATCACGATTTGGCAAATAATTGAATCGTCACAGTTATCTGCTACATGATTTATTGTCGAAGATAGTTCTCAAGTTCAATATTATGCTTTTACTGTGTGTTTAGCAATGTTATTGTGTAATGCCACTTTTTGTTGTTATTCATTTCATTACATCTATAATTTTATCTTGGTATTATAAAAACATATTCAATATTGTCGCGATTAGTAATATATATAGATTTTATTTTGGTGAAATGGGTAAAATTGTTCGAAAAGTAAAGTCTTCCTGTTGATATTTTGTTATCATACCGGAATTTCGTTGCCTGTATGCTGTTTGCTATGCTGGTATACAGTGACCGGTCACTTTAGCTCAAGAATGTAGAAATAACTTACACCTATGCTTCGTGTGCTGGATTGGAAGGCAACCATCTTTAAATAGCGACGTAGACTAATGCATAAAAGCCTCCCATAGTCACGATAAGCGGCAATATTAACATTGCATCCCTATTTAAAGATGTGAAGCGTGCCAACCCGATATACAAGCAGGAGAAGCATGTATTTAATGAAGGGTGATGCATGACAAACATACATACGCCACTCTTCTGTGAGTAAAAATTATCTCTACGGCCTTGAAAATGACCGGCTACTATATTTTTATAAATGCACTTTAATGTAGCTTTTGTGATGCTGGGCTTTTAATGCATGTTAAATTATAATCGATTATACTAACATTCGCTTTATTATTATATTTTAAATATCTCTTAAAATATTGCAAATTAATACACAGAGATCTTTAAAATATCAGCTAGAATCGCAGAAACATCTCTTAGGAATGTAGAATTTGATATTACAAACAAATATAACTCTTTCCTAGGGAACCAGCGTTCTATCGCCTATAATACCGTTCTCGGCTGTGTTAGTACCCGCTTTTATAATATACAGGAAATCGGTTGAAAATATTTACGAGGAACATCCTGCTTTATACATTTTAGCATTCGGAATGGTGGCAGCGAAAGTGACGAATAGGCTTGTTGTAAGTATATTAGGATTTGTTTTTTTTTTTTTTTTGTAATATCTCATGATAGAAAATATGATTCCAGGTTGCCCATATGACGAAAAGTGAAATGGATTATATGGATTGGTCCCTTCTAGGACCAATGATGTTGTTTCTGAATCAGTATTTTAATACGTTTGTGCCAGAGTATTATGTCCTATGGCTGTGTATGGTAAATATGAATATTTCTAATTTTGCTGTCTCCATAATCAATTCTATTTATTTTACACCTTATTGCATTCCCTTACTGCTTTAAATTGTCCTTGTTCCAGGATGTTTTCGTTAAATTTTAAATTTATTTTCAGCATTTTCTTCGTCAATGTCATTATTATTATTTTTGTTTGATTTTATCACCATATTCCTTTGATCTTTCTCCAAGCATATTTTTAATTTTTTACACTATATTGCTTCCATGCACATTTAAGACACCCATCCATTATTTTTGTTCTAAAAGAATATAAATTGTCGCAAAGGCTAATAATAATAATATTTCCTATACTAAAAAATACATTTTCTATGGAATTGACAAATACACATAAATGTATAAAACTAAAAACGTGAAACTTAACAATAAAATATTACACTAGCAACCCACTGTCGGAATAAAAATTAAGATCACAGGTGCGGTGCGTTAAAGTATTCGGCTGGATCATAAAGGAAAGTAAGTACCTATGCTTTCCAAGCACGTTTAAATGGAAAACAGCTTGCTATATTTTTGATCTCCTGAGGGAGAGAATTATAGATTTTGAGACCGATGCATGAGGGTGACTTCATGTGTAGATCATATTTATAAAAGGTATGTAGAAATCATTCTGTTGTCTAGTAACAGTCTTTTCTATTGAATATGTAAAGTAAAATATTTAAGATAAATAAATTTGCCAAAGACTCGACCTGGGCGTGATACAGAGCCAACATTTGGTCTGCAGTCAGTACATTTGCCAGACTTCTATACAAGAAGCATAAAGAACTTAATTTATGAACAAGGTTCTTGCAATGCATCTTCCAGTTAAGATGCTGATCAATTTGTAGATCCAGGAACGTAGTATTATCTAAGTTAGTTAAAGATTCATTATCTAAGTTCAGTTTAATCGTATCACAATGCTTCTGTCTATTATGAAACCTCAGGCTAACAGTTTTTGATATATTTAAATTAAAAAAAAATGAATTGCACCAATCATAGAAAAAGCTTAGGTTACTGTTCTCCTTAAGGGGAATGCCACCTCTGGCAGAATCCAAAAAAGTGATGTCATCAGCATACATTACCAGAAAGTTATCCTGAAATAACACGCCCAGGTCGCTAATGAAAAGAAGAAAAAGGATTGGTCCCAAAGCGGAATCTTGCGGCGAAAGCCAAAATAAAAAAACTCAAAATCATGTTTGCTTGCTTCTCTTTTTGTTTATTTTTTCTAGACGTTCACAATCATATTTTTTGCGATTACAGCAGTCTGTTGACTTGATGCAGTGTTTTAGAGATATTCCGTCGTCTCAAGATAGAAAACTCACCCTGTATATCGACATACATATGTGGATTTAAATTGTGCATGTTATCGAAAATGATTAAATTTAAACTATAAATTCAATATTAAACGAAGTAAAAGTGTTCTATTATACAAGTTATTGATTTAGAACCTTCCTTGATATTCTCTCAAAAGCTGCATCCAACCCATTGTTTTTAAATTTCTTTACCATTTCTGTTAATGTGTAAATGTGTCCTTGTGTATTTCTGATTGCCCTACGCTTACTATGTTCCTCCCCAAGTTTCTTGTTTCTTAAAACTTACAATAATGTGGATATAGATTGAAATATAATTATAATTTTCTGTACCAAATTACAATTTTCGCAACTGTATATTAAAAACTTCATATTGCATTTTTATATCTTTCAGATTTGGGTGGCTGCTGATTTGCTCAGATACAGCTATCAGATATGTAACGAAATTTGTGATCACCTGCGAATAGAACTCTTCAGGATACCGTATCCAGGCGGGCCCCAACGTACTGTTCCACCTCGAATCATGCCGCCGCAAGCCACACAAACAGAGAAAAACGGTACAAGTATGCGAACTAAAAAGTCTCGTAGTAAATATCATTAATTTATGAGAATATTTTACTTTCAAATTATTTCACCCGGTCACCTACCTAGTGTTTTGTGTTATGTAAAATGTTCAGTTGGTAATTTATTGCGGTTAATATTATTATTATTATTTAAACATCACACATACATACATATAATCTCTCTCTTCTCTCTTTCTCTCTCTCTGTCTCTCTCACTAATTTGCTGTATGAACAAACTCGTGTAATTTTGAATAAGCTGATTGGTTAATTGTTTTAAAATAAATGTACGATTTTCATGTTTTTTTTTTTGTTTTCCATTTCGATTTATTTTCTCCCAATATATATTTTTATTACAATATCCAATGTTTAACTGTTTCTATTGTAGTGGTGCTTTTGTATATATATCAATAGCTTTTAGTATGCGTTTCCTGTTAAAAATGTTGAATACAAAATTGTTGGTTTTGGTTTTATAACGAATTATTAACATCAAATAATTTCTGTACTCCAACGACAAAACTATAAAATAGAAAACTACCAATAGAGATGTCAATATTCGTCAAAAGTGAAAATTTATAATTTAATTGGACGTTTACATCTCACAATGGCGAAGCTTTAATTAATACATTTGCTTCTATTGACAGATCTTCCTAACGGAATCAGTATGAAAGTAAACTTATAATATCTACCGGCAAATCTGTGCAAAAACGCATCCACTCCTATGTGTTCTTACTATAATCTGACAAAGGTGTGTGCGCAGTTTAATTAACGGATGGGGATCAATGAAAGAATGAGGTGGAAGACGCATATGTTTATTTTGATCGGTCACTTTGCAGAGATTTTGCCATAGATATATATTTTTTATAATATAAATATTTTCCTCTTTAATACTGTTTTCAATACTGTATACTCAAAGTGAATAAAGACACCATTCTAAATAAATTCAGTGATTAGTATAAATGGGTTTATTTATTTATTTATTCATAGGATTATTAGTATAAAAACAAAAATTAAAAATATTCAGGAGAAGTACGTAAGTGATACGTCTATTGTATTTCGTATTTATTAGTTTCTAAAAAAAAATTATTAAAATTTCAAAGCGTAATATACAGGTTGGAAAGTATCGATTCGAACATTTATGTTGACATTTTTCTACGAAAAAAAAAAAACAGAATATATTGACAAATATTGACAAGATCCAAGTCATGTTCAGCACTAAATGTAAATAGAATGGTTGTATTTTCTCAGCCAAGTTTTAACCTACTGCCATATCTAATTATCGTTTGTGCAACTATTTTGTTTACTGCAGTCAATCTATTTTATTGTAAAAGAAAAATGAGATAATCAACCCTAATAGCCAAATTTAAATTTCCCACAATTATTCTTAGTAACTTCAACGTTGATACATAAAATTCCCCACCAATTTGTACTACGTTAATAGTTATTTTAATGCCTTTGCGTTGAATTCACTAAAAATTGTGGCGGGAAATTTAAATTTGGCTATTAGGGAATTCTCTAGTGATCAAATTTAATTTACTCTCTAGTGATCAAATTAAATTTACCGCCATTATTTTTAGTGGGTTCAACGTAAAGGTATCAAAATAACTATTAATGTAATACAAAATGCTAAGTAATTTTATACTTCACCGTTGAAATTAGTGAAAATAATTGCAGGAATTTAAAATGTGCGTTGTAGCTGAAAATTGTGTTGGTTAAAGGATGTATGTCATTAACGCACATGCCTATGTTTTCTACTAATGTATATTTAAATTGTACATATATGTATACATATATAAACTTTTATATAGATTAACCTCTTTTTATTTACCTTACCCTTGTTAGTGAATACGGCTAAAGCCCCATACTAACATCCCTTTATTAAGAATAAAATGTATGGAAAACTAACAAAACTTTTTACCGTTTTTCTTTACTAATCTTTGGGTATGCCAGTCTTTACATAGATATTGTAATTCACTAAGGTATCCCCGAAAGGTTAAAATGTGTCTATTATTTACAAAAAGAAGACTAATAAAGGAAGACAAAAAAATATCTGGTTAAAAAAGAAAAGTGCCACAAATTAATTTTCATTAAGAGGTGCTGACAATTATCGAAGCTCTTCGTATGCTTCGTGTGAAATATGCGATACTACGAAGTTATACGAAGAAATTCGATCATTATCATCGCGCACTCGACAACTACGGCACTTTATATGAAAGTCAGTACATTTGTATGATTTAGTAATCATTTGGTAACACTCAATTTCCCAAACTTAAAAGCACGAGATTGTAAGCACCGCTAGCACTTAATAGCACACATTTTGTTTTGTTAGTTTTCAGCGCACATTCATTATGCTATGCAGTAGGTATTAATACATGAAATATGTTTGAAAGCTGGTTCAAATGAACAGAAATCAAAACTCGACTGATTTTTAGGTTTTCTGATAGAAGATATTCAGAACAAGGAGCAGGAAGTATTACCATTGCTAGAAAATAATTCGGATATTTAATGCTACTTGCCATACTTTACGGACCTGTAAATATATTTACATGAACGACTACTTAACATTCACATATATTTAAGTTATTTAAATTAATGATGAATATTTTTATTGTATTTTCCTTACAAATTAAAGTATTATCAGTTGGTGTTGTTTTGTTATTAATTTATATAGTAGGGTATGCGCGTGCACTACTTGATTTTGTCTTTCGTCCATTTAATATTCAGGTGTCCTGTTTTCAATTTTAGGTCTTTTATTAGAATGGATTACTATATAAAAGTATACTCTTAAGGACAAGTGATCGTCACTAAATCATTCTTCGAATTTACCGCTAAGTCAATCTAATCTTTGAAATTATACATTTTTGAGATATTATTCATCCTTTAATACTGCAACTAATAGATTTATTAGCCCTTTAAACTAAGCCAGTGTCATAAAAGTGAAAGTATTGCACTTAAAAATACTGCATACGAACATTTTTGAAGCTCTGGTTTCCGTTTAGTTCTTCAGTCGCCCCAATCCAAGACAACTTTGAAGAGTTTGTTGTCTATAACAATCCCTTCAAAGTTATCTTGGGTGAAGTCTACTCAAGCTAGAACAGCGTCTGAAATATAATAGAAGATACGTTCAGGGGTTAAACGTGATGGAAATCTGTTTTTATATCTGTACCTCAGAGGCAAACTATGTTAAGTCCAAATATGGGCTTAACATATGGGGGATTAAATTAACTACGTTAATATACATACAATGATCTTTCATTGCTATCTTTTTATTTTGTTTCATTAAAAAGTTAGACACGTTTGAACTATGTTAAGTCATACCTTAACCTTAACATAACAAAAACTTTAAACGCGTCTACCGTAAAATGCCAATTTTGGACTTGACATGCTTTGCCTCTGAGGTACAGATATGTGTTTGGATTGTAATAAATTGTACGGCTTGTATCAGATTTGAGGGTTTATTGACATTTGTAGCTGGTAATATTCAATTTACATGAAATGGCATTCAATTCCACAGGTAATTATTTCTTTTTGAGATCCTGTTTTTTCTTTTCATTTCATTTGGTGCATATTTTCAGTATTTATTTTATAACCTATACAAATTTATCCTGGAGTTAATTTTGACAAATATTTATCTGTAAATAATTCTTACTTTGTTTTATTTTATTTTTTTGTTATAACTAAAATTTCTTGAGGCATGCCGTACCGTACTGTGTTGGAAAGAAATACAAATATGTCGGTAATCATGGTTGCCTACACGTAGTTTGTAGCGTAGTGGTTTCACATTTTCGTAAGTAAATTCCAGTTCTCTGGTTTTTAGTTTGAACATCATCACATCTAACACATCACATCTAACACTGCCCAATTCAAAGATAAAGAGTCGTAATTTACGACTGTTAGTTTAGATCGGCCAAAAGTATTACGAGTTCTCAAATTTCCACTAGATCTCAGGCTGTATCTCCTCAATCTTGCCTCTCTCTTGATAGAAATATCCTATGGGTGTAAATTTAACGCGATTTCCGTAGCGATTTGTGAAATTTACGCTGCCCTAGTGATACATACGTCTGAATCTTTGAAGAAACATGAATATTAGATGATGGAGAAATAAAACAAAATAAATTGTTTATAAATATTTATTCAAAAACCAAATAACTTACAAATGAAACGACTTCAGTACATTTTTAAATAAATTAAACAGTTCCAAAAATATGAAGCTTAAACAGCTCCTGAAACCCTGAATAACCACTATGTGTAAAACAGAAGGCAATATAAATGGAAAAGTGGCCATTATTAATATATCTATGGAAATTTTTAAATAATTTCATATCTTCAATTTTCGGCACATTAAAATTGTTAAAAATCTTGGACAAATATAAATATATTAATACATATATGTATATATAATACGGTAAATTAATATGTATAATAATCTGATGTATACAGGTATAGTATGGAGTTATACAAAAACAAAAAAACTATAAGTCAACATAAACAACAATTTTTCGTATAACAGTTTTTGGGGGGTTAAGCAGAGAAACAAGAGTGCTATAAGTATAGATACATATACAGTATAGATATATATATCGGATAAAATTTTCCGAAAAGTGATTGTTACAGAAGATTTACATCCCTTTGAATGTTCCGTAATTCGCTTTTTTTTTCTGTCTACGACATAGTAGTCAACTCATTAAATCACAGAACGGTTAAGTTCAACAGGGATTAATTATACATCAAAAATAGTACTTCTATAAAAAAAAGGGGGGATGTGGGTGGAGGGGAAACGTCATAAATGCCACAGCTCAACTGCTCTTAGTAACAAGGCGGGTAACAGATTAACTTTACTGCTGATCAGTACAGCCATCATTACAGCAAGAAGATCTTAATCTAGAAAGAGAATATGGTAGATTAATATAAGCATGAACATATACCATAGTCATGTCACGGTAGTACCCGACCTATATTTTTAATACCGATATTTATTATAAGATTCACTGCAATTACAATGTTTATTACTTAATTTTTCCTCTTATTTTTTCCTTTTATTTATTATCTTTTTAATATTGAACCTACGGGCCAAGCAGATTAAAGAGCTTATAGCAACATTACCTTACAATACTAAAAAAAATCTTTGGAAAGAGATAACAATATTATTTATAATGTATACATTTGTTAATTCGTTTATAATATAATGTGACAGGACTAAGACACAGTGATTTATTCGTTTAATTCAACCCAGCTTGCTAATAATTAAAAGTAACTCACACACCCACACAATCGCACACACTAGTATGTATAATCTTATATATATATATGCATATATGTATGTATTGTATAGATATATAAACAATCATCCAAAAATAATCAAATATAAAAAGTCACTGTAAAGTGCTTAAACATTAAACTTTATATATTATATCATTATTAAACAGGAAAAATAATATTATGTATAAAAAAAAAATAAAGTATACATATATATTAAATATTAGCAAGCCGTTCGTTATTATCGTTAATATTATTATTATTATTATTATACTTAGACACAAAAATAATTTGGTGTCAGAGAAACTCACAAGTCCCTGCGTCAAACATACGAACACTGGGTATTATGGGATGGGGTTAAATGATATGTCGACCCGAGAGGAGAAGCATTCACACAGATTTGTACTTTTAACTGACTATAACAAAGTCGCAATTCATAAGATGAGGTGTTCTGATAGAATAAAACCGCAGGCGCAGGGCAACTAGTGAAGGCTTGGAATGCAATGGCTCGTGCGCCCTCCGCGGGGTTATTGCACAACTGCATTTTAAACAGTTAAAAAACGTTTCAAAAAGGGAATCGAAAAAACAGTAGCTCACAACCATGTTGCATATTTATGGTCTATCAATAAATGGTGATTGTTTGGAGCCTTCTGCACCAGCATGCTGTGCGTGAACATCATACGTTTCGTTCAAATTAAGTAACAATGCTCCGAGGCCCGGCCATGTGGCGAACGTAATCTCGTTTTTTATCGTCAGTTCGCCTCGCCAGTTCCCACACACCGGCCAGCACATTGTTTTTAATGTATAACTAAACCTAAACTCGCTTATCCTAAGAAAAAATAAAACGAAAAAATAATTGAAAATAATACAAAAACAAAATCATTAAAATGATGATCGTCTCGCAAACATCATTTCTTTTTTTTTTTAATGTGGAATGATTTCAATAATTCCTCACTCCAATACTGACTGAGAATACTTATTGCTAGTGAATTTTGTTGAGATATTTTTTTACTCAACGAAAAATCTGAGAATTTAAAAATTTTTTAGTCATGTATAAATATATATGGCAAAGTACTGGTATACGAGTATCTAAAAATGACTTCTTTGTACACACACTAACACTGTGATTGTAAAATCATCAAAAATCTATCACATTGATAATATATTAAATTCAAATAAAAATAACAGGATTTTTTTGATACTATACACCTATCATTAACATACATATCATTTTCTTTTTTTAGAAGTCATGATTATCTTGTCCTTATAAGCAACAAGATGTTCTACATTTTTAAACGTTTTCTAAATTGGTGGCAATTGAGATAATTCTAATAAGGTGATATATATATTTAAAGTATAATTGATTTCATGTAGAACAAATCGTTTATGTTTCATTCCTTTACTCATGATTTGTATGTAAATGGAAAGGTCTTTTTTTAAATATATAAAAAAATCAATATATGAGCAAATGCTATATAAAGTACGACTATAGCATACTAGTAATATACTATATGTGATATATTCATATATCAGTGTAAATAATATATTTGGTAAATAAATATAAACTAAATCAACTATTCCAAATATTTGTTAAATCGTGAGATTATTGACATCACATATAATTTTGAAGAACAATCCTTCAAGAACGATAAATAGTGTATATATAAGATACGATTAATTTTATACATAAACAATCTGGCATAAAATTCGAGTTTTTTTTTTTTGCTTTTTTTAAATATATTTATATACATATAATTTTATAAACTTTGTGCAGATAACATGACTGTAGAAAAAAAATACACAACCATGCTCTGCACATTAAATATAACAACGACAGACTAAGGTCACAACTTATCCTGAAGATACTATTATCACAGGCATGGTTTCTACGGAAAGAATATCCGCAGAGAATTTTATTATTATTTTTTTTTCCCTTATTTTCGAAAACACTCACACTCATAACTGGAATTAAGTGGCAACCCTTAGATTGCTACAAGATAGAAAGCTCACCATTAGGCTGCAACCTTAGGACCTAACCTAGATGGCACTGTTCGTGGGCTCCGCCCGCCACGAGGAAACGCTAACCAACCTGAGTATGTAAGTAACGCAAGCATTCACACACGAATCACACGCTACCCTAAAAAAGGTAATCATAAAAAAAAAAGAAAATAACAAATAACGGACTATAATATCAGAATTTGTGCTACAGAAATGAGATTCGAAGTTGGCACATATAGCTCTCAAACACACAAACGAAATACACACTAAGTGACCAAATAATAAACAATAGAAAACCGCAAAGTAGGAACCATATTACGCCTGCTGCTAAAATTAAAAAAAAAATAATAATTCAGAAAATGTCAAAACAACAAGTTAAAAAAACAATATAAAACAAACTCAACAGATCCTTAAGTGTACCGTGTAAATATATAACATATATACGTATTCATAAATAAGCTTTGGATAATCTCATATAATAAAATGCAAGGAAAAAAAATGAATATGATTCAAAATTCTATCAAACAATAAAATTTATACTAAAAAATAAAATCAGTTCTGTAGATAGTGCGAGATCATACTACTTATGAAAATGGAAGGGGTCTTCTACAGGATATACAAGGTATTTAGCACCAAGACGTGGTGGTTGTTCTTCGCCAATGTGACGACATATCCTTCCGATGTAATTTTCAGACCGCAGCAACGTGATACCTAACAGATTTCAAATTAAATTTAGAATTGGGAAATTACTAAAGTTGGGGGGAATATACCTTAACGTACGGACATTCGAATTCGGAGATCAGCGGACCATCCCTAGAGAACACGGCCACGTGAAATCCGGTTCCCGTGGGAATCCCCGATCAAAACATCGCCAGCATCAGAAATGTCGATACCATTCGGATAGCTGGTTACGTTCTCCCATCCGATGCGACGTAAGAATGTCCCTTCCTCGCTGAATACAACGACATTGTGACCCTTGAAGTCACAAACGTAGAATTCCTTGCCTATGGATGAAACAGTTTAACAATGAGAACATTCCGAAACATGTAAAAGCGGTACAAGTGGAAAGTGCAGGAATTTATGCAAAAACTGTGCGCTTTCATGCAGAATTATGATGATTATACATATATTACTCCTTCAAATCTAATGCAATATCGTACCGTGAATAGCAATATCTGACGGCTCCCTCATATAGTCGCTGCAGTCGAACCAGCGCAGCAAATCTCCATTTTCTGATATAACGAACACCGTTGGACTGACGCTATCTACTGCGACTATCTCGCCGTGGGATGTCACCGCCAAACCGGCGACGATATCGATGTATCTGATCGCTATCTTTTTAAGGAAATGGCCGTTCTTGGTGAATATTTGCATTCGTGAACGTTCGTTCCCGCGATCGCACACGACGTACTTTCCGCTAGCTCGCATGACCGCCACCTTACGAGGGTACCAAAGTTGACCTTCGTCTTTTCCGGCAATTCCAAATTGGAACTTGAAGGTACCAGTCTTTTCGAACACCTTTTTTTTAGAAAAAAGAGGAAAGTAATTACATAATAAAATAATAACAATCCCACATACTTAAGGAAATGGTCAATAAAATAATATAAATACGAACTAATTGAAATCTTTTCTTAGATATAAAACACAACTTCTCTTGTTTAAATTTGGAGTATAAGTGAGCCAGACAGCAACCATTATAAATGAAGTTGTTCTGACAAACACACAAATATTTTTTACAACAGTAGTAAATTTGTTGTGATATTATTTCAGTTAATAGAGAGCGCTGGCTAAACGCTCTTCATGGACAATAGGTGGCCTAATTTTGAATAATCACTAAAATTTTATATGTACTGAGTGTTCCACTTAAAGTTCCCAGGCTCAATATTTCGAAAACATATAAAATACTTCCCTATTCCATTTATCTCAATTTAATATGAACTTTCTAGCGACCAGTTTCGATTTTTATATAAAAAAACCTCGATTTCTTATTTTTTTTTATTCTAAACGTTGTAATAATGTCTAAATTGTAATAATTTAGTTTTTATAAGACAACAACACATTATAATTGTTAATTTAAAATCGATACATATGTATTTTACAAAAATACAAAATATTGTATTTTTTAAAATGTTTAAACTTAAACTATTTAAAATCTTTTATCTTCTTCTTTTTGTCAATAGTTAAAAAGTGTGAAATGAAGAGAAACAGTTGTCGAAAAACCGAAACCGGTAGCAACCCGATTATGGACCTACATTCACAGAAGAAAATTTCTTTGCTTGATTAAAGCATTTCCTAGAGTGTACTAGTTCCTCTATTCTATAAAAAAAAACAAAAGATGACGCAGCAGTCAAAGTATATTTTTTTGTTCCTCAGAACTTTCAAACGTCGGGTGCATTTGAACGAATAGTAAAATGATGTATGAACTGTTGAAATTTGCAAAAATTTGGAAAATCTAATCAGGTAATGGTAATTGTTGCAAATATCATCAAACTGGTTAATTTTTAAAATACTACAGAAGTTTCGAAGCATTTGCAATAGAGGCAAGAAATTTGGAAATTGGGCATGAGGAACAAATTTCATTTTTATTTTTAAATAGTAAATAATTTGATGTTATGCATATTTGTTTATTGTAAATATACAAATTAATGTTGTCCGGCATGTTAAGTAAGTACAATACATCATGATGTATATAAAGAAATCAACAAACACGTTTACAACGAGGAGACAGCTCAAAATTTATAATTGATTTACACGAACATAAAGAGCTGGTGTTAGAGAAAGAAGTGCAATGTCAACTCAAAATGGTGACTGTTGATCATCTGTTGAAATTGTGAATTAAGGGGGCGTTGTAAAAGGCAACCAATCTGACAAGATCATATAGTAGTGATCCGATGATTTAATAGGCAATACAAAAAGTAATAGTTACAGTCGAATTTGCGTCAAACTTTGATTGAAGCTTGATTGTACACTGAATAGGTTGCTTTTCAATAACCCCCTAAATTTTTACGTAACCCTTTCAAGTTATATGTTCAAAGCGATAATTAGAGGAGACTTGTAACACTGATGGGTAAGTAGTTACAGTGGCAACTGTGGCTAAACAGAAAACGTTATATTAACGTTAGGAAGTGGCAAATGATCACACCACCATCGGCCGATCATTTGCCACTTCCTAGCGGTAATATAACGTTCTCTGTTCAACCACAGTGGCCGCTGTAACTCTCTACCCATGCCACAACCAGCCTCAGTCTACATTACATACATTTGATTGTAAGCAAAAGGAGTAACATTATAGTGCTACCAGGATACTAGATCCACTAAAAACGGCAAGTTTTTGTAACCACTTCAAATACAAATACAGTCTCTCTGTCTATTTAATGTTTTAATCAACGTCTTTGATGTATTATACGAGTAAAGACAATCTACTGAGTTGACTATTTTTGTCAAGTATTGCTATTGAAAAAAGAGGCGCTTGTCTCACAGCGTAGCATCGTTAGTTCGTGTATTTAGTTTATTATTAGTTATTTTTCGCGTTCTTTCTATATTTTGCAAGAAAAAAAGTTTTCTTTTTAGAACACAGAGTCTTCTGTAAAGTTCTCAGTAGGTAAGTTATTTTGAATACAGAGAATGTGTGAAACAATTACTAACGTTATTACTATCACAGAAAATGACTGCAAAGCGGTTGAATCTTAAGGCACAAGAGCTTGTGCTTAATGTTCAGATGTATTTTGAGAGAGAGAAATAAAATGAGGCGCTTTATTACCTTTAAATGCTGTTGAACGCAAAATTTGAACTTGAACTGAAAATCGCATTTAAGCTAGTACTGAAAAACTGCGCATAAGGTATCCTCATATGTCACGTTTGGAGATTCTAACGTTAAAAAAATATATTTCGACGGCATCTTTGTTTTTTCTTTTATACGAAAGAATAATTTTGATTATGGAATGAATTCCATATTCTCCTTATGATTATCTGTTTCTGAAACATCAAGTCTGGGTGTTCTAAATGAAACATCTAGTCTGGGTGTTCTAAATGAAACATCTAGTATATTTAAGTAACGTAGTAGCTTTGCCAATAGATAAATATATGCGACGTCACATGCGTAATGTACGAGTATTAATAATCTGACTTTATTCTTCCAACCAATGATATCCTGATTGGACGTGTTAAACGTCACACTTCGCGCAAGCTTTGATGATGTAACGTAGCTTTCTCTATTAATTTATATTAATATATAGATAACAAAATCAAATATAATACAAAATTATAGTTTTGTTACTATACCTGAATTCGGTGATTATTTGTATCAGCCACTACGATATCCTCTTCAGTACCCAAACAAAAACCATGCGGCGAATTGAAATGACCCTTGTTCGGCCCCAGCTGACCAAATTTACAGCGGATTTGCATCGGGCTGACCTTATTGGAACGCTGAATCACTTGACCTGTAGGTGGAGGCACGATTGAATTCAACGGATCAGGAATAATGTCGTCTGGGGTGGACAGTAGAGGAGATGTAGATGAAGATACGGCATTGAAGCCGTTTAACAATGTGTTCGTTATATTCAACGTGGCTGCGGGCGAATTAGGACGAACAAGCATGCCGCTGCCATTAGCCAAAGCATTATCTATATATAAAAAAAAAAATTATTTTCTCTATTCAATTCTCTTCGTTTAATATTTAACATTACCTGTACTATTTAATCCCAATTTAGCAAGAGATTGCAAATTCTTATAGGCGGTATCAGTAGTGAATAACTCAGCTAGAGAGAACGGCGGTGTAGGTGATGTGGCAGCACTGGCGTTATTTTCAGCCAGACTAGCCAACTGTGCAATATTATATTCAGCAATACTGGTGAAGCCTTGTAATGTCGAATTGATTTGGGAAACAGGTGGACTTTGGGTAATGGTTAAATTCTGTAGATTCGCGCCCAAATCGCCATCGAACGAAGACTGCATGGAAGTAGGTAATGATATCGGGCTGCTATTTGATAAAGAAGAGCCGGAACATCCATTTCCATTCGTTAAGTTAGCCCCATTTATACTCAACGGTTGCAGGTTAACGCTAACAGTCAGCGGACTGTTGTTTTTCGGTTTAGCCACTGTGGATTCAGTCTGAAACTTTCCGAACAAGCCTCTAACGGAGCTTTCGAATTCGTTAAATTCCGTATGGAACTCGAGGAAGTACTTCTTCTCGGGTTTGAGTGTGTTATTTATTAAATTGAGCAATTGTGTGCCCACTATATTCCGCAGGTACATTATTTCAGCAACAGTGCCGTTTTCCAATAATCTAGAGGTGAACTTGCACGCGTCCTCCAACATGCTTATGTCCTTGCCTACCTTCTCAGTCATATCCATCACTTTCAACTCCCTCTCGCGGTAGAGCTTGTTCAACTCCTCCAGAGCGTTATCGCGACATTTCTCCAATACTGCTTTATAACTTTGGTACGATTCGTTAATCAAATCCTTGGCAGTAGAACGTTGATTAGCTAATTCTTCCAAGCTATTATCCAAGTCACCGGACGCTTTGATCATTTGATCGATTTTTGATTTACTTTCCGCCAGCATGCTCTCCAATTCCTGACGAACGCGAATTTCAGAGTCGGAAATCGATTCGCATTGGTGGCCCGAGGCCACCTTGTGTTCGGTCTTGGCACATTCGGCGCAAGCTGGGACATTGCACGTACTACAATAGTAGATTACCACTTCTCCGGAGTGCAATTCGCAAATCAACGGCTTGTGGATGGTTATCTTTTGACCGTCTTTGCGCAATTCGTCGAGAGATATCACCTTGTGCGACGAGAAACAGCGCATGTATCTGTGCGCCGTTTCGCAATTGCCGCAAAGCAAATTGTGGCAGGTGCAGCATCGAGATATCGCTATCTCTTTTGCCGTGCAACTAGTGCATTGCAAATTTACAGAATTTGACACGTCAGAGATGTTCGTTGTCATAACATCTAATGGAAGAGAAGCTAATTTCTTTGTACCAACCTAAATCAATTCATAAATTGTGTTAGGTTCGGGTTAAAACAAGAAGGACTTGTGCTAAAAACTGAATTCAGGATACTACCTGATTTATTCTTTATCTCTGAGTTTAATATCTCAATTTATTACTATAATAAAATTGGAAACAAAGAAAGTGACAAATTACTGTGGATTTACAAGTTTTTTTGTTTATAAGATTAGCATTTTTAAAGGAAAACAGTTTGAAAACGTAAATTTTTATTAATTTTAGTACAAATTACAATTTTTTGTTTATTTGTTTACTTTTCCGTAAATTATTTTAATATATAGTTTTTTTTATTATTGCTTTGGTGATATTATTTGTGATATTAAAAATAACGTGATTTTTTCCCCAAAAAACGTATTTTATTAACACAATAGATAGTATACAAACTTTATCAATATTTAAAACTGAAAAACACAAATAGTTTTAATTTTATATAGTTTTTAATTACTTTGAATTAAAATTACAATAATTGAAGTAATCTTATGTCAATGATGTTTGGAATTGAACAATATTTTTTCATTGTATTTTAATAATCAACGTAAATCATTATGATGATGGCATATCGCCGAAACATGAAGTGCTGTAGATTTAAATAAACATTTGAATAGGAAGGACGACTATTATCTTTTATATATTCTAAAATTACAGTTTTAATTTTTTTTATTTACTTTAGTGAGAATGGAATTATCTCATGAAATCCTTCCCTTAAAACTTATTCTTCTGATTTACTAGTAATATATTAAATTATAATAATATTTCATTCTCATAATTTAACACAAACTTAACAGACTACATAATTTAAACTGTTAAATTTGACAATTCATTTATCTTTGAATCTGTGAACCATTTTGTTCGGTGATATGTATTTAAATGCGATTTAATAGTTTGGTTTTCTTTCTGTTGGTCATAACATATAAAAAATTGTTTGTATATTTGTAAATGCATTTAAAATTTTAAAACATTGCTATATACAAGGTGTAGTATTTGTACTTTAATTTATTTAAATAACATTTAATGTGTATATGGTTATTATTGATATGAAAAGTATTATATCATAGGAAAATATATTTTTGACAAGTTGGTAATTTCTTGCCGATCATTAGCCGCGTTATTGTGTCTTTTAATTTGACCCATTTCTAGGAATATTCGGGATTTGTATGTTTGTTGTATACAACGATGAAATGTCTATTGTTAATAAAATATGTTTCTGGGAGAAAAACACGTTATTCTTTATTATGACAAATAATTCCGCCACACCAAAAAAAGAAAACTATATTCATATTGGAACGCCACAACTGTTCCACTCAGTAAACAATTAGAGATTCCATTTTGGGCCAACAAGAAATGAGCAGTTTGGTGTTTGCAGATTGCACAGTCTGTGTCTCTGTCTGCGCTGTCAGTCAATATATCAAAATTTCAATTATGATATTGTGTTTGATTGAAATTAACTTTATAGCTGCTAATGCTTTTACAAAACATCATACCTAAAATCTAAATTTGTTGGTACAATTCCATAATCACAATCTTTTGGTCAAAAACTATTTCAAATTCAGGATATAATATAAGCTCTAAAATAGTTGTGCCTAAAGTTGAAATGAAACACTAAGAAAAAATAATTCCCTAAATTTAATTTCGGTTAATTTCGTTTCACACTTTAAGTATTGATTAAAATTATTTACAGAATAAAATACCAATGAAAGGTTATACAAGCACTTGAAATATTATTATTGTAGCATTATTACAATAACAAAAACTAAAATTACTTACATGAATTACTTTTAAATCGCTTACTTAATTACTTTTATATCACTTTAGAAAAAAAAATATGTTATTTTCTACCCATTTAAAACATGTGTCAAATGCTTATAATAATAATAATAGTAGTTTTAATAATATCATATATGGTAAAAACTTCATTATCATTGTTAGATTATGTGTTGCTTTTAGCATCTTTTGAGTTGACACAAATATACTATAGTTTTCAATTGATAACTAATTATAAAGCAAGCTTCTTTGAAGATAACCAAAAAACTAATAAACATCAAGTTCAATATGTTCAAATTCAAGTGTTATAAAATATTTCAATTAATTAAAATACACTTACCTTTGTATCTTGGTTGCATGTAGGGCAAGTAATCGTAGTCTCAGCAGTGCCAGCGTCTCCTCCCTCACCGATCATCTTTTTATCCAAACAGTGTTCACAGAACACGTGCAAACAAAATAACACACGAGGCACCATTAACTTCTCTCTACAGATGATGACAACAGGGGAAATTCATATATATGCACGATGAGATGATTACCAACACAGTTTACATACCCACAAATGCCGCAGCATTCTGGATCGCCCAGTAAACCGTCGTCCAAAGAACTGGCACTATTAAGCTTTGCCCCATCACCAAACATGGTACCGTTCATATCACCGAAATCCTCTTTACTCAGAGCCATGTCTTTCAATTCACTGTATTCCTGTTTTATGGTGGTTTCCATCGTTTGAATATATGTATATGTGTATTGAATAAAACTCTTGTGTATTTATGTAGGCCTCTATCTTACGGAATTTAATCCCGAGAATTGTTCATCTGAAAAATAAAAAGAGAACATGGAAAAATGTCGCAAAAATCGGACAAAATGTTACTTGGGACTATGCGGATAATGCAACAACTGTACCACCAGGTCAAGCTTATCAATTTTCTCGTCTATTTTCCTAATCAATATTTAACACCGTCCTATATATGTTTATAAAAGAGCAATGTGTACTAATCGAAAAGACCGTACGTGAAGGTTGCTGGTGAAATTATTGAGGGGAAACAACTTATTTTCGATTAAAACTTACCATTGCCATGACGAGAGAATGTTTAGCAAATGGCGCGTCTAAATGCGTCTGTGCACAAGGACAAGAGGGTTATTGCAATAGCGAAAATTTCGATTGATCTAAATAATTACTCCGCGTTAAAACCTCGTAATAAATTTAATATTATCAAAAAATAGATATGCACGAAACTATTTATATGTATATTATATACAATATTTATACGATTTCCGAATTGTGTCTACAACGTAGCCATTTTGGAATTACCTTCTCGTTTTTGCCTAAAGATGTCAAAACTGTATATGTAATATAAAATTGTGTCGATAACGCAATTATCATCCGAAGAAAATGGCAGATAATATTGAAATTACAATTACTACGACTATTCGAATTGTTTACGTACCTGCAGAATTGTTACGAAATACTAGCAAAAAATCCGGTAAACAAAAATGCAAATAATCAAACCATAAACTACCGCACTCGATTGTTTGGGCGACGTTTCAATTTTTCAAGGGTCCTTTGATTGTTGATTACATATTTCAAAAAATTGTTGCAGCCTGTTGTTTAGTTTAACTTGCCATGCGAACTAGTATTAACAATATGCTTTTACTAATAACAAATATTTTAAATGACTGCAAGATAATGCAGTTATGTATGTTAATCTGCCCAACATATAAAAGATTTTTAGTTTATCTGTAATTTTTATCATCATTCAATCTGGATTTTGTTAAACCATGCACATATTTCGATGATGCAATATTGTATCATTTTTTAAATGAAAGAATTTTTGCTACAATTCATGGCACATAGAATTGGGGTTGCTAAATAAATATTCTAATTGTTATTACAAAATTAGTGGTGAATTCTTGATTCTCTTTAGTTTTTTATTTTTACATTAAATCTAATGGGAGCTTGAAAAAAAATAAACTTAGATGAATGGATAAAGGATAGAAAACTATATTGCATTATCTTATAACAATTTTTTTTCCATCAAAGCTTTGTAAGTATTCATCAGTAATTTAACTCAGAAATTAAGTTTTTCTAAAAAAAAAATTAATTTTGATTGATTAAACAATATATTAAAATTCAAAATTATTAAACGTAAAATTACAGTTGGGCTTTATCCATCTTCCAACGGATTAAAAAAGAAATCAGTTAAATTATTCAATTCCTTTTAAATATTGGATTACTTATATACAGTACTTACCTTATTTTTCTGTTCTTGCTTTAACTTTTTTAGAGTAATTTTATGAATATTTTTTTGTATGTAGATGACCATTCAGAACAAGAAACAATGCATGTATTGCTTTTTTTTTAGTTACTATTGCTATCACCACTACAATGGACTGTTTTATATATAAAAAAAAATTCCAAGTTATGGAATTAACGCACATCTTTAGAGATTACTAAGCATAAATCCAACATTTTTCAGAAGATTCATGGCACATTTGAGGCTTTATTATATTCTAGAGTGGCCTATCTAAGTTTATTTGAATTTCGTGCTTTTAGAACGATCTTAAGATTTAAGCTGAAATCTAACTTCAGTTATCTGGTAACACTGTTTAGGGGTTGAAATTAGGATGAACAAAAGTTAGAAACTCCTGCATACAAGCTTTAAAAAATTGAGCACGACCAAATTATTATACAACAAAAACACTATTAATTTAGCAAGTGAAAAGAATTACCATTTTCCTATTATAAAATAGATTATGATGTTTCATTATGACGTTAGTTAGCAATTTAAATACACATATTAAAGTCTCTTCAGTCTTCCAATAAGTCAGATAACTAAAATTTGCAACATTTTGCTTGCTTGGGGTTAATAAATAAATATTCTAAAATTGCAGTATCAAATTGTTTCTGTATTCTTGATTTTTGAGTTATCTGATATAATAATTTTCCTCTATTTGTGTGAGAAACAATGTAATATAAAATGAAAAACAATATGAAAAAATAAATGCAATCAACGATTAATTTTTAATTTAATTACAAAATAATGTGTAAGTGAATTTGATGAGCCAAAGACGAGACATTTTTTCCATCGGTGTTTCATGGTATATATTCTCTAATTTGCAAATTCTTGAGATTAATATAGTATAATTTTATCATCAGGTAATAAATTTATCATTCATTATGCTTTACCTAAGATAATATTACCTTTTTTATATTAGAAATATTGGAATGTAAGATTAGAAAAATTAAACTTTTACGTGAAGAAACTATGCAATAATTTTTTAACTAGAATCGTCAATTTAAACAACTAAACTTGAAGAATAGAAGGATAACAAATACTCGATTTATAAGGTATAATATAATTTTTCCATCAAAGCATATGCGGTTTACGTACTAATTTAATTTACAAATTGAGTAGATAGTTTTTTTTTTTGTTGAAACAAACGAAGAGTTACTTTTTTCTCAAAATTTTATTATTTTTATTTATCCCTATAAGATACAAAAAACAAACATTGCTTCTATTAAATTTTCCCTAAAATAACACAGAGCAATATGTTTACTTATGAGAAGTGAAATGTTTCCATTTTATGGAGCCTTTTATACAAGAAAAAACAGTCATTATAATAAAAAACCAATATTGGAAAAAGAAATTTAAACAACACTTATAACTTATAATTAGCATTAATTAAAAAACCATAACAAGTCACTTCACACATCATGGTTTTTGATCCCTAAAAACGAATCGATAGGGATATTTTTCTTTATATAATATTCATTTAACATATCATCATTTTTTCCATATTACTTAACTGTTATGTGTATGTCAAATATCCACAAAATATAGACAATCAAGAGTTTCTATTTACTTTGATGAAATGTAATTGTATTGTCCATATTTAATGCACATAAGGAGGCAGCCGAACAAGAGATCCTATATCGAGGGTTGCCGCCCTAATAATAATAATATTTTATAGATCACCAGTTTCAATTATACTTTGCAACAATCAAAAAATTATAATAAAAAATATTCTGCTCTGCTTATCCTATGGGGTTAAAAAAAACGGACAGACATATTAGCCGTACACAACTTAAAAGTAGATACATAAATAAATTAAATCGCAGCATCCGGATCGTCCGTCGTGACGTATTTAAGTTTTTTTTTTTTTTTTTTAAGCTTTCGGTAACGCTCAGTCTATAATTAACTGTCTCGAAATCATAAACGCATTTCTAGTTCACTTAAAAACAATTATAATAATAATTATAAAATGGAAATCAAGGGTTGAATTAAAAACAAAAAACGGCGACGTGTAAAAACGAGAACTTAAACGTGAAACGACGTTTGCGCCCTCTTGGGGGGTAAGGGCAAACTGGGGAAGACCGATTGCTGTGATATAACAAAAGAAATAAACTGCGAACCCGTCGAACTGCCTGAGCACGGACTCTACTAAGATTAATTTAAAAAAAAAAAAATGAAATGAAAATAAAAACCGATACAAAAGATTTCTTTTTTGTAATATTAATACACACGTTGTTTTAATTGTTTTTCCTTTATTTATAGTAGTTTGTTTTAAATAAAATGTTTGCTGACTGATAACTAACGAACAGTTCGTCTCTTGCCTATATACTGTTGTTGTAAAAAAAAAGAAATTCATACCTCGGTCGTAAAACTATTTTAAAAATATACACAGGTCGAGGTGATAAATTCCTCAAAATTTTTCCATTTCAGAAGATATTTTTTAACGAACAGTACCCGGATAACATGGGGGACTTTTCGCGCAGAAATCATTCGAGAGAATCATTCACACAGTCAGTATATATTCTTTTGTTTTGTATTTTGTTTTTGCTTGTTATTATTTTTTTTATCCTGTTGTAAGTACGCACAATCAAACAGACGTAGGTAAAAAATGAGAACACAAACACTGCTATATGTACATCGGAGGAATGAATGAAAGGCGCGATGAGGTACCATTAGCGCATTCTGCTACTTAATCGTCTTCGTCATCGTCTGCTTCCTCTTCCTCCTCCTCTTCTTCCTCGGGATCAGGTACTGGAGCCTGGACATTTGGATTATTCTTCATTTTATATGCTGTCATCTCCTGGAAAAACGCGAAAAAACAATAGGTTTTAAAAAGATTTTCATCGAGAAACGCAACGTGGAAATATCATACACGAGTTCATTGCGTTCACTAACAGTTGAATGACACATTTTTCGTTATTGAACGTGACTCATTGTTTATGAATCACATTTAGCATCCGATTCGTTTACACGCTAATGATTTTTTAATATATCCTTCTGGTTATGTTTCAAATATTCCTCAATAAAAGTATAATGAAACATGCCCTTGAAAATATTATCTTCTTAGTTTTCTTTTTTTTGCTGTATAAGGAATATTTGAATATCTATCATATTTCTGTAAATTATTAATTTAAAATTATTTCTTGTTTTGGTGTAAAAAGAAGAAGAAATTTAATTAAGGATTAGCAGCGTGGTAAAGAGCTACACATATTTTTAGTTTGCATTCTGTATTGGCAAATTTTTAACAACCAAAATATTGTTGTCTTCCTCAGGGCAGACTAAAATGTAAAAACAATGATATAAACAAAAGTAAGATAAAATATAATACACTTACAACTCACTAAATTAGTAAAATCCTATCGTTAGTTAAGTCCAGAGCATTATACGGAAGTTTAACAGCAAATGTGTTAAAAAGAACACACAAGAACAATCTGGAAAGTTAAGTAAAAAAAAGTCCAACAGGACGTAGAAAAATAACATATACAGAAGTTGAAAATATTAAGGGCAATTACATACAATATTATAAAATTTGAACTTAAAAAAAGAAAATTAACAACTAGTTAACAAATCAGCTTAAATGCCACTAATTCTTCAGTATTTTTTTAAAGTTAATAGAATTCAAATGGCGTTTATGAACCACAAAATCTAAAAATAAACGTTTCCAAAGAATGGAGTTTATTGCTAAAATTTTCGCTTCCTTAAATTTAAAAGGATATAATAATATTTATTTCCCTGTATTACATAATTAAGTATTACACTTAAGCAAGCCTATTCTTTAGTTTTTGAGATGTTTGCCCTACGTAGCGGGAAGAAGAATCTTTGCATGGTAAAAAAAATAGGCAACATTAGATGTTTCTGTAGGATTTACCTTGTCTTTCAATAAAGAATTGTCAAGTTTTTTTCCCCCACCAGACTGGAAGACAAGTTAAATCATCCTACAAAAAGTTGTCTATTTCATGCCATGCAAGGAGTGCATGATATAAAGGATAAACATCTCAAAAACTAAAGAACAGACTTGCTTCACATAGCAGAGATGTAAATAATAAGTCCACCTCAACTGCCCTTAGTTGTCATTATGTAACGCTTAATCATTTTAATTTTGAGAAAGCGAGAATTTTAGCAACCGAACACATTCTCTCAAATGTTTATTTTTAGAAACGTGGTTCATAAACAGCAATTCCATTAACTTTAAAAAGATGTTGAAGGACTCACAATTAGTGATGTTTATACCGATTTATTTACTCGTTGATCTTTTCTTTTTTAAGTTCCAATTTTATAATATTGTTATTTTTGTTTCTTTTACGTTGAATGTCATTGTATGTAATTGCCCTTCAATATTTTCTACGACTTAGTAGACTTGTTCCTGTTTTTGACGCATTCGCTTTTAAACTTGAGTATAGTGGGCTCTACTCAACTAACGATAGGATTTTACTGATTTGTAAGTGCATTATAATTATTGTATTTTATCTCATTTTTCTTTATATCATTGTTCTTGCATTTATAAAATTAATATTTTGATTGTCAAAAATCTGGCAATATAATTTTGCCAAAGGAATTGATTTTTAGAATGTGCAACAATAAAATTAAATTCTTACTTCAAAATTACATTTCTTCCAACATAGTTACATTAATCACTTTTATATGTTTGTAAATTCAAATGCAATTAAAATTCGTTTTAATAAATTAAGAATAATTTGCTACACTCTTTAAATAAATGAAACATGTTTATACTTCATTTGGGAAACTTGGTCAGTTTTAAATTTTATTTTATGGTAACGGATATTTTAAAGACAAAAAAATCACTTACTAAAATAGTTACAAAATGGCGGAGTTACATATATTATTGAAAAATGCAATTTCTTGTCGTTCAATTACTGCATTAATGTGATTTGAATGAGTTCTAATATACATACTTCTCGGTTTGTACTTTGTTCCCTTTATTTAATATATTCGTTTGTTGGTAATTAAAGGAATGGTCTTTATTTATGAAATGAAAACAATAAAATTGATTAACTATGTTGGAAGAAATATATTTTTAAGGTTAAGAATTTAATTGTATTATACATCCTAAAAACATCATGGTGATAACTCCCTTCTCAAAATTGTAAATAACTCGAATGAAACCAGTGTAGTTTGATTTATTCTAAAAAGTAAAATTTCATTCCTTTTCCTTCTTTTTGCAATTATAATTAGTATAATTTGAAAAAGTCAAAATGCACTTTGTCGAAACGTCATAAAAAAATTGTGCACAATAAATGCTTGTGAACTCGTCTCACAACAAACGTCATCATAACACGAGTGTTTTAACATACTATTATTTAATTATTAATTATATTAAATTCAACCCAATTTTTAATTCTTTTACGTGTATTTCCTTAAGATTTAATTTATATATGTTGTCCTTGCCTAATGCAACACGTTACAAATTAAATGTACTAGCAACATGTCTTATCCACGTCGGTATATCAAATATACGTTATGAAATGTTACATAAAAAGGCTAAGTATGAAGAAGAAAAACTAAACTAATTCAAATTTAAAAGTTTTTTTTGTTAAAGATCTTTTATCAAACAACTTTTAAAGTGTAATATCCCTCAAACAGATACTTCAGGAAAAAACTTATTATTTGCATTTAAGATGAAAGCTGGGTATATTTGGTAGACTGGTGTCGCTACCTTAGTACAATTCAAAAGATTAAGCAATTAAATCATAAATCAACAAATAAAAAATAAATGATCCTTAACGTATTATCAAAAAGTATGCCAGCATACACACTTAATCATAAAATACATAGATGTGAATTGAAATGTATTTAGGGCTAAACTATAAAAGTTTTAGAAAAATTTTAATAATGGGGTTTCTCCTTGAAACACAGGCACCATATTTTGCTAACCTAACCTAAATTAATCCTTTAATGGCATATATTGCTTTCAAAAATATTGAAATGATATAATAATTAGGAATTAATCACTATTTTTACTATGGTTGATATTCAATAGTCACTATTCACATGTTACTGGAAGTAATAGAATTAAGAATCATTCGACTCTTTGTTTTTGTGAGAATATATCCTGACGAATATATTTTATATAGGATGTCGCTATTGCATTAAAAAAAAGTGTTTTATCACTACTATAACCACATACATATACATTTCAAATCAAAAAAATATTTATAAGGCGCTGCCCTATTAAGTTAAAATGCTACATTCCCAAATAACACTGCATATAGTTGTGTATTTTATCTGCAAACACAAATTTTGTAATATATTTTTATTTTTCTTGTTATTATTAACTTATTCTATTTTTTTTTTTTTTTTCGAAATAATTTTATTAGTCTTCCATTTACATATATCAATTTTCCACAAAAAGTATCATACAACAAAATATGAATTCCCGTCAGATAACATTGCCTTAAAAGAAAAAAAAAAAAAAAAATGAAAAATTGAATATTATTAAAGAAAAATCTAGATAAACATATTTCCTAAATGTAAATAGGTGCATATGTACATACCTCACAAGATTATTTTGTTATTTTGAATGTTATTTGCTTAATATTTTTTGAATATATTTACTTTATACTTAATTTTACTGTTATGATGATATCCACATTTACTTTGTAAGGATAAAAAAATTTAGGTCTTAACCGTTTCTCATTTATTTATCTATAATCCAGGTTTGATTCAATTTTTAATATCAAATTAAATAATATACCTTATTTTTAAAAAAATATTGGAAACTATACTTCACATAAGAAAAAAGAAAAGTACTAGTAATCCAAGATAAAGTAAATAAACAAAACTAGGCACGTTTAAATTAATTAATAGGAATTGTAGTTTGTTTAAGCTTAATTTGAATGGTGTTATGCAACTATCAATAGATTAACTGAGGGTTGGTATTCTGTTGCACAGCAGTTTTTTTTTGTAATCAATGTAATACCACGAAATCGTTTCATTATAAAAATAAATCAAACGACGAAGAAAAAGAAAACTAGTAACAATTCTTATGTTTATACATATAAAAACCTATCAATAATAGTCAAAAATACTAATAGCACTTAATCATTGCTATACAGCATTAATATAAATAAATATAGAAAAAAAGTTGCTTTATATTACATGTCTACCATGAACTATTACTAAAATTTACTAAAAATTACTAATTTTGAGGAAAAAATAACACTCACTTGGTCTAAGATAAATGTTAGACAATTTATTTTGGGAAACACAAAAAATAGAAACAATCTCTTTTATTTTTAATGTTTCTCCAAATATCTCGCTCTAAATTAATTTTAATATTTAATAAATGAGTGATAATACTTGTTCGTTCAAAATAAATCATTCTATTCTCAATTTTTTGAAACAAATACCCAAGTTCTACTTAATATAAGAGCAAGAATTAATATTTATGAAAATTATTATTCAAAACTTTTTTTCTCTTCAAAATATTTGCGTGTTATATAACTAACAGTTATGTATGTATAGTACATAGGTCAATATATAAAATTGTGTGCACGCATTGTTTTTTTAATATATATATCCAATTATAAATTAAAATTATTTAAATGAGCAAAAAATGGTTAATGTACATCAACAAAGCCAATAAAGTCCTTAAAAAATGTTTTTTGTATATATATTTTATGAAAACATAGAGGTTTAATAGTTAGTCGTAAATGTTCTACGTATGTACCAATAACAAAAAAAAAAAAAATGCATCAAATAGTAGCTTTAGTATTTTTAGATCATTTTGCCACTATTTCGTATCAACAACTCATCCATAATAAGGTTTTACAGTAGTATTTTATCTATAAAAATATTTAATCACTTATGTAATCCGAGTACGTATGATACTTGAGAAAAAATAAAAAGAAATTAAACGCGATAATATAGACGTTATATTCGACGCGGAAATAATAGAACTTACTTTTTCATAGCGAGCTTTGTCTTTCTCAGCCATGGCTTCATATTTGGACTTAGTTTCCGGCTCAGCGTCAGCCCACCTTCTACCCAATTCTTTGGCAATATCTCCAACGCCATATTCCGGATTTGCACCCTTGACCTTACCACGTTCGTCGTTACAGAACCAGAAGAATGCAGACCTAAATAATGAAAAATCATAGACTATGTTGCTTCAAACTATGTTTCTTCTAGAAGCGGCCATTTTGTTTATGTTTTTCTGTACGATTAATTAGTCTTATTTAATATATACTAGTCTTATACTAAAATATTTTCTAAATCAAATAATTTCGCACGATTTTATGACCGAAGAATCGTTAAATTATAAAATTCAATGGTCGATCAAGTCGTGCTGGCAGTTATTAACAATATCTCATCATAATAATTATATTTTTATATCGTGTTATTTCTGTTTCGCGGCAAAAGCATGATAAATATAAAATTATTATAATAACAAGTTGTATAACAGACAAGCCGATTATTTTTACGTGACTTACAAAGATCTTTTTGGCGCGTTAGGATCTTTGATTTGCTTCCTCTTCTTTCCGCGCTGTTTCTCACCCTTGGGCGGAGTGTAGTTCTGCATTTCGGCGTCGTAACGCTTCTTGTCCTTCTCCGCCATTTCGTGAAAACGCTTCTTCTCCTTGTCTAACATGGTCTAGTAGGAACGAACAAGGCAATGACGTAAACATGGGTACGTAGAAAAAAAAAACAGATGTTCTCTCCGTAAATTAGATGAAAGAGAAAAGAGGGGAAAAACGCATTTATATATATATATATATACACTTTTAGTATGGTAGTAACTTGTCGTATAAGTGAATGTACTGTGATCAGCTGTAAAGAGAAAGTACATCTCGTTTTTATTTATAACTCTTTATTAATAACTAAGCATTGGTTTATCGCGAAAGGTCAATTCAAAATCAATACAAATTTTGGCGTTGCTTTTAAAATATTTCGTATTATTATCTTTAAAAGTAGTAATGGACTTACATATTTTAGGTAGATGTGTGCCGGAATTATGTAATTTTAGGTTATAAGTTATTAATATACTCGGGAATATTTGAAGCACATAAAATGGATTATAATGAGGTCTAGACGAATTGCCTTGGAAATATCATTCATTATCGTAATGATTAATTGATAGTATGAAATATGCAGAATTTAGTGTTTAAACAAAATTTCATAAAATTTATTATTCCTAACATGACAAATTCTTTTTACCCCTTTTAGTAATTTTTACTGCTTTTAGATTGCATTTACAATTTTATTTATTTCAAATTTGTTAATTGCAGTTAAATTTAACACACACTAAAAACAATTGAAACAAAAATTACGTTTCAATACGCAAAAACATTTATTTAAATACAATATAAATATGTAATCCTTATCAGAACTTTTTCTTTGCTATCACAAACTGTTTCTGTTGTACTAATTTTGAAGTACATACATATAAAGAAGGATGTAAGCCATTTATTCGAACAACTTGCAGATGTGAAACATTTAAAAATGCTATTGCAGTTTTCTTGATGAGTGGATAAATTATAACACATAGTTATTATATCTAGCTGCTTTCTCAGCTACCTTTTTAAAAGGTTACACTACCATATCTCATAAAGCAATCTAGTTGAGTGGATTTGTTGTAATTGCGGGGTTTTGTTACAAAGATGGAAATAAAAACAATAAATTTCTTGAACGTTGTGCTTAATTAAATAAAGTATCGCTACATTTGACGCTAACAAACGGTCGTTGATTCCATCATGTTTTCCCCAAATGATGTCATAGATAGTGAAAGTGTAGTTTTTTTTGCCGGCAAAAAAATGTAATGTAACGTTGGCAAATGCACGGCTAGGTTAGTTGTAATTTTAAGTTTGAATTAGATGCTTATAAAAAAGGTAACACATTGCAAAATATACAAAAATTTTCCTATATTGAACTTATAAACGCATAAAGAATATAAATGAATGAATTATCCGGGTTTAGAGATATAAATAATTTAAATCGCAGGGAATGGATGGAAATTTTTACTGGTAAAATACATCTATATCGCTAAAGCAATTCCCTCTGTATATGAATACAAAGAAAGATTCATTGTATGGTACTACTTCTGTGAGTAAATCCCTCAGAGGTTTTAAACGCATACAATTCTGCTTACTACCTGAATTTTGAGAAGAAAAATATGGTAAATCAGGTAAGGTTTACGACAATTCGCATTTCAGTCGGAGAGGAGAAAACTTTCTATACGTCCTTGATCTTTAAAGGTCATAAATATGTTGGAATGAAATGTATTTCGAATTAAATATAAACGAAAAATATAACGCTTCATTAATTTTCTCGACGCTAAACAGAACACAAAAGGGACAGATAAAACAAGAATGTAAATAATAATTCGAGAACGAAATACAAATATTTTGTTGTTTAGTATTTGGGTATTATGTAATGAAGTGAATCACCTATCTTTAGTATTTATATCCTTGCAATGTATTAATAGTAGTTCCAATATTCTACACGCTATATCAAACTTTTTAATCAAATATGATTAAATTATTTGCTTAGCTTCGGTGATGGCGAATTCTTAAAATAATTCGGGCGAGGTAAACAAAACTATTTATTCGAATCATGTTTATCGTTTAAAAAAAGAAAATTTCTAGTTTTATTACGTCAGAAAATAATCTTATGATTTTGTTTATTCCATTGTTTCTGTATAAATTAGATTTTCTCCATTCATAAATTTCATTCCACCGAAAAATGTTTCTTTTGTTAATTGAAATGAATATAATCACGTGAAAATTTCCTATATACTATTATTTTTAGTGAAATATTTAACGGTATAAAGCGAGATGACCGTTCAAACAAAGCGAGGGATATTAAAAATTTAGAATTTCCAACCGAATTTTCGTTATTACCGCTGACGTCTGTACATCGTTGAAAAGAGAAGGAAAGGGTTTCATATTCCTAAGTTCTCCCCCATACGCTCCGTGCATTGATTTTCATATACTAACTAAAAAAGGAGCGCCTGCGTGAAACAAAATTTAATTAACAGTAATAGTGTATGGTGTCGGGAAGGAAACGCGAAACAGTCCATTGCCACCATGGGCACAACCGAAGTCATATTACTATGGCAAGGGTCAAATGCGATCGCTGGTAAAAATTCGTTTATTTAAATTAACGAATTTGGCAACGCCGCGCGCCCGAGACGGGCCACAACAGCCGGCTTGGATGCCTGCAGTCGCTGTACCCGAAACCAGTTTGCCTTCGAAACGAGATAGGTAATATAAGTCTCGGTTGTATAGAGCGGGGTTAAAATATTAAAAAAAAAAAAACCCAATTACAAACCAATGCACACACATTAAATTCGCATATTTCTATCTCTCCTCCTTCGTGAATGATTAGGAAATTACGGAAATTAACATCGCAAGTAAAACAAAAAGAGAAAAACGTTTGAAACAATTTTAATTACTCACCTTCCATCTTTCGGCACATTTCTTGGAGAATTCCGCAAAGACAACATTCTCCTCCGGATGTTTTTTCTTGTGCTCTTCACGGCACGTCTGTACGAAGAAAGCGTAAGCAGTCATGCGGCCTCTGGGCCTCGCGTCCCCTTTACCACGCGGCATTCTGCCTTTTTGCGGTGCAGGAGGTGTATGCAAATTATGTATCTGTTGTTGGGCAGATTGGTTATTTTGATGATGCGATTGATTGACCTGCTGATTCTGTACTTGCGACTGAATCTGCTGGTGTTCCTGTTGTAATTGGGCCTGTCTGGCCTGCGCTTCGACGACTTGTTGGTGCAAGTGCGCTTGGGCCTCCTGATACTGCCTCTGGGCCTCCTGGTGCTGCCTGTGCGCCTCTTGTTGCCTGTGGACTTCCTGTTGTCGGTGAACTTCGGCTGCTTGTTGCCTATGTGCCTCTACTGCCTGCCTCTGAGCTTCTACGCTTTGCTGTTGCTGCTGCTGTCTTTGCGCATCAACCTGCTGTTGGTTTAACTGTGCTTGCGACTGTGGACGATATTAAAAAAAAAAAACGATATTCGTAGGGCCGACTGTTGTACATTTTTATTTTAGCGCCGTAAAATTCGTATTAAAAACATAATAACAATCTAATAAATAGTAACTGCCATGTTTGAATATTCGCGTAGAGTTTTTAATTAATTTCGATAATTTATTATGGAGATTGGTGTTTGCCGCACCCAGACCACCTGTCTTGACCTCCAGCGAGGTAACCAGATAATGACCCTGTACTCTAACAATAATTCGACGCTTACAATGTTAGTGAATAAATACAAGAAAATATGGTGGTTTATATTTATTTTACATTAAAACAAAGGATATATCTATATATATGAGACGGAAAAAATACCTACCACAGGAGGGGGTGTATGTACAGGTGGCATGTTCTGCATATTGTTTTGTGGTATATTATTTTGTAAGCTACTTTGCATTGAACTGTCCATTGCACTAGAGTACCACCACTGTGACGCCGGTGTAGGACCGGACATTGTAGTATTTCCCCCCATTCCGCCCCCAAGTCTATAATCGTAACCGCGTATGCCGGCGGCGCCGATCGGAGATGTGGAAGACACGTTAGTCGACGGATTTTGAAAACTACTGGCCATCTTATATGAAAAGATCTGCTGTTGTGTAGGAGCGGAGGTGCTCTGTAATTGCTGCGCCGCTAATTGCTGCTGTTGATGTAAGATCTGTTGGTGTTGTTGCAAAGACTGTTGCTGGTCCGCAGTAATCGCACCCGGCCACCACATACCGTCTTCTCTAACACCCCAAGCACCCCGATTATGTTCAGACATAACTACACTTCGTTGAATTAACAGGGGGATGAGGGAACGTCGCCCGTTCAAATAATCTACGAGATTGCGCGATCAACATGCATCGGTTCTTTTTTTTTTTAAGAAAAAAACGATATTACGAACTCGCACACTCAACACGCCGAATTTCACGAAATATATGACTCAACAAACCGTACGTACCAAACGGACGAATGAATGGAGCAGGGAACACGGACTTGAAATTTAACGAACACCACAGAAAGTAAAATCACCAAAGTGGCGGCGGCTCTGTACAAGAACTATCGGCAACGGCAGTCCACATCGTTTAAAAATGGCATCAACGACACACCACAATACGTAAAACAATATCGCCGATTCAATAATATGTAAAATTCGTTTAAACAACCCTTGCACAAATCACGAGGTGACCGTATATTCTTCAAACGCGAGTGTTGCTAAAATCTGGCAACGCAGTAGTGAGAGGACGCCAATACTTGGCCAGCGCCATCACACGCAGCGGAGAATTGTGTAAAGTTCCCCTCTCCACCCTACCGTTCCGAGTCCGGTCAATAAGACATTCCCGGGCTTTAGCCTGGGGGTAGAACCACACTCTTGCGGGGACGAGAGGGGGAAAATTATCTCGTAAAACAAAGCCTTTCTTATGCATATAATATCACTGCGATATCGGCAAGTTACGCTGACAAATTAAATTTCATACGCATACATTTAAAACTGAACAGTATACACACACATAATGGGACAAATAAATTTTACCAAATTACCTACGCCATATCGTATTTCTCATTGAACGCCTAACCGAAAAACTAACCGACAGCGACATTAAATTTACTGATAAACATCCTTCAGCTGCATTTTAGTTCTTCTTCCCGCCAAACGAAACCCACCACGTGCGGTTTCTCCAATTTACAACATCTCGACAATAGAGACCGCCACAATGTCTTTGCGCGTATTACAAATATTTTATTATTATAAATAATACCGTTATTGCATTTAAATGAATATTACACATGTCTATACAATACCAGTACAAATAACTACGTAACTCAAAACTTTATTAACATATTACAGTAACAATATTACAATATGTTTATTTATTTACATATTATAACCATTTTTCTCTTCTCGTTTAGTTAGAAATCACTAATACGCAATATTTATCTATGCTACGATAAAAACTCGCAGAAATTGAAATTTTCATATAAACAATTAGGTCACCGAATTTTAGTTAATGACTAGAAAAATACACTAATTCGGTACTTGACCTCAATAACCTTGGAAAATCGAGAAAAAAGTGAAAATATGTTATCATATGACTTAATATGCAGCAACCACTGTTAATCTCAACTGTAAGCCATCCCCGCTTGGCGGCAAAATGCAACAAAACGTAATGGATAAATAAATTCCATAAAATGGAACAAAGGTTTCAAAATACACTACGTCATCAATAAAAGTACACTCAAATATTATTTAAGAACCGCTAGGTATACATATTCATCGCTCAAATTAATTAAAACTATCGTAAAATCATATATTTTGTATGTATACGCAACCAAAACACGCCTATATCCTATAAGCATACCCGCAGCATATAGAAATACATTGGGCTAATGGAGTCTAATATGTATGCTTGCCATATGAACAAAGCTAGTGTACTTTAAAATTAAATTCGGCTAAACTCTCCGTCCTACGGCCCATGCAAATTGGCTATAAATAAATCGAAAAATTAGCAATACAATGTAAAAATATCAGCCCGTAAATCTAATCGGTAACGAAGAAAAAAAATATTTTTGCCGCCTAATGAGTGTTCCTATATTAAGCTTATGGCAGCCATTTGCTAGTTCGTTATATGGTGAATACATAGCATTTTATGGATTTAAGTTTTTAGGCACACAAACATATTTCAAGCAAATGGTTTACAGAATAAGCATAAAATATCAATAACTACTTACAAAATAATTATGAAACAGTGACACTGAACACAACGCAAAATATAAAAATTTCTTACCTGAACAAGCCTCGAACAAACTGAAGATCGGCTTCGTATTTCGTGACCCCACGCCACTTATGCGGTGTACAAGAGTAACATAGGGTCTTTTCTTTCACGCTATTGGCTCAATTTAAATTTACCGCAAAAAATAGTCCAATGATGGCAACGTTATTTCATTTAGTTACAATTTTTTGACAACCAATAATATTTCTAGTTGTCTGACAAACCGAAATAACACCATTATATTTGTAATTATGTGTGCGCTATACACCGTTTATTAATACCGTTGAGGAATAGCAAACGTTTTCCACATTTGGGAAAGATACATTGCTCGCATTCCACACGGGTTCGAAAGAAATTGGGGATATTTGTTTTTTTGATGTTTTATTATAACAGGAAACATATGAACCTTTATTGTGATTTGTGGCCAAATTGATCCTTACTGCCTATTAACAGTCGAAATATTTTGGCTCGACATCGATTCGTACACAAAATTGCCTTAATACAAACAAATAAGGTTGTGGGTTCAATAATCGCAGTGTTTCGCTTTCTTCGTATTTTTTAAAACTGTTTTTGATTAACATTTAAGTGTGTGTTTAATGTGTGTATACGTACGATGAACGGTTTCAGCACCGGTGAAGAAGATTCACAAGGCCCTATCGATCAAACCTGCTGTCTTGTTGACAACGGAAGACGTTGCACGGAGCCCGCCGGCAACGCTTCTTATAACAAAAGGATACAAAAAACCGTCTACCATAGAAAATTACAATTAACTGTCGCTAATAGCGTAAGTAATAAACACTTTTAGTGCTAAATATCTTGATTTATATGTATTCAAATAATGCTATTTGCTATCCATGTTGTTTTCAACAACAATAAGAAAACCGGTATAAATGACAGCTTGTTAAAATAACACAAAAAAATAATTTCAGGTGAAACACATTTATATTTGTGATAAACACAAGATGATAATACAATCGGCCCGAACTAAACGTCGTCGTAAAGATTCCGAAGATGATAGTAACGAAACTGATACTGATGTTCCAGAGGTGGATTTATACCAGTTGCAAGTGAATACGCTAAGGCGATATAAGAAACATTATAAAGTGTCGACGAGACCAGGACACAATAAAGCCCAGTTGGCCGATGTAAGTTTAAATGGTAGCATCTGTTAAAAATTATAGCTTTATTTGGTTTCATGTGTACTTCAATTTCAGACTCTCATGAAACACTTCAAACAGATACCAGTAAAAGAAAAGGATGTGTTAACGTTCTTCATTTATACAGTGAAAACCCATAGTAATAAGTTAGACCAAAAGAATGATATTAGTGGTGATAATACGTAGGTTTATTGTTAGTTATTTTGTTTTCAATAAATTTGTTTTTTTTTTATATTTGTAACTACTTATTTTAAATATATAAAATATATAAAATTAAAAGTATGTACTTTTATACAAATTTGAGGTAAATTTTAAAACTACTTTAGAGAATATAAAGTAAAATAGCGAAGTTTTAAGAAATTAAAGAAGCATTATAAAATCAAGTTATAAAGTCCAAGGAAAGCTGTCACTTTATATTTTAATCAGAAAATCAATTGATTTCTTTGAGGTCTGCTTTGGAAATATTTTATTTATGGAACTATTCTGCTGCTAATAATATAATATTGTATCTAATTGAAGAATTATCTTAACATTGTTTTATAAATAGTATTAAGTACTTTAATTTTAGAAATTCATATCTGCATCAAGTCAATTGTAATAATGGCAGGAAAAAAAATGGGCAGCAGAAATATCTAAGAACATTTGCTTAGGTTTCTCTACCTGAAAATAGTTATTTCTTTCCTAATTTTAAATATAATCACGTATACATTTTTTGAATGGGAAAGGCTCTACATCAAATTTGTAAATGACACAATGTTCTTAAAACATTATCTTCATTTCGCAGGCTCAAATCTCGGCCTGATCAATTGTGATATATTTTTTTTTCTTTTTTCAAGCAAGGACGCCCAAAAAGTAATCAAATTTGTTTACTCCATATATATCCTTGAAGGAAAGAAAAAAACATTAAAAATAAAAACCCTTTATTATACTTCCAGAAATTTCGTATATAATCACGTAATACAAAATAACTTATTTTAATTAAGATCATCATGAATGTAATATTCTTGGTGAGAATATTAAAAAAATATATATACAATAGAAAATGGTACGAAAAATTCATATACAAAGGGTTTAAATGTAATAAAACTAATTTTAAATCTGTTTTTGAGAATAAGTTTAAGATTTACTACTGATTGTTTCTTTTCACCTTCTTTTTCTTCTTTACTTGCTCGTTTGAATTTAAAATAACAACATTGTCCTCTTCACTTTCCTCATCTTGCATTGTAACATCATTGCCAACTGGAAAATGTTCAATAAGTACTTTCACGGGTTTTATCTTAATTTCCAGCCTACTACCTGTTGTTTCCTTCACTACTTTATCTGTAAGTGTTGGTACATCATCGTCATCAATGTTTGGTATCCATTTATTGCCTTCTCTTTCTTGGGGTAGCAATACAGCAGAATTTTTTCCAAGCGATTCTATTGAGCCACAAAGCTCATCAACTTCTTTCACTGCTCTTTTCTTTTTCTTTTTAACTTTATTCCATTTATCCAGACACAGGCTTAATTTTTCTTGGGGTGTTGTATTTGATTCTTTATTAGATGTATGTATATGTAAACCAACTGGTTCTTTATTTAATCTAACAGTAAATTTGTTTATAAGGCTGAGCAAGTGTATGAGTAATACCGTAATATTCAAACCTTTTAGTATTATCTGCTTCCACACACTTTTTTATTTCATCAATAATTACATTCGCTCTTCGTGCTGCGCTATGTGAAGTTTTTAAAATAGTGCCTACACTCATAGCAGCACTTCCACCCAAGTGCATTCCACAAACTTCTTTATATCCATTTAAGCCGATTGTAAATTGGGCATCTGCGACGTTTTCTTCGAGAAGATTCGGGTCAGCTAAGATTATGTCACTGAAAGCAAGAATTATATTATACAACATTTAAAATTAACAATATTTACCCATTTTCAAATATAGCATATGATATGCAAACAGGGTAATGATGAATAACTATTGGAATAGGATCTTTCTGAGCGTAAGTATGAACAATGAATTCTTCACCATCAAATGTCACATCGGGTCTACGGAAATGCGATAGTGCAGCCAGTGCCGCTATAGACGCAGCATCCAGTATATTTCCCTCGTGATTTAATACATTGATGTCTACTCTCAACATCCACACCTAAAAAGTTTTTAATTAACTTTAAACGAACACGCATTATAAAATTTATATAATATTACCTTTTCATTAACTTTTATGCAAAGCGATTCTAAATCGATTGCTTTAGAATCCTTCAACCCTTTTTCTAGCACTCTATTCAGCTGAACCGACAGTTCTGATTGACGTCCTGCTTCGAAATTCGGCGCTCCGAGAGGAGTCAATTCCAAATTAATATTTAGTATACCTTCACTCGGCCTTGACGCCTTTGGTTGTTGTACTTCACAGGACACTTGCGCTAGTCCCTTCAAATTTTATGAATTAAAGTGCGTAAGGTACTATAATCGCTCATATTCACCTCGTGTTGCCTAACGAAACACTGCAACATCCCCAGTCTTTTCCGAATTCGATTTTCAATTCTCTGAATTCCTCGAAAGCTCTGCCATCTAATCGCTAAAATGTTTCAAATATAGGATCGATGGGTCAGTATTGAGGTTTATGCTAAATTATTTACTTACATTCCATTCAGACAACGCTTTTTTTATAAATTTCTTGTCACAGTTTGAAACTGGCACCTTCAACTTAGACATTTTTAATTTTAGGTTATGTTTGGAATTTTTACTACCAACATAAAAATATGCAAATAATTGACACATGTGGATTTACCCAGATACAGTTTCCTATAACGTCGAAAAACAAAGAAGGAAATAGCAATTATTTGTATCATACAAGGATGGATAATACCGTGAAGTAAAACGGAAATTGTCGGCCATTTCTTTTCCTTTTGGTTAGAAAGTCGCGTGTTGAGGCAAGTTGTGTTTATTTTAATTCCATTATATTTATGTAAAATACAATCGTATTTACCGAACAGTTTTCCCATTTACGTTGAGATAACTGTTTGGTAATTCAGGTAATCTCGATTTATTTAAACTAATTTAGGTTATGTATTCTTTTAGATAAAATGACCAATTCAAAGGGTTATCGTCGCGGCACCAGGGACTTGTTTGCCCGCAAGTTCCGCAAACGCGGTGTTATTCCGCTTTCTACTTATATGAGAACCTATAAAGTGGGGGATATTGTTGATGTTAAGGGAAATGGAGCTATACAAAAGGGCATGCCCCACAAGGTGTACCATGGAAAAACTGGTCGTGTTTATAACGTAACTGCCCATGCTCTAGGGGTTATTGTCAACAAACGTGTAAGGGGTAGGATTATTCCGAAAAGAATTAATATTAGGATTGAGCACGTCAGACATTCTCAGTGCCGTCAAGATTCCTGCAACGGGTGAAACAGAACGAAAAGCTTCGTAAGGAAGCAAAAGAGAAGAACGAGCGTGTTTGCCTAAAGAGACAACCTGCACAACCTAGGCCTGCTCATATAGTTAGCGGAAAGGAACAGCCAATCTTATTGGCACCTATTCCATATGAATTTATTGCATAACTTTTTTTTTAATAAATAAATGTGTATGATATTTCGTTTTTGTTTTTGTACTCCAATAAACCTGAAATTTAAGAAATGTAAATGACTAGATTAAGGAAGCTATTGATCCAGTGTTTATTATTTTGAGAAAGGTTTAAAAAAGTTGTATTGAAACATAAAAATGAATGCCTAAAAATTAAGCAACTGTTCGTTTATTTGGTGTGGTGGCTTGTAAGTGAAGCTTTTTCGAAATGTAAAAACAAAATTCAACTTTCCCACATTACGAAAAGCTAAAATTGTCCATAATTCAAATTTTTATTTTTAGTATTTTCATTTAATAAATATGGCGCCCCTGTCTTGTCAAAATCGCATGTGACAAATCAAGCAATTTTAGGTTAGAATCTAGTTTCGAATTCATAAAAGGATTTGTAAATTATACTTTGTGAAAAAAATATATACGAAACAGATAATGAAGAAATCAAAGTATAATAAGAATAAAATTGTCTTCGATGATGAAATAGTAACTAAAGATTCTCATACAGTCTTTAGAGACACAAATGATGAAGTACTGAAGAAAATTAGATTAGAATCTGATACAACTTTAAAATCAGAAAGTGCAACTATAATAAACAAAGAAGAAGAAAAAAAAGACAAATCAAACTAATAACATTACTAGAAATGACAAAAATAATGAAGAACCCAATCTGAGTGAACATTCTGATGATAATATAAATGAATCTGAACTAAATACTAATTCTGAAATTGTTAGTAATGACGATTCAAGTACACAGAAAGAGGAATCGATCAGAGCCAAAAAAAGACGTAAACATATGGAATTATTACAAGCAAAGAAACTCCGTAGTGAATTAAACCTGCAGCAGAAATGTTTAAATTACTTGTCCATGTGGAAACATAGTAGATCACAATGGAAATTTGAAAAACTTAAACAGGTGTGGCTGCAACAAAATATGTTTGATGACGTAAAACTGCCAGATGAATTTTGGGATACACTTGTGGAATATTTCAATAATGCAAAGGGGCGAGCAAAATCGAATATATTAAATGAAGCAATCAAAGTTGTTGATAGTGTTCAAAATAAAGAAGAAGAAGACCTTGAGAAAAAGAATATTAAGTATCTAAGAGCTCGTAGTATTGTACAAAATTTACAAGATTAAAGGTAATTAAAAATAATGTTGATTTGTTTTTTGTACCTGAAAATAATAGACTAATATACTTAATAATTAAATTTATTTATATCTAGTGAATATGTACACAATAAAAATAAAAGTATCTGCTTAGCAGTAATTTATTAAATTATGCTGTATGAATTCATTTCACATACTGTTCGATGGCTTTCCCTCGAACAGGCATTTAGTATATATAATATACAATTTTAAAGTAATCATTGACAACTATTTACCTTAATTACTTCTTTACGTAAACGTAAAAATGTGAAAATTAGAGGACTCGAGGAAAGGGGATAAGAGGTTCTCAGGTAAAATTCAACGCTACTTAAATAAATATAATTTGTACATTAATAAAATTAACAATAAAAAGGAAGAATAAAATATAAAATTATATCACATATGTGAAAAAAATCTAAATAAAAACCGGGAGAAGTTGCTCATTTCTTACATTATTATGTCGAATATCAACTCCATTAAACAAATAATCGCTAAACACAAATACGATAGTATTACTTTGGCACATGGAATATTATTTAAAAAAAAATCATATGAATTGCTTCTAAAACTTTTAGGCATTTAAAATATTTTTAATATAAGTACTACTTCAATTAATAGACTTGATATTCTGAACATAATAGAGTCTGTCATAGATAATTAGTGCAACATTTGTTTTCTCTTTATTAGTCGTTTTAATATATTAAATATTAATAAATATGTTTTTTTTTTTTCAGTTAGGCAAGTATCAAATTATAACTTTATAACTAATATGATTTGGTAATTGTCGTTGCGATAATTTAATTTTATGTGGTCGACAAAAGCTTCACTTGTGTATACCTCATTCCTTATTCAGAATAAAATAGATATCATACCTACTAATCAGCAATAAAAAATGATTGTTGATAATAAGAACAATATTTGATATTGTTATATTATATTCCCAAAATAAATTTATCTTTCGATGTCAATATATTATGGTATCTTTTTAATAAAAATTTGTATCAATTTTTTTTCAACCCTGCTAAAATTAAATAACTTTTGTATGGTATTTCTAGGTCTTGGTAGTCCATAATTAAGTTGATTTTTAGTTATTGTAATATACTATTGCAAAAGGTATTTTCTAATTCCTTTATTTACTCTATCAGCTACCAGTTTCCACTCTTTTTAGCATTGGATAAATTCTGGCAGTTTTTAATTTTTTTTTTGAATATTGACTATTTGACAAAGGTTTTTTACCTGATGAAGACTAAAGATAGCCGAAACCGGTAGCTAATGCAGTAAAATTTAAATAAATAATACCTTATGCAATTAATTTTTTTCCTTTCATGTTTATATCGTCTTTATTTTAAACATAATATGATTATAAGGTAAATAATATATAATAATTTTCAATACTCTAATCAATTGCGCCATATATTTTTTTATGGACGGATACTATACTGTAATATTTATATAAAAAATAGAAGTTACCTGCAGAAAATACATAATATGTATTCAACATTGTTATTTAATTTTAAGAAATACTAAAGGTATAACCACAACACAGTTATCAGTATAATAATAAATTTTGTGCCGAAAATCTATTTTTGATCGTTGTTTAAATATAGGCGTTCAAATTATTTATTATGTCTTCAATTTTTTTTTAATTTTCAAAAACTGGTGAAATTAAATTTTAAACCCTTTCAAAATTATCTGGTTATATTCGATAGGATACGAAAGCCAACACTTTTTGAGACATAACTGATTAAATATTTTTCATATTACGATTCCGATGTATTGAAAATACATACATAAATTAGTGCTGCAAATCAAAATCGGTTTTATGCGAAACTGGTTTTGAAGATGCAATTAATACCCTTCGAAACGGTTACAATTTTTTTTCTTGTGACATATAGTAATATTTATTATTTATATAATTTTGAGAGGTATAACTGTAAAGTCGCAAATTATTTAGTGGACATTATGCTGTTTTCAGATATAATCATGAATAAAATTTGTATTACAAGAATAATATTTACATCTGGTGTGTGTCAAGATAGAATAGGCATTTATTGTGTATTAACAATATATTTTTGTATTCAAAATACTTTAAGATAATTAATATTTCTGAAAACGGCGAAAAAATTATTAAATAATTTACGACATTACAGTTAAACTTCTCAAAGTTGCATAATAGATACATAAATGTTAAATATTGTTATATGTTACAATTCAATTATTTATTACACCCATTCTAAAAATCCATTTTAAAGCAGATTTTACAATGCTATTTTAACTGAAAAGCGATTAATCGGTTTTTGATATCTAGTGATTTTCGCAGCACTAATTTAAATATGCTTTACTATTTATGGATCTTTATACTCCGTAGTTAAATTAATGAATATTTGAGAGTATTTATTTGGGGACTTTGTACAAGTTCTATAAAGCACCTCATAAGGTGGCTACTAAGATATCTAGATATCAACCCCCGCCTTGACTATATGCTATTTTTAATTTGCTCTTGATAGTGAGTAGTTTAGTCTTAACATATTTCATGTTTTCTTAATTTTTAACCATCGCTAAGTTTAATTAACATTTCGATTATCACAAAAGACTATTAAAAGTAAGGAAAACGTTTTATAAATAACGATTTTTTTTCTATACAAATAAAAACTAAATAGGGATAGTTAGATCCATCTAGGAATATACTGTATATGCAACTTTATATATGAAAGTATATCATGATGAAACTTTGATCATGGAAACCCCAACATTGAGATTGAGTAGTGACAATGATTTAATTTGCATCATTTGAAACGCGTTCTTTTTTTGAAGCGAAGATAAAAGCAGCACTAACAAAATATAATGTAATAGAAGATTGTTATTTGAAAATAAAGTAACATAAGAATTTTCAAGTATTTTCTATTGCTGCACTATAAAATCAAATTCCACGAAACCAAACTAAGAATTAAAAGTGTAGAAGAGTTAAAAAAGGCATTACCAAAACTTGAAGAGGTATTAAGGGAAATGGGATTAGAAATAAACTACAAGAAGTCATCAAACAAAAAATGAAAACGCAAATTGATTGAGTAGAAATTCCAACTATTTAGGATTTTTATTTGAGACTGGGGATAAAATAATAAGTATATTACCAACCCAGAAAGTCACAATTTGTCCATTTAGAAGTGTGGTTTCGCTTTTATGACGTTTAGTAAATTAATAATGATTAATATGATTTCTGAACAATTAGATTGAATAGATTTCTCAACGTTCTTCAACAAATATCCCTTGGAAACATTCGTATAGTTCATGAGTTTGTTATTACAATTTCTAACTGAAAAAATAAATGTTTTTGCCAAAAAATTAATAGGAATACACTTCAAATGTTTATCATTGCTGGGTTGTTCTCGATTTTAAATTAAAAAATACATTAAATTATTTAGAACTGTTGTTTCATTTCTCTTGGAGTAAACCTTATTTTCTAAGTAAATACCCTTTAAATGAAGAGCTTGTTTTTTTATGAATAGAATAATGCTACTACGGGTGAAATCGCTAATACCTCATACTTATTTGTGCTGTTAATTATTTTATTAAGTTAGGTACTTCTTTTTGGAGATTATAAAAAAATATGTCCAATTTCAGCAAATTACAAATTTGAGCATTTATGTCAGAAAAGATAATACTAAGTATTAAAGACTTTTCTTTAATTTGTTATCGTCTTATTTGTTTCACTATTGTTAATGTCCCGTATACAAGTTTTTAATATGTTAAATTGACAATGTTTCGTATTTAAAACAATTTATTTTCATATTTACAATGTTTTATTTGTTAATTTGAAAAAGATTAATTATGTCGAAACGTTTAAAATAAAATGGTTTTTTTTGTTATTTTCCTTAAAGTTTGATTTCCAATTAGAAGTAGACAAACTACATAAAAAAAATGTCCTGCTAAACTAAAGAAAAGATAATAACAGTTCTCTTCTCTCAAAGATTATATGCAGAAAAAATGCATTTGGATTTTGTCTAAATGTCTCTAATTGACGTTCAGAACATTTAACGACACGAGGCTATTATAGACACAACAGTAATACTACTGTACTCATCGTTTGTGAATACCGATAATGGTAAATACACGAACAAACTTAAAAGCTATTAAAGAGTAACAAATGTTGCAGAAATCACCTAGCATTCGCCAGCAATCTCGTACCATCATAAAAAAAAATATATTTTATCTGTTGTATTCCACACAACAATATAATCGTGACGATCGATTAAGGATAAAATCCTAATTTAAAAACGAAATAACGCTTGTTGCTTTTAAACAATTTATAAGCTCATAATTTTTGTGTATCTAATGTAAAGAAGTAAGTTAATACATTTCCTTCGTTAATTTAATTTGCTTGCGGTAACGCACCAGTTTAGCTGCTGCACGAATTGCGCTGGGTATTTTTTTTTATAGTAGTTTCAGGCACCAGCTAAATCAGTGGTAATCTCTTACGATCGAGGGAGAATATGAAAAATTGTGTCGTTTCACTGAAGTGTGCACGATACAAAGATGCGTGAAATGATGTTTATTAAAACAGAACGAAAAAAAGAATGATAATAATAGTAATAAAAACAAGATAAGAAACAATGTATATAATTTCGTATATTCAATATTAAAAAAGTTTGTATTCTTTGGACTTTTACGTTAATCGGTTTTTTAGAGTACGGATACTGTTTCCACTTTTTTGTTTTGTTTTTTTTTTTTTTGTTTAATCTAATATATAAGTGAAACCTGCTGCGTTCGATTCATTCTGAGCACGATTTCTTCGTTTCAGGCCTCGCCTATTCGATCTTCTCCATCGGCGTTTTCGCTCTACGGCTAACAGCCGTGCTCATAAACTCTCCCTAGATTGGTAAAACAGTATGTAACCAGTCTCCGAGGATTTCTGAGTATCTGACGTGAGGCCGTAGAAATCTTCTATTGTTGACGCATCGATTTTCTATTGATAATATCCAAAGTGACAATAATAAATAAAGATATAAACGAAAAGTTACTCACATCCACTTGGTCATCATCAAATAATAACCAAAATCCGTGGCTTTTCACTATACTAATGTAGTGACCCCTATTAGGCCCGCTGCCACAATGTATCACCACAGCTATTAAGTCGTACAGTCTATCTGGATTGACAGCATCGTCAGACTATTAAAACATTTAATTTGATGACAAAAAGGAAACACAAAACGAGTGGCGCACCTACCGTGTTAAATAATCGCAATTCCAATGGGAACACGACCCTGTGGGACACCTTTATGTGCCTATTATACTGCTCCATGTATTTGAATCGCTTCAGATGGAGGGCGAGGATCATCGGCAACTTCTTCACCCTCACCCTCTTCTGCGCCTCCTGGTAACTACTGCAGTTATCACATTTAAATTTATTATCGCTACATAAAGTCTCTGTATTACTAAAACACTTTAAACAATGCGAGATACTCGTATTTTGTTCAATGTCCACTTGTAAATCGAAAAAGTCTTCGTCTTTACTGCTCACTGTTTCACAATTCAGGCATCTTGTTTCACTTGTCATTATACCCTAAAGGCACAAGAAGAATAAATGGTGTTATAAATAATAACGTTCATAATAAATTCATATACATATTGACATGAAATCTTATAAGAATTAATCGGAATCTGAGGTGAGATTTGTGCGAAAATTTTATCTAAGACACCTTAACTCTATTCAGTACAGGATTTTATACAATTTTATGGCAGTAAGTTGCACAAGTACACTGATTAAGAGTTTCAAATAACAAACATACCATTTTGTAATTCCATGTGCCAGAAAGAGTTAATAAATTTGTTATTTAAAAAGTATGTGTACCTAACATTTTCCAAAGCATAACAAGGAATACCTCTAGTAATTGTTTTCCGTAGATTTATTTCTTAAAACACTGTAAAATATGCAATTTTTTTTTTAGATTTAACATGGGTATCTGATTTAGAATATGTTTAGATTGTATCATATTTCATATTTCTTTTTAGCTTAATACTTGAGACACTTATAATATTTTTTAATACCTAAATCACATTTTGAGATGTAAGATATTAATATCTGAGTTGCTTGTAGTATTGTTTTAAGATATTTTTTAAGTACCTGCTATCTTAAAATACTTGCAAAAGGAAGTGTTCTCTTATAGGTATTGAAAATAATTTAAGATTGTATATTTTCCAAAATTGATCAAAAATGTAATACTCCATTATCAAACATATAACATTGCTTTAAAATATCCTTAACTTAAAAACAACATTTACTTCACATGCAAACAATATCAAAACAAAAATTGCAACCTACAACCTACAACACCATTTGGACATATCTTATCAGGTATTAAGCATAAATTTGTTTATTTTAAAATATCCTTAACTTAAAAACAAAACATTTACTTCACATGCAAACAATATCAAAGCAAAAATTGCAACCTACAACCTATAACACCATTTGGACCTATCTTATCAGGTATTAAGCATAAATTTGTTTATTTTGATATGCGGCTTATCAGTAAAATACACAACATAATTTGTACACACAAATTCCGAACATAAAAATTCTAAATTAGCTGTATATTTAAGAAAAAAATTCTTACCTGAAATATTTCATGAACCCATGTAGGTTCAGGAGGTGTATGTATAGTACCGTTTTCCCCTGACGTTTTTGATTTAATATAATTAGTAGAATTCTGATGTCGTTCAGCTATGAATAAAATTATTGATTTTTGCACATAGAAAAAAATTTATCTTACCTAATATTATCTCACTAATACGATTAATTAAAAAATTCAAAAACTCATGTGCATCCTGCTGCATATAGTTATCGAACTCTTCTAAAAAATAAAATAAAACTTAAACCAATATTTGGTAAATTAAATAAGGTAGAAAAAACCTTTTTCTTTTCGAAGCCTTGCTATAAACTTTTTTGGTGCTATAGATCCTACTTTCTTTTTTTGAGTGGCAATACTGTGGAATAGATCGGCAAGACATGTAAGTAAAGTTTCTTTCGTCCTCTTATTCTTCGCTTTATATTCCAGAACTTTATCTCTAAATGGTTTGCAGAAGTATAAAGCTTGCAGAACAGAATTACTATAACAAGTATTTCCAAACTGAAACAGAATTAAGCATAATGGTACTGCAATGATTCACATATAGATTTTCTCACATTTACTAGTCCAAAATAGTGTTCATTGGAAGGAAATTGTTCAGAACCTATATCTCGTTCCAATTGGGATATATTCGCACCCTGAAATTATCAATTATCTAATAAAATTATGCAATTAACTCGAATAAAACGAGTGTATGATTAGAGTGATGTGATCGTGTACAAGTAAAAAAACGACGGTATGTAAGGGGGTGTGAAATTTATAATTGAAACAAACCATATTTTTCTTGCTAATCCATTACGTTTATGTAAAAAACGTTTAAAATAAACACGTTAAATGTACAAATAGTATCCATTATCCCATTTTGACAGCTGTTAAACAACCCATGATAACATGAAGTGACAACTAATTTGCCATTCAAAAATCCCTATATTCTAATGAAAATTTCCCGGTATTTCTGTTTTGTGTATATTTTATTTAAAAAATATCTAAGTGGATCTAGTAAAAGTTTTAAAACAGCAATTTTCAAGTGATTCTCCAATTTTATGAATATAAAGAAACACATTTGTAATTTATTTTGTGAACATTTGGGAAATAATTTTTTTCGAAATTTTGCAATTATATTTCTTAATGAACAGACTTAAAAAAAATGTATGTTTTGACCCGATAAAATAAATTCTCCATTACATTTTTTGAATATGAAACCAATTTTATAAAAAAAATATTTCGGTTGGTAACAGTTTTAGTCCGGTTTTAGTAAATTGATTACGCGTTTTCTCACTATTTACGTCGAAAGTTTTTGTGGATTGTGTGATTAATTTGTTATGATAAACTACTGTTCGATAATCAGATCAAAATCGCGCGAATTCTAGCTATTTAAAGCAGGTGATACACAAAGTGCCGGTATATTTTTATTGTTACTATAAATTATTTTAGATTATCGTTAAAATGGCTTTGCCAGGTAACTACAAGCAAGCATCTATGTCAGCCCCAAGTCCTCAATCGTCAAATCGTAAGATATTAGCTATAATGGCATATCCAGATTATATAGGATATATTTTTGTAGTACTTATTTACTAAATGTTTGGTAAAAAGACAAGCGTTGACTATTTACATACCTTTTTCGTAAATTTATTGTTTGCTTGCATTTCGCATGCGGTATAGTGTAAATCGCAATAAGTTTATAAATAATAAGTAAAAGTATATATTAGCATATGATAACTTAATTAAAAAGCATGCTACTCTTTCAAGTAATATCCGCAGTTTGCTGTGGTTTTTATAGTTTAGATCATATATTTTAAACGGTAAAAACCATGGTTTTAATAGTAGACTAGTGCTCATGATTTGCTTTGTTTGTGTTTGTTGTTCAGATTTGCTGTCCGCAGGTTCCCCCATGACTTTCAACATTTTAAAAGGTAAACGCATCATCTATGTTTATATTAACAATCTACAAGATTTTTCGCTTTAAATTGAAGTTATTACTATTAGAATAATAAATTACGTATTATCGCTTTAGCGTAGATTACATATAATTTTTACGGTTTTAATTTTTTGTGATTTGTTTTCATTTGTTTACTTATTTTTATCAATACACTATTTTTCTATGGTAAGTAGTGCGGTTGCTCTGTGAAAATTTAGGCTATTGTGTTTTTCTCTTAATATTGTATGTATTGTATGAGCATGGAGATATTAGATTTATTTGTATATTATCTTTCATATTCCCTCTATTAATGTGCCCCTGTGTGAAACTTTCAATGTTAATTAAAAGTGTTATTTTGTTGTAGAGCGTTTAAGAGCGTCCGGTGGTTCAAACTCGAGTTCTAATGTAAGTTGAAGAGTGTGCCTCTATTATTTTAAAACCCATTTGTGAAAGTGATTATTTGAGCTGGATGTATGAAAATTTTTAAGCAGTTCTAGTGACAACCACAAACTCAACTTTATTTTTCTTATAGGATTGGAAAAAAAAAGTAGTATATTTATATTATTATATATATTATAGCTCGAGTTAACATTGCTGCAATTATATAAAAATTTACCAGCTACTGGTTAAGAATCGCTGCTTTATAGAACAATTTTTTTAGAAAGAAATTGACGTATTTTCGATTATAAGTTAGTTAGAATTGTATTGATTGAAGTGTAAAGAAACTTATGTTACACTTTCAGAAAGAGACCAACCCATTTGTGACTACACCAAGTGGAAACCCAAATTTTTTACCACAAAAAGCTGGAAAAAATACAAATGTAAGTGAATTCATAGTTTTTTCAACATTTTCATTGTTGGAAATAGATACCCCATTCGGAGGATATTATTTACAATGAAAATAAAAAACCGCTGTACCAACTGCAACCAACTTAAAAATTTGTGAACCACTACATAACACAAGATTATTTAAAGAAAGCGAATATCTTGTAAAGTATAAACATTAAGTGCATAATATGTTAGGTAAACTTGACATAAAATTCAGAGTAGAATCCAAATTTGAAATAAAAACACTACTTTTTCATTTGCAATAACAAATATTTTAGCTAAACTGACCCACGCCCACAGACTTGCTGCAATTTTTTTTTTTTTTAATTTCGCATTTATTTGCTTCTCCATAAGCCTTTAATGAAAGCTCGTTGTGACACGCTGTATATGCTAGAATTTTCATATTTTATGTATTTTTCTATAATCATAAGTACTTTACAAGAAACATTTACTTTTATTATAATAATTATGATGCTTTGTGGATATTAGAATTTTATTATTTACCTCTATTTACACTTACATTGCCTAAAATTTGATACCTTATCAACGGCGGGAGATAAAATCGGTGATACCTACCGTCAAATTCTCTTATTAGACGACCTGTAAACCGTGATTATATACTGTGATGTTTAGAGTATGGCGTGTGTAAATTAATCGTTTGTAGAGAGAAAAAATAATAGTATATCAATTTTAGAATGACTCCAAAACTCCGAAACCGCCCAAACCACCTGAGAAACCGTTAATGCCGTATATGAGGTACAGTCGCAAGGTATGGGACACTGTCAAGGCTCAAAATCCGGAGTTGAAGCTATGGGAGATCGGGAAGATCATAGGACAGATGTGGCGCGAATTGCCAGAGGTAGGGAAGAACGAATTTATGGAAGAGTACGAAGCTGAGAAGGTAAATATTTTCGTTCGGTGTTAATTGAATATATGGAATAGTGTTGCTTGTTTTAGGTTGAGTACGATAAAACCTTGAAGACATATCATAATTCGCCGGCTTATCTAGCGTACGTAGCTGCAAAGACTAGGGGTAAGTCTGGTATGTTGATTTTTGATGAGGATACATTTACTATGTATGTAAATTTTTTCTGTGTATTTAAACGTGTTTTAAGTGTTGCATGTCAAGAGGTGTTAGTTTGTGATGTATCACGCCTAGTGTTAGATAGATAATAATGTTTACTCTAAGATCGGCTAGAACTGATTAACATCAAGTTTGAACGAATTATATTGAACTCAAATTTAATCAGTTGCCTGCGAATACAAAGAACGCGATAGTTTGTGATAATAATTTTCAACAATATATGCATATAAAGTTATATATACTCCATATAAAGCTGGTTTTACACTTGTCAATTTCTAGATCAATAACTAGGACTTGGAGGACTTGATGTCAATAATGGTTTTACACTTGTCAACTTCTAGTTCGATTTTAAGTTCAATTTCTAGTTAAAGTTCTGTTCAAGTTTAAGATGACATCCAACTGTTTTACATCTGTCAAGAAATTGATTGATTTCAAGAACTTGATCAAGTTCTAGAAACTAACATACTTAGAACATGTTCTATTTTTGTATCAAATTATCTTCAATTCTGTAGGAATTTCCGTAATAATTGGTACTCGTGAAATAATTGACTCAAGCTGGTTACACTTGTCAATATTTCAGTCGATATTTACTATTTGTATATTTAATAATTTATTGGCAGTGATTATTTGATTCTTCTGAAAAGGTATCTAAATTGTACATGAATTTTTTGTTTTGTATAAAAGCCCTTGTAGAAAATGAAAAAAGTTATAACAAGAAGACGATTATTCAGAATTGCAAAATTAGGGAAAACACTTACTGTAATTGTAGAAATATATTTCAAATCTTTCAACAACAAAACTAAACATATAATATAGAATGCTTAACCTCAAACCTTTACCCGCCTTTGTTTTAAGTATGCAACATCACTCCAAGAAATAATAATATCCCTGTTGTGACAGAGCGCTACCACCCCGAACGTTACAAAAGAAACTAACCGATTCTAATATTCCCGATTTCAAGTTCTATTAATTGACAAATGTAATACAGCAGCAAGTTCTATTTTAAGAAATAGATATTGATCTCTATGAAGATCCTAATATTTATTGACAAGTATAAAACGGCAACAAGTTCTAGTTCAAAGAACTACAAATTGATCAATTTTAAGATCTAGAAATTGATCAATAAATTGACAAATGTAAAACCAGCTTAAGAAAGGTGTATTTTATATTTAATTTATATATTATATAATTCAGTATGAATGCATGTTAAGTAGTAGTGAGATAAATTGTTTAAATTAAGTTTTTGTCAAAATCACCAAGTGATGATTTCTCCTTGTATCCAGAGCACTGTGTAAAGCACTGCCTCTGCAAAACTCTTCAGATGTCGTTTTAAGATTAAATTGCGACAAATTTAGCCTACTTTAAAATAGAGAGCCAAAAAGGGTTTTTTTTTTTCTGTCAAGCACAGATTTTAGCAAATAATTAACAATCAAATTTCGAATATTAAAAGTATTAGGTAGTAGAGTACCGCAAGGAGTCCATTCTTGATCCGTGCTGATTTTTAATTTATTTTAACGTTATTGAAGGTTGTGTTTCTAACTCAAAATTAATTTTATTTGCTATACGATACCATGGCTAATTAATACCACCGGTAAATTAGTGGGTATGGCAGCCGAAGTTTGAATCAATACTCAATTTTTCAATTCTAAGCTTTCGCAATTAGTTTATTGCTTCCTCAGAGAATTAAAGTTATTCGAGTGACGTCGGAGATAAATAACATAGACATTATGAATAATACAACATGTTAAAAAGTCGAAAATTTAAAATTAAAATAACAAACGCAAAATGCGGGAGGAGGTCATGACAGCGTGCACACGACACGTGTACCATGACAGAGTGTCGTGTGCACTTAATTTTACATTACATAAGCACTGAAGTTACAACTACAAAATGCAACAAATTAATAAATTATCAAAAAAATAAAAATCAATTTATTCATTTAAATTATTGTTACCCTAATAAAAATAATTAATTTAGTCATTGAAAAAAAAAAATTAATCCCTTTGCCACGCGCCTCAAAGTCATCAAGACGATCTAAATACCCCTAGGGTAAAGTCAGCTAAGTGTGTAACCGGGGCAAGTGTGTAGAATGGCTAGATTTATTTTTAAAATTAAAATAAAGATATCCTCTGTTATATTACTAATGTACTAAGCTTCATACTAGTTTTACAAATAAAAATTCACGTCTGCTAACGTGTAATAACTTAGATATCTTATAAATTTATCATACCTTATTAAAAAAGCATCAGTATAGTATTACACACTTGCCCCATTTTGCTGGGTAAGTGTGTAATATTGACACTGTTTAAAATTTCTTTTTTTTTCTCGTAAACCGTTGATAATTATAAAAGGCCTATCTATTTAAGGCTTACAATTGGGCATATATTACGTACTTCTATGTGTAAAATTTATCAAAATGTCTTATTATGTGAACAGTGTTACATTTTCTTCACACTATGCAATTTTTACTACACACTTACCTGACTTTACCTTATACGAAAAATTTGCACGCTGGAGAGAACGCGACTCCGATGCAAACCGACGCACGATACTCCCTTTACATAATATATTTAGAAACCTTTACAGAAGCAGGTTGTAGCTGCTAACGTAAAGAAGCAGTTTTATACACTGCTTTACTGCTACAACAAGTAGCAGCTTCTTTTGATATTGAGTAGCTGCTACAAACTGCTGACGGTTGTTAGCTGCTACAAAATACCAGTTTGCTTCGTAGCAACCCATCACTAGTTAGTAATATTAATAAAGCAAAGATCAATTTTATTAAAAAAACTATGAAAGCTTATTGACTAATTTTTTGGATTACTGATGCAAGTAGTTCTATTATTCCGGTTAAAAAGTTTATTTCTTTTTATTTGCGGTAGAATTTAGGAAGTATTAAGGTTTGTCTATTATTTTTGGAACATCGATTCAAAAGATTATTTTATTCCAATTAAAACTCTTATTTTTATCTTTGTGTCCTGTTTCTGAATCATTTTCCCTTTCACTTTTTCTTGACCATGTCTCTGATATTTTTGTAGAGTGCGTATTTCACCTAAAAAAATACCATCTTTATTAAACTGTACAGTTGATATCTGTCGTCGTAGTATCAGTTTCAAGTGCAACCCTTCCTGAAGTATATCTTACAACTAAAGGAGTTACAACATTTGGTTTTCCACTTACAAGGGAACACCGGCGGGTGTCCCCTTCCGATTTCGATGAAACTTAACATCGAAAGAGTACCTTAAAATAAGAGACACGTATTTTTTTTTATCGGCGTATCCGCACGATTCTGGGGTACAGCCCCCTTCAAAGTTTGGACGATTTTTCAATTTTTGCAAATATTTCCTAAATTATAACAGATATTAAATTTTCTTCTTAACATAATTTCCAGCATATTGCATGGCCCTAAGGGTGGCGTCGTCCGTATTCGCAAAAAGTTAATAACGAGGGACGGGATACCCCGTACCCCCCATTTTTTTTACATTTTTTCTTTTTCTTATTCATCAAAAGAAGGCCGATTTTACATAGAATACGATGATGTATAAGTTTAGAAAATTAATAATTGTAAAAATAGAAAAATAATTTTATTATTATTTTTCTATTTTTCAAAATTAATAAACCTGTCTATTGATATAAATCAAATGAACTATAACAGAAATAAGTTTTTATCCTTAACATAATTTCCAGCATAATACATGGTCTCAAGGTAGATGTCTTCATAAAAAGCTAATAACGGGGGACGGGGTACCCCATACCCCCGCATTTTTTTAATATTAAGTTTATTCATTATTCATCAAAAAAAGATCGCTTTTACATAGAAAACGGTGATGTATAATAAATTTAGAAAATTAATAATAGTAATAATAACTCAAAATAAATATATATACGTGTCTATTGTGATGAATTTGATATGCCTGTAAATCTGTATATTTCTTCTTCGGTATCTGGTAAGCTCACTTCAAATCATTTCAAAACCTGGCTAGCGGATGTTTTTCTCTCGAATACCGGGCCAAAGAGTGTCCTTTTGATTGATTCTTGGAGTGGGCATTGTGTTGCCGAACTTCAGCAATTAGTGCCAAAAGACAAAAATTTGAACATTTTAAATATACCAAAAAAAAACGACAGCGATGGTACAACCTCTAGATGTATATGGTTTTAGACTGTGGAAAAATTTGGTAGAACCTTTTCGGATATAGTGATTCTTATGAACTACGACATAGATTTACATCAGAGAAATAATATTATTAAGTTGCAATCCCTAACCCATAATCAGTTTTCTTCCCCAAGATTTTTCGACATATTCAAGTGTTCGTGGTATAAGAGTGGATACGTTGAGGAAAGACCTGGGCCCTTTAAAAATCCTGCAGAGTTTTGTCTTAACAAAGAAGCGCAGTCTACACCCTTGTTTAGTATTTGCAATAAACCAGCTATTGTGCGGTGTTCGTGGTGCAAACAAAATCTGTGTTTTAAACACTTTTACACAGACTATCATTACTGTAATACTTATATAGCTTAATTACTGTATGTATATTAATCTTGTTCGCTATTGCAATACATATAAACCAATAATCGCATTACAGTATGTCATGTATTTAAACATTTATAAGCATTATAATGTTTTCTAATTCTGTTCTATTGTTTCCGAAATGTTATAATCGTTACAAACACATTAGTTATATTTATGCTCCATTGAATACTTACATTGTACACCTACATTGCACGAAAAACTTGAAACAAATTAAAAAATATATATGTATGTATTATTTAATCCTTCGTCCTGTGTAGCAAATTTGTTCATATTATTATTTCGTTCGTATTATATTTATTAAGGAAAGGAAAAGGTCACTAACTGCAATTGATAAAACGATTTATATTGCTACCACCGATAAAAGTTTCGTATAGTATATAGTATAAGTTAGTAGGCATAGAAAGGTTTGACCGTAGCTTGTCGAGTAGATACAATTCTAAATTAAGAAATATTTAAGTAAGGAGAGCAGCGGAGTAACGATAACAAATAATTGTTGTTAATGTACTATATTATTATTATTACAATTATTTTTATTATTAATCCTCCAAATTTATTACCATTGTTTTCTATGTAAAAGCGATCTTTTTTTGATGACTAATGAATAAATTTATTATTAAAAAAATGCGGGGGTATGGGGTACCCCGTCCCCCGTTATTAGCTTTTTATGAAGATATCTACCTTGAGACCATGTATTATGCTGGAAATTATATTAAGGATAAAAACTTATTTCTGTTATAGTGCATTTGATTTATATCAAGACAAGTTTATTAATTTTGAAGCTTTATTATTATTTTTCTATTTTTACAATTATTAATTCCCTAAACTTGTTATACATCATCGTATTCTATGTAAAGTCGGCCTTCTTTTGATGAATAAGAAAAAGAAAAAATGTAAAAAAAATGGGGGTACGGGGTACCCCGTCCCTCGTTATTAACTTTTTGCGAATACGGACGACGCCACCCTTAGGGCCATGCAATATGCTGGAAATTATGTTAAGAAGAAAATTTAATATTTGTTATAATTTAGTAAATATTTGCAAAAATTGAAAAATCGTCCAAACTTTGGAGGGGGCTGTACCCCAGAATCGTGCGGATACGCCGATAAAAAAAAATACGTGTCTCTTATTTTAAGGTACTCTTTCGATCTGTTAAGTTTCATCGAAATCGGAGGGGGACACCTGCCGGTGTTCCCTTGTTAGTGCATGGTCTAAAATATCACCATACTTAATGTGTATTGGCCCTTTTCTACCCATCTTTTTACCTTCAATTCATCATATAACTCTCTCTAATATTTATTTCCAATAATGTAGCTGCTCAAAGTAGTGACGACAGAGATACCCACGAACGCAGCAGCGGGTCTTCGAAACAACAAGCGGCCGATAGAAGAATAGACATCCAGCCGGCAGAAGACGAGGACGGTGAGTATATTTAATATAAGCGAAACAAACAGTAGCCTTTTCTGCCACACCTTCTAGACCAAGACGACGGCTATTCCGTGAAGCACGTCGCTTACGCCAGATATTTACGCAACCATCGCTTAATCAACGAGATTTTCTCCGACAGCGTCGTCCCAGATGTCAGATCGGTCGTCACAACGGGGCGCATGCAGGTCTTAAAGAAACAAGTCCACTCCCTGACCATGCACCAGAAGAAGCTGGAAGCGGAACTGCAACAAATCGAGGAGAAGTTCGAAGTGAAGAAGAGAAAATTCATGGAAAGCAGCGAGCAGTTCCAGGAGGAACTCAAACGGGTATTTTCTTTTTTTTTTTGTTCCAAATAAATTCGAACTGAAGTTATTCATTTATTTCGTTTAGCATTGCAAACCTGCGGTGGACGAGGAAACATTCCAGAAAATGGTGGAACGTCAGTACGAGATTTTAAAGAGAGAGAGGATGAAAGGCATGGAAGACCAGAAGGTTCGACCGGATGAAGCAAATTCCAATTCGTCCAATGAACCTGCACCGAGTAACGCGAACAACGAGGATAGCCATCCCGGAGAGGTATAGTTTTCTGAGAAATTTATAGTACCTTTCATTGGTACATTTTATCTGTTACATCGGAGTTGAGAATTTATTTTGCATTTTTAATAATTAATGGTGAGTGATATGGGGAACAGTGTAACAAAATATGTTTGTTATATGTATAGTGTAAGCTACTGTTGAACCATTGCACTTATTATTGATAAATAGATATTAAACCAGAAAGAAAATTACAGAAAAAAGACTTATTCTCGGAAACGTTAAAATACTAAGGTATGTAACATGTGTGCCAACTTGTACTGTCAACTCCCTAGTGTCAACATTTCTTTTCTATTTTCAATTCAAAATTAAGATTTGTCGGCCCAAAAACATTGCGTATGACACGACCAGAAACTCTTTTGCGAGTATTCGTACTTGTATTCGCAAAACTGTAGTTTCTGGCCTAGTGATACAAATAACTATGGCTTTCCAGTACATACATATGTCCATGTGGTAATAATAACTAAAATCTTCGGTATGGTAAACTTGAAATAAAGTTTTAATACCCTTGAAATATTTTAGAAACTAACTCGAGCAAATTGCATCTTGTTATATTTTTTGATTTTATTCATCAGCCTTACGATATGTAAACGTACGACCAGTATTATATACTATTTTCAAATCCAGTTGAATTATAGTAAAATTTAAAATGTCCGCTGCTTTTATTATAAGATCAAAATATAAACGGACACCTGTACAACCCACATACACCAGAAGAGATGATGAGAATGTACTTTTTTGGAAACGAAATAATTTAAATGTTTACATACTTTAACTAGTTTAGTCTCTTGTAAGTATTATTTTTTGTTTGTTTCTTATATTATATATACAGTATGTTCCCGGATCAACTTTAAAAGAGGATTTTTTTTTTATTTTTGATTTCTCAGAAAATTTCACTCTTGTTGATTTGTCCTGCTTGTTTTCAAACGCTCAAAACACAAATTACTTTTTATTTAACTCGAACGGTTCTCGAGATAATATCGTTTTCTTGCTAGAAAATATTCAAATTGGGCTTAAGTTTTATTTAATAAATTTAACAAAGGGTCAAATGAAATAAAATTATCAAAAAACTAAAATATTGATTTTCTATTCAAATAATGCTCCTCCTTTTTCTGCACCGATTTCAATGCAAGCTCTAAATTCATTGAAACTGCGTCATATTTCTAAAATTGATAAGGACTGGACTGCATTTTGTATCCTATTTTTTAATTGCTCGACATCATTGTCTAGTGGCTCACTGTACACAATTTGTTTTAAACGACCTCATAGATAAAAGTCCATTATTGTGAGATCAGGACTTCTCGGTGGCCATAAAATGGTACAATCTCTCCCTATCCAATTATCATGGAACTCAATGAGCCACTGGCGACAATTTCTGGCATAATGAGCAGGGCAACCATCGTGCTGGAAAAACATTTCCATTTGGTAGTTTAAGGGCAATTCATCCAGTTTATCAGCTAAAAAAAATTGCAACATTTCCAAATATGAATTACGGTTTAAATTTTGATCAAAAAAATATGGGCTAATAATGCCATAGTACGAAACCGCACACCACACATTAACTTTTTTTAAATATTGTCTTCGACAAGAAATTCTGAAGTTTGGATTTGTCTCACTCCAGTACCAGCAATGTTGAAATGAAACGACTCCGTTAATTGAAAAGGTTGATTCATCGGAGAACATAATTTGTTCATGAAAATATGGATCACCTATAACTCTGCTGCCTATTTCCAAACAAAAATTTAGACATTTGGCTTCATCACCATTTTCTAAAGTTCACCGCGTAAATTGCGGTTTAAATGGTAAAAATTTGTTCTCCTTGAAGATTTTTTGTAAATGAGTTTTACTTATTCCAATTTGCATTGTCCTCCTTCTTAAAAACAACCTTGGAGCTTCTCTTACGTTATGAACGGGAAGAATTGAAGCAGCATCGTCCTCATCAAACAACTTCCTTGACTTCTTAATGTTTAAAACCGAGCCTGTTTTAAGGAATTTGCTCACCAAGTTTTTTGCTCCGGAATTTGAAATGGTAACTTGCGGATATTTTTGGCAGAATTTTTCGATAACAACTCGGTATCACTCTTCCCCAGTTCCGTAACATTGAATTAAATAAATTCTTTGTAGTCAACATTATACCATAAATACTATTCAAATTAGCGAAGATTTAATTTGCAGTTATACTAATTTGTCAACAACTGTCAAATTTATTAGATTTGTAAACAACTGTCAGTGGTATTTTTAAATGAAATCCGCCTACTATAGTTACTTCTGAAACAAATCCAAATTTTGAAGAAAAATGATATTATCTCGAGTACCGTTCGAGTTAAATAAAAAGTAATTTGTGTTTTGAGGGTTTGAAAACAAGCACGGGAAATCAACAAGAGTGAAATTTTCTGAGAAATCAAATATAATTTTTTTTTTCCTCTTTTAAAGTCGATCCGGGGACATACTGTATATTATTTCTGCTGTGTTTTCTACACATAATTTTGTATTATGGAAAGAATATATATTACTATTACAAGAAAAACTAACGATTTGTCAATGATAAAATATCAAGTGCTTTGAAAATCATACGAAGCAGTAAGTAGATGAATGGACGCTCGACTATAAAAGCAACAAATTCAGTTTAAAAAAAGGTCTAACTTGTACATTAATAATAATGGTGAACTTTTTAAACATGTTTTAAATATACTGTACTTATTTGAATTACGTTGTCTAAGTACTGCTTTTGTTGGATCATTATTTCCATTAATTTCAATAATTAATTAATAATTCATCGTTCCTCACTCTGTGTATTTCATTAGTTTCTCAGAAATTATTTCACACTAAAGAAATTATGAAATTAAAAGCAACATTTTCATAAAAAATATAATAATAATTTAATAATTTCAAAAATAATAAAAAATGAATTGGTTGATAATGATTATAAAAGTTCAACTTATTATCGTTGATATAAAAATCAACCGCATAGATCATAATGCCTTCTTTTTTTTCATAACGCTGAATTTGATGTTGACGCCGTTGTCTTATGTCAAGCACTTTCACCATCATCCTTTGTATCTCTGCTTGTCTGTGTCCAGCAGCGAAATGCGCCATAAATGTTACAATGTTTCCCATTAGTTGCTCTTATTTAATTTCTTGTTATCATATTTTGTATGTACGACTTTCAACTTCGATTGTATGTATTATCGTTTTCACTTTACGGTGAAACTAATTTCTCTTGTAATATCACAGGCAGTAGTGCTTCATTATATCCAGGTAACACCACAAATCCCTTTTATATGTTAAATATGTATAATCATTGCACGCAGTAGTGTAGACGATAGTGAGACACTAAGGAGACTGTTTCAAATTTTAGTTTTCGCCGTTACTAAAACGATTATTGATAAGAACGTGAGATATTGCAGGAATTGTTTCACATGGCTAGTCATTTTTTTTTGTCTTTAATTGGAATGATGATGAGCGCTTACAATAACAGTTCTTATTTTATATGTCGTAATTAACTACCTACTAATAAATATATTTATTATTATAAGATAAAACCGAATAACATCGACACATCTTTAAAACACAATTCTTTGTGAGGTCATTGTTAATTCTAAAAAATTAGTATCTTGCGGAATTAATGACATCAGGGCAATTGCTTAGCACATACCACACGTAAGGTTACAATAACAGAATCATATAATCCAATGTTTTTTTTTTAATATCTTTCGGACAACCATAATTAAATGGATAGGAATCTAATGTAATATCTTCCATTTACAGGCCGTCAAATGTTACAGATCAAACATACACTCTATATCATCAAGAAACGTATTTAACATGTTATTTAAAACAAACCTAAGCTTAACATTAACTGCAAATGCAATAGATAACACGTAAAACGATGAAAACATAAAGTAACACTTTGTAAGAGGTGTACCAGTGGTTGAGAAAATGAAGGAAATGTATATCCCATAATGAGTTTTTAGTTCAAATAAGATTTTAAGAATTGCTTGACAAAAGAAAACATTTGCTTCATCTTTAATATTAGAATAATCAAAATGTTTCTGGTTTTTATCTCTTTCGTAGAAGCGTTATAGCTTCTTTGTTTTGGATACTTGCTGCTTTATCCATATAATAACAAACTTCATTGTTACGTGAACGACATCTCTCGCTTTCAAAGTTTGCCAAAACTCATCTATTAACTGAAATTTTCACCTCAGTGGTCACTTCAGCTTTTTCTATGTTAGAATAGATTATCTTCAGCCTTTTTATACAGTGAGGTCGTAAATGGTCCCCCCCCCCCCCCCCTCTGATAACTTTTGAATGGTATGAGATAGAGCAATGATACAAAAACCAAGTGAAATTAGAGATAATTTGTGATTTTTTGCCTATAGAGATACGCACATGGCTTCTGATGTAAAATAGAGGGCGTAGCTATCTTTATCCAAGATTAATAATTGGAGTACTTACGTTACTTTTTCGATAGCGCTCGTATAAATATTGTGGTTTTATGTGACTTAGGAAGCGATTGTTGTAAAATATGACATATTTTACAATATGACGTTTTTGCAAAATTTAGCAAAAGTGTCTTATCTGTCAGTGTATGTGTCATGTGTGTGGGTGTCTATGTTACAGATTACTGTAATTACAGGTTTCTGTACACTATATCCAAAAAGCGAATACGAGGGCTATCGAAAAAGTAACGTATGTACTCCAATTATTAATCTTGGATAAGTTGGTAAAAATTTCGAAAATCGTAAAACTGTTTGCATTGCCATAAAAGTAATAGAAATATCTTCCAAATGAGCTTCTAAATGAAATTACTTCCTATTTAAAATTTTAAAGATAGCTACGCCCTCTATTTTACATCAGAAGCCATGTGCGTATCTCTACAGGCAAAAAATCACAAATTATCTTTAATTTCACTTGGTTTTTGTTTCATTGCTCTATCTCATACCATTCAAAAGTTACAGGGGGGGGCACCATTTACGACCTCACTGTACAAGCTATACTTTTTGCAAGTTTTCGCTTCCTTTTCATTAGTTGCCAGCTGTTTTTGCAATACTGGCCCTAATAAAACCTACAATCTTTTCGATAAATTACATTTGTGTACATACTTTGTATTGTGCAATAGATTTGCAGAGACTAAACTCATCGATGTTTCAGAATTAGATAAAGCTTGTAGGAGGGGTAAATAAAGGTATTCCATTTTTGTAAAATTTTCTTATTTAATGGGTAAATTCCAGAACCTTGATTTTTTTTCTTTTCAACAAATTAGGAAGTGCTATTTCACCGACATTCTTACGTTCAGTATCATTATAATAAGTTTTAAAACAATGCGCCAAGCTGATGATGAACCGATTAAATTACTGTAAACTATGCGAGGTGCGTGATGGCACACAAATAAAGAAATTAGAAAGTGCTGTTTTTAGTATATTACCAAATTAACTTCATTGTGCACTCCAATTCATAAATTCTAAGTTTGCTAGCATTGGCTATTTTGATTAGCAGTACTGTAAGATGGTAAACATCAAAAATGAGAAGTCTTGGACTTTCAAATTATTGGTATGTTTAATAAAAGCATTTGCAAACCAATCAGAAAACTGTGCTGCCTCTATCTTCGCTTATGGACACGCTACTTTTGGACACGAGGGTGACTAAAGATATTGGGTGTACTCTTTATCATTCGCAAATAATGGAAGGTACCCTGTTACTCTGTTTTATAAACAAACCCGATTTTCCGTGCAGCGATGCAGAGGCCATGTACTTTAGCACATTTTCAGTAGATGTCAGTAGCATAGTTAAATTTTTAGAAGTATAAAGTTTCTAATTTTGTCAATGTAGTAGAATTATTATAGAATTTTAAAAGTGTTAATCTTTTTCACGTGTCGATGTTACCCGGTTTTACCTTGCACACCGTATCTAAGTAAAATGACTATTACGGACATTTTGAAAATATTGGTCAGGTTCGCGTTGTTTCATTCTTTTTTTCTCTGACGCTTTGAAAATCTTGGTTTATCAGAAATATGTCTAAAACAGCCAAATGTATTACATCTTAGTAAGCCTTTTATATCTTGGACACGGTGTATATTTATTTGAATAATTAATAACATTGACTAGTTATGTATCATAACAGATATTGGAGAAAGCGCTCGCATATAATCGCAAGAATTTGAAACAACTCGTTTTCCTTCGCTTTTATATACCTGAAATGTCATTTTTAATATCCCAGCCGATGCAGCAAGAAGCCGAGAAGGTAATAGATCAAGAGAAACCACAACAACCGCAACTATCCGCACAACAGCAAGATCTGCCCATATCCAACGGCACTTGCCCGGAACCGAGAAACGAAATCATCGACGCTAAACCCTCACAAACGCCAAACATTATCCAAAATCCGGAAATGCAGCAACCGCCCATTTCACAGCATTCGGATCAGCAACAGAATTCCCCCATATCGGTGCCGATGCCCCCTCAACACGCTCCGCCACCCAACCAGACGGTCCATCACCATCAGCAGACCAACATTCCGTCACACATACCTCCAAACCATACTACTCATATGCCTCCTAATCATCCGATGCCACCTCATCCTGGCTCTCCAGCGCACTCAGGATCTCCGGCACATCCGGGTTCCCCAGCGCATCCGGGTTCCCCGGCACATCCAGGCCCTCCACCTCATCCCAACGCTCCGGGACAACCGATGATGCCTCCGTCGCAAGTTCCTTATCAACAGTATCCGCCTGGTAGTCCTCAATCGGTTCCATTGCCACCGAGACCGCCTCATCCTGCATACGGCTATCCTCAACAGCAAGGATATCATCAACCCTACCCTCAATATCCACCGCATCCATATTATCACCAACCCTACGGCCAATATCCACCGCATCTAGGAAGACCACACCCGTACTCCCATGGTGGACCACCAGATGGCCAGCATTTACCGTCTGGGCCGGAGGATCATGGGCCGCCTCGTATGTATGGTGCAATGACGGATTCTGATAGACCTCCTAACGATGCTGAGGGACAAATGAATCAGCAAATGGATTCTCAAGGAGATGATAAAGGTTCAATTTATTTGTGATATTCCTTTTTGCTTATCCATTTAAGATTTTTTTTTAATTTGCAGATTGTAAAGGTGACAATTCTCACGATGAAGTACGAGATCGTAAAGATACTGATTAAATGTTAATTTAAAAAAATAATAAATAATTTAACATTTTAGTGGCTAAGGTTAACATTTTTTTTTATTTCGAATAAAGGATTTTGTCCATCGTTTTCGTTTTTATTTTTTTCATTTAGATATTTATTTCATAGAATGCATACTGTAACGTTTTTGGGGTTTAACCACGGCGATATATTTAATAAAAAGTATTTATTTCGACATTTAAAGTCTAATAAAATAATAAACACTATTTAATTAATAATTAAACACTACTTAATAACACTAATTTACTTAATTACTACATTTATTTTTACGATTTATATTCACCGATATTTATTTACACGGCTCACTTGGACTTTTCACTATGCGCTCTCTGATATAGACCGACTGCTCCCTACTCACGCGTGTATTTTTATATTTGCCGCACGGACTCGAGAAGAAATCTACATGTTTTAAGGTTCTAGCGGATTTACACTAGCAATTTCATTGCGAATTGCAGATACACTCTTGTTTATTCCTGTCATGAGTGGGGAGTCGAGATGACTACCGATTTTCTGAGAGCCGACAAAACACTAGTTAATATCTAAATTGTCTAATCGCTGTAGAAATTTATTCACTTCTCCTATTTTGCCCAACGCTGTACTTAAAATTTGAAGAACTAGTTTCGTAAGGACAGTTTTATCAGACGAGTTCAAGCTTCAAAAAGGAGACGCTTGCGCCGAGTTTAGAAAGATTTTCTTTATGGTAATTTTATTTTCTAATTTGCACATTAATCGTCCTTTTTAACTTAATTTAAATATTTCAGTGCAGATTGTTTTTCATTTACAATAATGGACGTGCGTGTTGCAAATAGTGGTGGGCATAATCGAATGACGGAAACAATATCATTTGAACCCTAGTAATGACATTTAAATTTTCCGCCATTATTTTTAGTGAATTATCGTAAAGGTATTAAAATAACTATTAATGTACAAAACTGTATAGGTAATGTTATGTTTCAACCACAACCACGTTTCAACTTTCAACGTTGAAGTTACCAAAAATAATCGCAGGAAATTAAATTTGTTTATCTGGGTTATTGACGATAATTCGATTATAATGGTAAATATGTATAGGTAGTAGTTAATGAAGATGTGAAATATAAAACAAAAGATATAAATATTAGTGGAATTGGGAGGAATATAATGTCACAAAACAAAAAAGGTTCTATCCCAGTAAACCAAATTTCCCGCAATTGTTTTTAGTAATTTCAACTTAAAGGTATTCAAATAACTACTAATGTAATACAAAATCGTAGGTAATTTCGTGCTTTAATATTGAAGTTACTGAAAATAATTGAGGGAAATTTGAATTTGGTTTACTGGGATAATATCTTGCCATACTGAATGATCATTCGATTAGACCAGCTCTCAAAATAATTATATTAAATTATGTTTTTTTTTTTCAGCCAGTCCAATTTTACCTAAGGGAATTTTTGTAAATATAATAATAATAATAATAATAGAATTTATTGGCAACTACTACATTTCAAATGCAATATAAATTGCGATTGTGATTATGTGTGCGATTATAAATCACATCGTTGCAAAAGTATGAATTTCAATCGCGTTTGAAAAATCAAATCGCAATTCAAGCGATTATAAATCGCACTAATCGTACCTATGGAGCGATTACTGGTGGTTTGCTTACATTTCAAACAGCAATATATGGCTAAAAATATGAGGGTATATGTAATTAACCTGTGACGTAACGAATAATCTTATAATCACAATCGCGATTTTCAAAAATACCTTAAATGTCTAAAAATAATAAAGACATACCCATGAGTGACATGATAGATTGTAGGCTAATCTGTCAAATATTTTTTGAGAGCTATCAAGTTTAGCGTCGTTTTAAAAGTGTTTAATAATAGTTTAATTGAAATTTAATACCTAATAATTTAGCAATTATCTCATAAATGGGCTCAAACTGTGTCGAATGTACTAATGTCATCTATCAATAAGTGTCACATATTATAAGATGTACAGTTTCATCATGTCAATGTCACTTACTTTCCGCCCTAGAGAGGAAAAGTACAACTTTCCTCCCCCGAATGAGAACACTTTGCTCCCTGCTAGGAAAAAAATGTATTCAAACCATGCGAGGAAAGTGCTATTGCAGGCCTTGGGCAATTACATATTAAATAGAGCACTTTCCTCCCTTGGTTTGAAATATACAATTACTTTTATTTGTTAAAATTCGTTACATACATGTTACAAGGAACTTACATATACATGCGCGCGAAAAGTTTAAATTTTAAATGTAAATGCAAATAATACACAACAACAGTATTTAATAACAAATAATATTTATTCAAATACCGTCCTTCAGCTACATTTCCAACCGTGTACCATTTTCCAACTTAAAACACTCTTTAGAAAATGTGTGCATTTTTATTTTTAATATATTTATGGAAAGCTAAGTAATTCATTCTAAACTTCCACCTGAAGATATTATGCCACGCTACTTATTCTAAGATCTAAGTACTATATGGATTCCATAACAAATGAAATGATCCAACTCTAATTAAATAATTTCTCTGTGATGTAATTAAATTCCAGGATGTAGAATGAGTGATTATAAAACGTTAATAGTAATCCTTATCATAGTCTACCAAACACACCAATTTGGTAGAAATAAAACAAAAGCAGTAAACATAAAAAATAGAAAAATGATGTTGATCTGTAGCTACTAGCAAAATTCAAATTTTCCGCAATTATTTCTAACTAAACATGCAATTTTTGTATAGCGATTGGTGGTACTATAATTTTAGAACAAGAACAAGGGAACGAGACATACAGGGGAAATACCAGAGAAGTACCTTATCGCGTGTAGTTTAGTGTAATCAGGTGTAATTTTAGTTTTAGTGGTCTCGTTTTATGTATACAATATATTCTGTGGCACAGTTTTAAGCAGAGTACTTCGTACATTACATATCAGCATTCTAGGTTAACTTGACTGACGTTTTGTTTAGCAAGATTTTTGTTAAAATTGCAGAGGTAAGTTACAAAACTAATTTACTTTATGTAATTAATTTTAATGTGAACAAAAGCAGCAATGGTGCTAATTCAAAGAAAAGAATATAATATTTTACTACTGGGACAAACAGGATGTGGCAAATCAACATTTATCAATGCTTTCCTAAATTATATTTCCTTTGAAACTATCGATGACGCGCTAAGATCCCATGTAAAATATTGTGTTCCACCTTTTTTTGAGTGGAACGACCCAAGCAGTGATGATGAAACGAAATATCATGTGGCTTTTGAAATGAGTGAAGATGAAACTGAGCGTCAAGTATTTGGTGAGTCTGGGACACAAGATGTGAGATGCTACTTGTTTAATGTTGGCAACATCGGAATTCGTTTCATTGATACTCCTGGGTTTGGTGATACTCTAGGAGAGACAAAAGATGAGCAAATATCTGAAAATTTATTGCAATTTTTAACCATTAATAAGGAATTAGGTGAATTACATGCAATATTATTTGTGTTTAAACCAAATGACACAAGAATGACAATATTCTTCCAATATTGTTGGAATCACATTCTTTCTAAACTACATAAAAATGCATCTGAAAATATTTGTTTCCTCTTTACACATACCAAAGCAACAGATTATAAGCCCGGGTCTACTTCAACACTAATTGGAAAAAAAATTCAAGAGTTACCAAATGCAAACATATTATATGACAAGAGAAATAAATTTTGTGTAGAGAATGACTGCATTAAATATTTGCATGCATGCTTTTGTTATGAAGATGAAGCAAAATTTAGAGATACTGCTAAGAGTTACTATACAGTACCATGGAATAGATCTTCAAAGGAATGCAGAAGGTAAGTAAAATAATACAAAAACCACTAATTTCTTTGTTGTTAAAATATGGAAAAATTTCTTTGGGGATAAGCTTCATATGTCCAATACGCCCACGACGTTAAAATTTATTTTGACAAATGTCACGTGACCACTAGTAAATAGTAATAAGGCGATAAATTTAAAACTTATTCCATCAATCAGTAAAAAGTGAGGTTGGATAACGTGATATTCAAAACAAGTTGCTCCGAATTTAATTTTGATGCCTAATGCAGATTTGGTAAATATATTTAAAAAAAATTGAAAATCACTTTTTTAAAATTAAATTGTTGGTTGGGTTAGAATCATTCCTAAAAAAATGGCTGCGAAATGTTATATAAGTATGGTATCACCAACAAAAGTCTACCTCCACTGATCATTTGAAATTTTCAATGCAAACATCTACTTGCTGGAATTATCACCTTTTTATTGCTCCATACCGCAAAACAAATAGATATATACACAAGATTACTGTGCAATGCATTGCTAAGAGGCAAATAGAACAAAAACCTACTGATGTGCATTATGTGAAAGTATGAAATAAATCGTGGGATATTATTTGTTTTGATTGTTGTTTTTATTAATTTCTAGGCTGATAGAATACATTAAGACACTAAAACCTCATGCAGTGGAGCATATCATAGCTATAAATAAAATTGGCTCTTGCAATCGTAAACTTCAAGCTGTTTTACCAGAAATATTAAAACTTATTGATAAAGAAACTACTGAATGTAGGAAATTGGAAAAGGAAATGGACGAATGTGCATTCGATATGGAAAAGCTTAAAAATGCGTTGTACAAGTACACGGCTGTTAAAAGAAGTGGGTACAGTGTTGTTTGTCGTAATCGCAGATGTTCTAAAAGAGAGGTAAGCTATTACTTTTTTTTAATCTTTACTTATTTAGAAAATATGAAAGCACATAAAATACGAATTATTCTAAAATAACGTCCACCCCATTTTGTCTTCTTGCTACAAACTATATACTGATTGGAAGGGATTTATTTAATCGACTAATGGGCAATCTTTAGCACACACAGCAAATACATAACATTTATTTAATTCTTCATACTCTAATTCTGAAACTACAGAGTAACATAGAGCTGTATGTAAATTCAGATGGTGAATTAGTGTTCGAATCAATATCTTCCAACCTGTACATGCACTATAGCATTTATTGTTAATTTTAAGCAGGTCTCATTCACCAATTTTGAATGAATAATCAAGGATTTGTGTCAATTAGCCGTACATAAGTAAGTGTGTAATACTTAATTTTAGAACGAGGAAAGTACTGTAGTGTGCTGCGCAAATTGTAAAGCACTTAAGTTGAATTGGTGTCAGGAAATTTCAATGTGGAAAGCTAATTGTAAAAAATGTGGGTGCAAAGAATTAGATCATGTATTTACCAATACCGAACCGGAAGTTAGAGTAGAAAAGAACCAGGATGTTGAAGACACCATCGAAGACCATCAGAAAAAAGTCAATGAGCTTAAATTGCTCCGATGTCAACAGATTATAAACAAGATGAAATACGAAGCTGAAAAAAAATATGTGGAAGATTGTATGGAAAAATTATCATGCTTTTTAACAAAGGCAGCCATTTTCTCGAATCAACCACAACAAAAAGGAATTAGGTAAGCGCTTTTGGCCTGGAAATTCTTGAAGTATATTGCTCGGGAGCAAAATTATTGAAAATATAATTTTAAAAGTAATTTTTTGTTATAGGGATGATGCTGAATCAATTGGTGATATGGATAACAAAATTGCAGAAATGTTGGAAATGTTGTCCAATTTACATATGATTGGCAAGGTTATAAAAGAAGCCTTCTGCGAACAAAATATACCGCAAAAAAACGAAAAATCCTATTATAAAGACCCAGTTTTGGATAGTTGGAAGAAAGTTTGTGAAGTAGATAATTTATAATTTCTATTTATATAAATATGAGCATTTATTTACTGTTATTTAGTTTACAGATGTTTAAGAAACTTTATACAATAAGGATATAAATAAATTTGTTTGAGGTTGTAAAAAAAATATTTTTGTATAAATACAATATTATGAGGATATTTAAGTTATTGTCTCTTGCATGTTTGATTCACTATTGTTCTTACCAAATTCCATTACAACAGGCTTTCCATCTAACAGTACTCCATTAGTTAAATTCAAGGCTTGCATGGCTGTGTTCACATCTAGGATAAATGACTTAAAAAACTAAAGAAGTTGCTAATGTCTTTGTTCTACCTGGAAATGTGACGAATGCCTGTCCTCTCATTTTCCCAGTCATAACTCGAAGGGACATTAAATTATTAGACATGAACTTTGAGAACAGTTCATTTAAATCTGACTCATTGGTATGTTTAGGTAAATTTTTTAAATAAAGGACCTGTAAGAGAAAAACTAAAGTATATGTGCTTTTAATGACATATTTAGCATACTCTCGAAGGCAGTCCAACATCATAATTTTTGAATTTTGATATAGTTTTTATTTCTTCTACTGACATTCTATTTTCCATTTCAATATTGACCTTCTTTGTAATTCCCTTTTGATTTAATTTCACAATTTTCCCATTTTTTACCGTATAAAAGTTTTGCTGCTTGCAAGTATACACTTTTGCAATACGTTTTAATGTAATATTATTTTCATCTTGCACATCCCACTTAGATTCTTTAACAAAAGGATGTATTTCTCTGTCTTCTCTTTTTAAATCACCAGTAATGGCACAACTAGTATCTACTGAAGCTACAGAACTTAATTTGTTAGCTTGTCTACGAATTCTTTTTTGGATTTTTGAGGGCATCAATGTTTCCTCAGATAAACGTGAAATCAAATTTTTCTCTATAATTTTTAGATTATCCATGGGATGGGGGAATTTTTCCTCAGATGCTTTATTTTGCATAGCAAACTTAAGAAGTTTTGTTTCAGTACTGTCTGGTTTGAGTACAAGTGCTTCATTTTTCTTGTGTGAAATTTCGTTCTTGTTATGAACACTAAAAATGGTTTACAACAAGTAAGATACAAAACAGAGATTTTTATAGAGGCATTATTATTATATTAGAAAGGATAAGAAATATAAAGTTACTTAAATATAGAAAAGGTAGGTATTTTCTCCACAAATACAACCCATTTAAAAAATGCAAATACTACAATCAAATAGTTTCTAATAAATATCAATATAGCTATATATACCTTTTGTTCTGAGAGTTTTCCTTAAATGTTTTTATCGTCTCCAAAATGTTTTCAATTCTAATTTGCAATATGTGTGGTTCCACATTTTTGTATTTATGAATCCTGCCATCCCTATAATCTAATATAAGCTTTACATCATCATTAGATAAATTACACACTCTTAAATCTTCTATTTCTTCCAATTGCTTAAGCGCTATTTTAAATTGTTCGACAGGCAGTACACCAGAACAACAACTGGTTGCAGATATATGTTCGGCAAGTTTCTGGAAGTTCGGTTCTTTCTGTATATATCTGCAAAAATTCAAACAAATTTGCAATGTTGTTAGAATTAGAATTGGAATACAATACATACTCTTGTAAATTAATTACAGGATTTCGCTGCTTTTCTGCAAGATTCTTTATTAATATATCTCCTTCTGATATTAGTTTCTTTGCAGGTGGTTCATATTCTTTATAAGCTATATGTTTGTTGTTATTTCTTACAAAAGGCATATTTAAGAATTAATTATTTATTTACATGACAAATTAGGTTATGTACTAGGTTGGTGAGGTTGACACACAACTGTCAAATTTATTGTAAATTTTGACAATAAAAAACGAGTGACGGAGTGCAAATTCATAATAAATTTGAAAATGGATCCTAATAAATCTCTGTATGAATCAGCATATAAGGGTGATTATGATTTAATAAAAACTAAGGTTGATTCTAATCCAGAATTGGTACATAAACAAGATGAGGTGAGTTACTTTAATTAATTATTTTAACACAGTTTATAGCCGTAATCTTTTAGAATTGCAGGATATTGTTGCATTGGGCTGCACTAAGTGGAAATGTGAAGCTAGTGCAATATTTAATTGATAAGAAATCTATAGTAGACTCACTTGATGACACTGAATCAACCTCCGTTAATTTTGGCTGCATCATCTGGCCGCACAGAAGTTGTAAAGCTGCTAATTTCTAATGGAGCTAATGTAAACCATAGTACTAATCTAGGCCATTCATCTTTGCAATATTCCTGTTCAAAAGGGTGGAAAGAGGTGCATTTTTATTCCATGTAAGAGTATTTCATTTTTATGCACTAATATTTTCAGATTGTGGAGATCCTTCTTGAGAATAATGCCGATATAAACATCGCAGACGTTCGCGGCGCTACACCTCTGCATAGGGCTGCTTCAAAAGGAAATTATGAAATTGTAAAAACACTCTTGAAATATAAGGATAAGTTGAAAATTGATTTTCGGGACATTTATGGTAATACACCTTTACATTTGGCCTGTGAAGAGGATCGGCAGGAAGAAGCTAAATTGTTAATAGAACATGGGGCTAGCTTAGAAGTGCATAATTTGGATAAAAAGACTCCATTGGATTTGTGTTCACATTCACTACTCAAAATTGTGAAATCTTTAACAAAGCAGTTGACTGGACATTAATTCTTACTTATTATATTTTTCATATATTTAAATGTCAAAATCATTTGTCGTTAATCACTTTGGTAGTTTAAAAAAGAATTAGGCAGTGCAAAACTTTGTGAAGGATGCGGTGCATGGAATGTTTATTTTTAATTCAAATTTCCCGCTGTGACTAACTTCTTTAATTCTAGGAATTTTTATGTTATGAATAGGTAACGGCACTGTCTTTTGATTATTTTCATGTGTCATCATAAAAATTTATGATTTAATTTGTAAAAATAAATGTAATTTCTGTTGGGAGCGCGACAATTTTCATCCGTAAACTTGACTGCTTATTTAAAAAGAATCCGCCAAAACTTAAATGTAATCCCCCCCCCCCACCATTAGCGCCAATTTGTCAGTCGTACCAATTCATTTATTCTGATGGCCTAATTTTACTTTTTGCGCGACCCATAAATTCCTTTATACTTTGTAAAAGGTGTAAAAACTACAGTAAAAGCCCAAACGATATATAAATAATCGTTGCACACGGTAATAACAAAAATCAAACACTTGGTTTGTCGTCATACCATCTGGGTGTCATGTACACTCTGTTCATTCATAAATCGTGCGATCGTTACATTATTTTGAATTCTCCATTCAACAATTCTAGGTTACGGCCCTCTAACAAATTATGTTGTGTGTGTTGAAGTGTATTATATGCATTATCGGCTCATTTACTATAATTCAGTTGATTTACATGCCCCATTTTTTGTGCATAAAAAGTGTAAGAATTCCTTTTCGTTTTTACATTATTAAAAATATTTTGATGATTCAGAATTCAGTGTGTTGAGTGGAATTATACAAAATGAAAACAGAGACTATTGTCTACATGTTGGTTTTTAGTTGTTTCAAGAAAGTGAAAGTGTTTTCATAATTTGCAGTGAATATTGCTAGGTATCAAGTATAGTCCAAAAGAAAATTCTTTGATTGTTGAGTTGATGAATTTGTGAAAGGTGCTGTAACCTAGGATATATTCTAGGATACTTTTCATGCATATGACTGTTCTTGTAAGCTTACTATCCAGGTACAATTTAAACGAAAATAATATGGGAAAGGCTATTTGTACCACAGGTATCATAATTCATACTGAGGATATAATCCTGTGTACAATGTAGTAGTGGGAATCATGGAATGATTTCAATAATTGAATGATATAACTGATTATTCATTCATTAATACATAGTCTTTGGGGATTTTTTCAGGTTTTTACGTCTATATCCCATCCTTTATATATAAAGGTTCTTTTTGCCTTTTGTAAATGTTTTACAAAAGTTCTTTGTCGAATATTTTTTATCAAAGATCTTTTATAGTGTAATACCCCTCTAACAATATTCTTTTTTTTTACTATTGATTTCATATTGATAATTAATGATTCATTTGACGATACCTAACATTCAATATAATTGAATGAGATCATTCATAATCGAGTTCTCGAATGATTCCTTTTTCCTCATTTGATCATGCCCACCACTGCACTGGTGCAATGTCATTGCAATTCCACTATATTTTACTGCAAATTTTGACCTCCATTAATTTCCTAGTAAATATGTGGGAAAATAGATGTGAATCATTATGGGCGAACAGAGTGTATGCAGAACAGTGCCTTATCTTTTCGGTGATCCAACAGGAACGAGCCACTTTTCAAGACTCCACATGTTAAAAGTTTGCTTTAATTTTAAGAGCAATCATTATGGAGATCGGGGGTTTTATATTACTGTAAATAAGTGGAAATAAAACGACCATGTACGTATTTCGTTTTTAGTATTAATAGTATTACTGTACAATAAAATTTTGTGTTTTCTTTTAACTATTATTTAACATTTCATTTGTTTTTTTTTTTAAAGAAACATGCAGTACACCTTTTCTCTTGTCATAACAACTTATGCATATGTAGAAAAAACGGCACACAGGATAATATGTATATATAATTTTCAAAAATGTACAAAAAATATTTATAATATACAAATAAGTTATTGAGAATCGTTGAGAGTAACAATAAGGAAAAAACGATTTGAAGCTATAATATAATAGTTAGGTAACAAGTATCTATTTTTCCAATAAATGTAACAACTTTGCATTCTTGTGACAATGAAGTCCAAAAGAAGATATTGCCTATCGTATTTGTATTTGATATTATTTTTTTTGCTAAATTTGTCACAAGATTGCAATCGCAATATTAGTCGACATCAGATAGGCCTAAGTAGGTATTATTAACATACAAGGCTTATTGTTTGGGGATGGGCGTCAAAGTTACATCATTTTTTTTGTTATTTTTTTTAACGTTAATCTTTATTTTATTTAAAATTTGAATTTGAAGTCCACAGTAAAAAGTTCGCATTGCAAAAGGTGAAAAAGTAACGGTATTACGATGAAGAGGATCCATAGATAGTGATTGTTCCTTAAGGTATCTTTTAAACTAGTAAATCGCATATTCAAGTGATTAGGAGGAGGTCTTAGGAAAGGCGTTTGGCGATCGGTCCGGAGATTGGGCGTCATCCTGAAAACAACCTTTTAATTAGAACGTCGAACGTCCCCGAAATACCAGTTCGCTGAGATTACCTGGGATATTACACTGGACCTATTACTAGAAACACCGAGATCGCTGGTGAAAGGGGTCTGGAGGCAATCGACTCCGTTTGCTTCTACGGCGTGTTCAATGCTTGTGCTTAAATCTACAGAAGAATCACTGAAATCATTACAAGCGGTAAGGCCAAACGTGCTCTAATAACTAAATTTAAATTTCCCGCAATTATTTTTACGTACGCACATAAAGTATTAAAAAGAAAATCGTGAATAACTTGATGTTTGAACATTGAAGGTGGTTGAAATTACTGTCGGCATATGTAGATTTGTTCTTTTTGACCCTTTTTATTAAGCCACGCTTTCACTGAAGTAACATTAAGAAACTTTTTGTTTCGTTGTTTTACTTCTTGTTGCAAAAACAATGAAGCAATTTTTGAAACATTCCGGAAACAATAATAATAATAACCTTTATTGCCCAACAGGTGAAACACCCAATAACAGGACAAATTACAATCATAAATGATAGGTATACTAAAAAAAAGAAAGAAATTAAATTGAAAAATGCACACCAACATAGCAATATGCTATTAAATGAATGAAAATTAGGCACACTACTACATAATACAAATGCAATTATCGATTAAATAATAATGAAAATAAATAATGAACAGTTTTGCAAATATAGGTTTAACCCTGAAAGAGAAGATCCTCAAATAATTTATTTGCAGTGTTACACATGACACTAATAGGTGACCGACGAAGCAGGTTCGTTCGCGCTGTAGGTAGACGAAAAGAGTTTCATAACGTGAACTTAGTCTAGGTACTGAAACATATTTTTGATAAAAATATTCGCAGTCCATCTTGTTGTTCACTATTTCAACAAAAAAAACAGCGCACTGACGATCACGTCGCTCCGTAAGGGACGGCATGTTGTGACGCAGTAATAGCTCCTCCTGACTCCTGACTAGTGCCCACTGTGGGATATACTCCATCCGCTTTGAAGGATCAGCAACAAGCAACAGAAGCAAAAAGTTTCTTAATGTTGCTCCCCTGCAGTTACCTTTCATCCTTAATTTGATATTTTGATTTCATATTGATTCAGTATAAGGTAAAGTCAGGTAAGTGTGTAGTAAAAATTGCATAGTGCGAAGAAAATGTAACACTGTTCACATAATAAGACATTTTGATAAATTTTACACATAGAAGTACGTAACATATGCTCAGTTGAAAGTCTTCAATAGATACACCTTTTATAATTATCAACAGTTTACTAGAAAAAAAAAAGAAATTTTAAACACTGTGTGTAATCGTTCCGCATTTTATATATTAATAGCATTATCCTTCAGTTCGGCCAAGAGTGTAATACTAAACTGATGCCTGTTTAATAAGGTATTTTATATTCACAAGATATTCAAGTTACTACACGTTAGGAGATGCGAACTTTTGTTTGTAAAACTAGTATGAAGTTTAGTACATTAGTATTATAACAAGAAGACGTCCGTATTTCAATTTTAAAAATAAATATAAACAAACTACACACTTGCCCCGGTTACACACTTACCTGACTTTACCTTAGTTCAGTAGTTTGACAGATAAGTTCACTTTTTATCAAAATAAAGTTGTGCTTTTCATTTATAAATGATATTTTTCGTAATTTGAGTTGATGTTTGGGCTGTTTTCATCGTCTGTTGGATGGTTTAAATCCGACGTTTCTACTATAACCGTCATCAGGTAGTATGTATATAAACTACCCAGTAAACCAAATTCAAATTTCCCGCAATTATATTTAGTATTTTCAACTCAAAGGTATTCAAATAACTATTAATCTAATACAAAATCGTAGATAATTTCATGCTTTAATGTTGAAGTCACTAAAAATAATTGCGGGAAATTTGAATTTGGTTTACTGGGAACATTTAGTAAATACAATTTGCCATTATATAATAATAATAATAACTCAGCACTACAGGCCTTGAAGGCCCTTGGCTAGAGTGCCGGAACACACCGAGCCACTGAGAAAGCGTTGTCCGAATGGTGACCCAATCAACAACCGGTACCGCATATTGCTGCTTGACTTTCAAGATTGGCAATGATGTACCCTTCCTTCTCAGCCGTACTGCCGGCTATTTGCCATTATAGAGGATGCATTTTTTATTTTTCCTCAAGCGAGGTCCTTGAAACGTTGAAACTAATAAAGCAGGCTTAATAACTGACAAAAATTTTGGTCAAAGTGGTAGTTATGCCACTGCTTTATCGCACGCTTATATCAGCATCAAACAATTGATGGCAATTCCTTGCCAATAATACACAACACAAAACTTTATGAGAGTTACATGACAGTTTAAAAAGTTTAATACTGTTTAAAGTATTAAACCTAATAATAAGTGATCTAAATGGATTGTAATTGCGGGACATCACCACTCTGCACATCCCTGAGATTGCAGAAATAGCAAATGAAGCAACCAAGGCGGAGTTCAACAAATCAAAGTAAATATATACGAAAATCTGTTAATACATTGTTAATAAATTGCATTTATCTAACAATAATAGTTTTCTTTTTATTCTTAATTCGTGGATCGTAGATAAAATATTGCATAAAACTGTGCGTCAAGTGCTTTTTGCGTCCTCACAGGAATTAGAGAACGAGCGAAGCGAGCTAGCAACTCGTTTGGGCGCAAAAAACTCACTTCAAGGACAGTTTGATGAAGAATTATTGTATCGTGTCTTCATTTAGCTTCACCACTTGAAATTTAGTAGCTTTTCGTTTAAAGTCGTTTAAAGTCCGTGGCAAAGAGAATGGTACATGACGTCACATGTGCAATGAACGAATATTTGGTAAAGTTGGTAACTTCCATAATTCAGCGCAGCCAATCTTTTGTTGCCTATCTTTGTGTTCACGTGGCTGTAGAGATAAAGGAAGACACGACATCTCTTTATGAGCAAAATATCTTAGTCGGACAATTACCTGATAATACTTCTTCGATCTAAAATAGTCACGTCCAACTTGATCCTTTCTATATTGTCATTCGGCGCTTTCTCTTCATAAACGGGATCTTCCTCCAGTAAGGTAACTCGTCTTCGTGTACCGGCTCGTTCACTTCCGGCCGTTGACCCTCCTTATTCCTCGACCTGGCGTTGAACTCGTGGCACTCGCACTTACAGTCTTCCGGATTCACGTAACTATAAACTACGTTGTCTTGCATCACCGAGTCCGGTACCTCAATAGTTCCTCGTGACGGGATCGTCTGTATCCGCTTGGGCGGCTTCCTCCTCTCCGGGATCTCCTCGAAGTTGATCCATTCCTTCTGCAAACCTTCGGCGGCAAAGGAGGCGGTGTCGTATCCGTCTCTTGCGGTAAGGAAGAACGCCTTTGTTGCGTCGCTGCGATTTTCTTCTCGGCAAACTCTAACCAGTTGGTATTGCCGGTAGTCCTCCTAGGTGACTTTATGGAATCCTCACGCGGTAAGGAGATTTTCAATTTCTCTATGGCTTTGGCCATCTGTTCGGCGTTGATGGTCCCGATCACTTCTTCACAATACTCCTCCAGGCAACTGGGATTGATCGGAGTGGTGGATCGCGGCCTCTCGATCGGGTAGACCTTCATTTCCATAGTGTTTCTTTGCTTGATCGGTACTATCGGCACCGCTACTGATCGTTCTAGTGGAAGCGTTGTGGGCACATACGGTAATTCGTCCTCGAAGGAATCCTGTTGGAAAACCAAACCCTTCCTCTCGATTTCCACAGGTTCCTGGGTGGTCGGTTCTAGTTTCAATTCCATTTTCTTCTTCTCCTTCAGGAAATCTATCTCGGATCCTCTTTCCGACTCCGAGGAGTAATGTTCATCTTCATTAGCGGCGCTCATCACAGAATTCCTATTGGTTTCCCTTGGACTCTCTTTCTTTTCAATTTTCGGCATAAATTTTTCTTGCACCGTAATACTATGCGAACTAACTAATTCGATATCATCGCTAGGTTTGACAGCGTCGCCATTTACCGTTGGCATAGCTGGAGGTTCCCCAACAGTTTCCATTTTAACGCTACGATTATCGATCACTACTTTATCATCCGCTACTACAGTTTCAATTCGCACAGTTTCTACTGTAACGGCATTTGATTCAATCACCTTCTCCTTGGGTAATTTAGTTGTAAATAATTCGTTATCGCTACCTAATCTGGTAGAAAAGACTACGTTCTCGCTACTAGTGCTACTCTGCCTAAGTTGATCGGCTTTCGTCTTCTGGACGGGACCAGAATCTGGAGCGCTGGTCTCTGCAGTCTCTTTAGATATACTAGCTTCAATTACTGTTTCCTGAGAGCCTTGGCTGGAGCTTCTCAATTCCTGCAGCAAACTCTTTTGTTCGTAGTAAGTCGGCGAATGCAGCGGTATCCTAATACTATCCCCCTCCAGAGGGGTTTCGGTATATTTCTTAGATGCCTTCTGCTGAGAAGTGGTTGGTTCGGGTTTGAATTTAAATTCGACGTTTGTCAAAACGTCAACGTTCGAAACGACATCTGACGAGTTACTATCGGACTCCGATTTCCTCTCCTTTTTACTCTTAAATAAGCTGAAAACGTTCTTCTGCTTGCCTTTCGAATCTATACTTTCTGTGGAAGATGGCGCTACCGATAAACTGCTTCTATCCCTATCTCTACTTTTCGACCTGCTCCTTCTGCGCTCTCGCAAGTTGTCGCTGGCGTCCTTTATGATGCCCGTCAGCGTGTTTTTCCTTCTACAGCTGCTGTTGGGTATCGTCGGGGATTCCGGACTGATGATCGCTTCTTTACTTCGGAAAATCGACGCGAATGAACTTTTACGGGAAAGGGAGGGGGAAGGGCTCTTACTACTCGCTACTGGCTCCTTTAATACTGAGTGGCGTGAAAGTTTGGGACTGGCACTTGGGGTACTGGATATACTCCTCCCTTGGTTATCCGGAGGAAGTGGTCTGGCGCTTGGTTTATCCGGGATCTTCGCGTCGGTTTGGATGATCTCTTTGAAGGATTGTGACGGACGCTTATTAGTGTCTTTAAGGTTTAGCGTGACGGGCTTTTGAATCTCGACGTTGCTGTTTCTATCGTAATCTTCGTACAAGTGGTCGGGTTTTAATTTGATACGTATGTATTTCGGTTCTTCCTCTTTCTTTTCTTGTGTCGCGATCGCTTCGTGTCTATGAGGTTGCTTTTCCTTACTGGTTCTACTCGCCGATGATCTCTGCTTGGAGCTTTGCGTTTTATTGGCGACAGAAGCGTTAGTGGTGATGTGAGATTTCGATTCTCTCGCGGTGTCCTGTTTCGCTGGAGCGTCGTCCACCGGAAGCGGCCCTTTCAAAGGGATGTAAGTGTATTCGACGCCGCTAGCCGACAGGATCGTTTTAGGAAGTTTCGGGCGCTCGTCAGCTTTATCCACGGTGATTTTTATGTTGGTTCTCACAGCCTGAGTTTTCTTCTCCTCCTTAACGTTCCTTTCTGGTTTCGAAGGTCTTTTATTACTATCGCTTTTATTCTCCATCGTTATCCCTTCCGCTAATATCGCTTTAGTCGGATCTCCTTTTCTACTCAACAGGGCGATTTCCAAATTTTCCGGTTCGGTTTTGGTCCCGTGCTTGTCTCCGCCTTTCTGTACGCCAGCTTCGTTGGGCTTGGTACCGCAGAAGGAGGTTTCAAGCAGCATCTTGTGTGGCGAAGGGGAACGCGAAAGCCCCGACTGTCCAGATATTACCGACAGATGGCTGGCGTTCGATATTCGACTGTGCGTCGATCCTTGACTACCTATTAGTGATGTAAGATTTCATTACTTTACATTGCTTGCATCTAATCGTTACTTTTGTTGTTTGTATTCGTTACTATGAATTCAATTCTTTTGATAATTTCGATACTTTCAATACTTTAGTACTTGATTACTTCTGCCGAAAATGTTGCTGTAGATACATACAGACAGATAATAGTTGCAAATGAAGCGCGATGCCATGACGACTTTCCCGGACATCGAGGAAGCATTTAACAATGCTACCACAAACTCAATTATAGAGACTTTACGGAGAAGAGGCGTCGCGCCACAGCTTCTACAGTAGGTAGGAGCCAGCCTGGAAAGAAGGATAATCACATCCACAATTGATGAGGTTACCATTGATGTAGCGGAGGCGGGATAGGGTGGAGTTTTATTTCCCTTGCTGCGGCCTACCCTAGTGGACGACCTGATTCAGAAGTTGACCGGCAAGGGTTTGCTTGGGGTATACAACGGCCTTACAATAGTCGTTAGAGGGCGGTTTTAAAGTTCAAGGATGAAACACTAATTCATGTGCTGTGCCAATATGACGGCCTGGCGAGGACAAGGTTTCTGGTAATGGACGTGGAGCACCCCACAGCTAGCAGCTACATAAAGTAGCCGCTACCAAAGATGATAGGCCTAATTAAGAGGGCAAAATTAGAGAGCGTCTTCTAGGAAAAACAGGATCACAACTACACACAACTACTCTAATCTAATATACTCAAAATTCTAATTTTAGCATTGACAAGGATGCTAGAACATTTAAAATTATTGCTTCACAAGTTCTCTCAGCACCAAATTTTGGTTCATAGAATGTTATAATTAATTTGGATTTCGTCAGAAGTTTTCAAAACTTATGTATTGCTATGAGGTCTCTTTAGCGGCAATAATTAGATCATTTTGAACGGGATCGTTTCTTAAAAAAAAAGAATAGATAAAGAGTTTGTAGCCGTTGCACCAGCCTTGTCTTTTTCACACTTTAAATGGACTTTCTGTCGGTCCATCGTGTGAAATCAAAAAATCGGAAAAAAACATTGACGGCATTTCACTTTGCTGTTATCATCACATAGCTTTTTTATAAATGGATAATTTTCTGCAGTTCATTCGTAAATTTGCAATTTCTTTTCGGCATTAAACACAATCATCAAAGTTTTAGGTTACAACCGAGGTTACTACGTCGTTCAGCAAACTAAACTACAAGCAATCGGTATAAAACCATGTGCAAACTGTCGCCGGTACACAATAAGATTGGGTATTTCCAGGGAGTCGATGGATTAATTTCGGTCACGGTCATGATCGTAACAGTAGCTCAAAATATATGAAAACTGCTCATGACAGCGACCGGAATTCCACATCAAATACGGTTACGGTACCTCTTATGACCGTATTTGAATTACGGTCAGACTTTCGGTGACCGTTTAGAGACCGTATTTAACCGTATATAAATACGGTCTCTAAATTTTAACTGCCTCCTGGTACTGCTTCCCATGTTGCGATACGGGAAACGCTGTCCCGGAACATATTGCAGTTGGACGGGACTACTCGACCCGCTCGAATTAGCTGGCATAATTACAATACATTCTTCAAAGGTTGAAACCGGTAACCGTTATTGAGACCGTATTTATATCTGGTCAAATACGGTCACTGAAAGTCTGACCGTAATTCAAATACGGTTAGAATAGAGGTCATAGAAATACGATCAGGGAATACTCGGTTAAAATTATGATACAGGATAAATACGGTCAGATTTAGGGTGGCGAGAAATTGTTGGCCCAGAAGGATGAGAGAAACGGTTTCTGACCCGGAGAGGACCAAGGTGCTAACTGGAAACAGCTGAGCTATTGAGACTGGCCGGGTTTAGACTACTTTCCAAATTTTAAAGATTCGCGAAGAGGCGACATGATCTCAACTTAGATTAAGAATATGAATCTATTTTTTTTTTTTACATTAACGCGGACTAGTATTTGCTCTCAGAGTAAGGTTTTCGTGGTTTCCCTTGCTCATACACTGAAAGAACAGTTAACTTCACTTAAACTAATTTTTACTAAATGCATGTTAATATCTGTCAAAATAACCTTTTTAGGTTCTTTCAATGTAGGTGACTACTGAGAGACTATAAAGTCGCTCCACGGGCGCAATATTATCAATACCACCGTCACTAGTTCCGCAATAGTAATTAGGTACCAGTTAATTAAAATAGGGACCAATGACATGTTAGGAACAATGATATAATTAGAGTAGGTAGCCCCATGTAGTACCATTGAATGGAGCATGGGGTTTAAGGATGTTTTTGTCTTGTATCGTTTTAATTTATTAATAAATGGTGGTCAGATTTAGAATATCTTTAGAATTAGAGTACTTGAATAAAAACCGAAATAATGACCGCTTACATTACGGTTTTTAAAACGGTTTCGACTCCCTGGGTATTTCAATTTAACACGCAAATGTACTAGATCGATCGTTATCAAACTTCATTATTTTTAGGATTCCAAATTCCGTCTTTATGTGAATTTTTACGGAGAAATTGACAACGTGAGACTCAAGTGTTGTGATACAATTTGAACCGGGACAAAATATCAAACCGACCAGGACTTATGCATAAAACCCGGACATGATAAGCCTACATATAGGTAATAGTTACTTTCGGTTCTCGGCGGTACTGGTAACTGCCCAGGTAGCAAGATGACCTAAAATGACGTTTAATATACGTCAATAATACGTCATTCTGTTACCTGGGCGCGCACAAAAAGTATCGAATACTTATGTTAGCCGGTAATCGTTATTTCAGATTACAACGAATACTAAGTAACGAATACTCAGCTTATTTACATCTCTACTACCTATGCTAGATAATCGAGACGTCCTCCCCGAGATGGACAGAAGACCGATCTCGGAACTCTGCGAATCTTTCCGCTGGTGACTTTGAAACTCGTCCTGCAACGGTGTCTGCACATTTACCCGTTTCTTCAGCGACTGCGATGCGTCTTGGAAGTCCAGCTCCTCCGTTGATGATCGCAAGTCTAACGTACCTTCCTCCCTGAATCCCAACCCCAGTTTCGCCCTTTCCGGGTCGTGACCTTCGAACAGTTCCCTCTCCGGGGTGCTATCTCTACTATCCTCATGTTGAGACGAACTGCTCGCCCTCGAGATATCGATCCTGGGCGTGCTGGGCGTTTGCAAGCTCGCTTTGGTACTCGATTGAGGTGTCGATATTGACGACATGGCTGTACTACTTGGCGGCGTGGATGGGGCGCCGACTAAACTGATTCCGGCGTAGACGAACTCTGGCGTCACCCTACCTTGAGACGGCGTACTAGGCGTTACATCTTCTCTAATTCCGGGAAGACGAACGAGTGAAGCACCATCGATTTTATTATCTTCGGGACTCTCCAACTGGAAGAAAAAGAAAGAGAATGTATCGCAACAGTCGAGCAGTTGTGGTCGGGTGTGCTCGCAGGGATTGTAGGTATCTACTCGCTTTTGTTCCGTGTGATCGAGGGGTTTGGAGGGGGGGGCGTTACGGTGTGTCATTCTACGACATGATACGTACATGGGATCTCACCTCGTCTGAGAGGTCCTCAAATGAGGCGAAGGGGGCGGGACCCATGCGCTTCTGACGGCGTGATGGAGCATTCTGTACACCTCCGGGAGACGACATGGTGGTGGTGATGGTGGTGGTTGTGATCTAACTGGGTTCTACTGGTAACAAGCAATACATAATACATGTAGAGAAGATGCGTAACAAAATTGTAAGGGCAGTAGCCGGGTTTGTATAGAAAATGTCCTTGAAAGTAATTTTCTTTAATAACTCTATGCGTGTTTTTACAAAACACCAACTCAAACAATTACTCAGCTTTGTTCTTTTTGTCCCTTTGTGTTTTAGACCACAAACGCACGAACATGCGCCGTATAGATTTTATATTCTATTTACGTCGCGATAAACAGGGTTGGCAGATCAAGGACTTACAAAGTAGCCAACAAACAGAAAAAATATAGGCCAAAGTAGCATAACTAATTCCAACATTAAAAAACCTTCTAATAGAGACCCATACAGCACGTTATATTTCAGATGTGTTTCAACTGCATTGCAACATATCATATTAGTGTTGGGAACGAAGGCTTTATTATCATTCACGGTAGATCGTCCGCTTCATAATACGACTTTAAGCAGTCTATTTCATTCATTGCATCAATGAAGCGCTTGTGCATGAAGTAAATCTTTCACATTGCCTTTACGAAAATAAACATGTAGCAGCGTGTGTTTGTATGTAAACAATTTACTATTTATTTTATCAATAATTAAGTTATTATCAATCAGTTATTTGCCTCGAAATGAAACTCTTATCTATTATAAAAGCAATGCCGTGAACGAAGCTGATTGCTCCTGCCTTTCCTGAAATTTATCCGTTCATATCGTGAAAGCAACCTTGAGCACTCGTTTCATTCGTTATCTGGCTTCGCACTGCAATTATTTACTCATGCTATACAGATGAATGTAACCACGTACATACCAACACTACATCATATATCTTTCATTTTAATGTTTATGTCTCAGAAATATTTCTTATATATTACTAATGTTTAGTTGCTTGCCTGAATAATATATATGTATGACATGTTTCGTATATATTACTCTATAATATTTTGATTTTTCAATCTTTGCCCACTTGTGCATGCGCAATAATAGGTGTATAGTAGTTGTTCAGGCTCCACGCTACGCTCAGTGTTCGTATATGACAGGGAAATTCCTTTTTTAATTTTTACGTTCTGATACATTTCTGACAGCACTGTCAATTTATACAGAGGGCGCCGCTGCAGCGATTATTCTGACGTCGATCTCTTGACGGTAGTTGGAAGTAATCGAGAATAATAATTAAATATCATCCTTTGGAGAAATTCTACTACATTTTTTAATTTAACTTCTTGTTATTTTGTTTGTTCCTTGCTGTATTGTTACTTAATAATAGCATTAATAATGTCTCATTACTAGTCAAATTTCACACTTGTACTAGTTACATACTTTTAACGCAACAAATGACAACAGATGAAAAATAGTGACCATTTTGAGTCGAGATTGTACTTCCCTCTCTAACATATGTTCTTTAAATGCGCTGTAAATCAAAGAAGGCAGCTAACACCTCTGGTGTTAAAAAAATATGCATCACTACTAAAATCAGTCTCAGTGGAACTTGTTAAGGTTGAGCTAAAGTTGGTGAAAGTTGGTCAATTTATGAATTTCTTAAAAGTGAAATTATTTAATTATCTTTTAACTGGTGAAATGAATCTGTATTTAACGACAATAATAACGAAATCGTAATATAACTGCCGTTTAACTCCATAACTGATGGAAATGATACGTTTCAATCGATTTTTCTCCTGCCCGCAGTAACCACAGTTGCATATATACCTCTTATGGTTTCTTCATTAATGAATATTGTCATTTAATAACTTAAGAATATAATTAAGTAACTTCATTTTTCAAGAAACTCCAAAAATAAGAGCTCTTTGTTTGCACTTGAGAAAGTGGATTCTTGCTGAAGACGCGTAGGTTTTGGTTATGAATGTAGTCGCACTAATGACGCCACTAAATCAATGTGGTTTTTAACCTCACCATTTTTGCGTCACGACGCAAAACTTTATTTCATAAAAGATTGCTTTGTGTTATAACTCTTTGAGTTGTGTTATGAATTTCTGCGTTTTGTGTTATAACGCAAAGCAACAAAAAGAACAAAGCTTTTGCTTCAGTGGAATTAAAAATTAACCCGAAAACTAGTTAATATACCTACTTGATTCACATATTTTTTTTTCAAAAAAACTAAAAAATAAGGTAGAGTCCGTTGCAATAGAGAATGGTACATGACGTCACATGCGCAATGAACGAATATTGGTAGACGATGCATTGTTGCTAGGTAACAGACAGTGGCAGCTGGCAGTGGTGTGTAATTTTGACGTCAGGCTTCGCGCAGGTTTTGGTGACGACATGTACCATTCTCTATTGCAACGGACTCCATGCACAGACTGCAAAATTTATTTTATAAAAACTCAGTAAAAGCAACTTTCAATGTATTTGCATTTCTTTTTTGTAAATTGATTTATTTTTCAAAATAAATGCTCCAACTATTTAAATATCATCTATATTCTGTCATACTCCGTATGTTGCTTTCGAAGACACCTGACACCTGATGTAGAGTTGCTTTATGACACAACCGAATGAATCTCCCAAATAACATCGTTTTCATCTCTTTCACTATGACAAAATAAACGAGCTTTCACATACATTTGAAAACTGTTGCTGTACAAGGGCTTAAAGCGTTAAGGTGTAATAACTACTTGTAGAGCTAACAACAAACAATATGAGTAAGCTTCGTATAATGTATTCAAATTAAGATTGATGTAGGACGGAAGCAGTCACTTCATAAGCTAACGAAGCTTGTAATTAGAATATCAGTGTCTCCTGTTGTTTAACTTAATCCCGTATCTTACAAGTCAGTAGCAACAGATTGTGTCTATATGCAAATCTCTGACGAATAATCATTTCGTATATCTTATATATCGTAACAAGGATGAAGCTGGGTAGAAAATAGACCTATCTATAGTTCTGGTTGGAAAGCCTATACCAAATAGTAGTGTATTTGCCTATACCTACCAAAAATATTATATTAGCTGCATTCGTTCGTGTAATTATCCAAAATCACGACTACTTATTGCTATCCAATAGAATTTAGGTATTTTTGAAATTTTTTTCACTTATTAGTAATTAGCGATTATATAATCACTGGCAAGAAAGAAAGTAGCTATTTTTAGGTGTGTATGTTAGCTCAGTTGATCGAAACAGAAAGTTGCTTGATGGTATTTAAAAACGTTTTTTTTTTTTCTATTCAAGTACGCGAACAGTTGTGCAATTTAAAAACACGCCCTTTGCTATAGTTATGCCTTACAATATAATAAAAATAGCTACTCCAAAATATCATTTAAGCTAAAACGGCATTTAGTAATTGTTTCAACGTTATATTACTATTTATTTATCATAATATAAGATTGAGATTTATTATCAGATGTGAAGATCCACAGATTTAATCTGGGTTGCGTAAGAACTTTTTATATGTAATTTAATAAAAGACAATCTAATTTCCTATGAAGGCGCAGCTAAAAATCGATGACCATGTATATCTTACGATATAACTCATACAACTCGACATAAAATAACAGGATACAATCTTCTAAATTTAGATGAAAAATTATGTATCGAGTTTTGCGTAGAGTTACAGCATACACGTTATAATAATTATGGTTGTTATGGTGCTTTTAGGGTTATTAAATATGTATAAGATCTGCTGATATCGTAATATGAAAATGGACATAATTCAGAAATTTGGATAATCGAATGACTGATAATCAGGTGATTTTAATGATTAAATGATTTTATAATCGATCGATTGAAATGTGTGACCAAAAAAAGCGTCATAGTTGTCTATATAACGTATTTATTGTGATCACTAAAACATAGTGTTATGGTCAGTAGATTTAATGATCTTGTCGATTGTATGTGCTGAATATTGCAATAACTTTAAGATCTTAGCTAACTTAAGATAATATGATTTAATATTTAATGTTTTTGACAGAATCCGTTCTGACATTTATTTATAACTTAGACTGCGTTCAGATAGCTTCTCCGAGCTACTCTCTGACGTTAATTTGACGTGAATAGGTAGTATCTGCCCAATCACAATTTGTATATGCGTCAAATTGACGCCAGAGTGTAGCTCGGAGAAGATATCCGAACGCACTATTAGAATAGTGATGACGTGATGAGCATAATCGAATGATCGGTACTGAATCATGAGAGACTACTTAAAATCATTCAGGAACTCACTATAATATAATGTTTGGATTTTTAATTATTGATGATGATTTGTAGTGATCTGTCATCTGCTATAATAAACAAATCATCGGGACTGAATCATCGATTATACAAAATCATTCGAGAACTCGACTATAATGTTTTCACAAAATGTGAGTGATATATAAAGTAGCAGTAGTATAATGAATAACGACGTCAAATTCTCAAATATACGAATGTCAGACAGTATCAATAATCCAGAAATAAAGAATATGTAATCGAAATATTACCATCGTTCGATAATCGATTATTCTATTGTTGAGATATCTCGATTATGCCCATAATCATAATACACAGCATCTAATTATTTCATTTCAATTAATTTTACAGAATACCTAATGTTCTGTGTGATTACAAATTCTGGTAGATGCACAGTAGGTTATGTCAAAATTATATCATCAGTTTCAGTGCCTCACAATTTCTAAGATTCTCGCTCGTCTTTTTTCTTATTTCTGCAAAAACGACATAAGATAATATTGATTCTATTTTGCTATTCAGTAGTATTGCTTAAAAATATACGAAACGTTTAGATGTAACGCTTTGTGAAGTTTAGTTAAGGACACCGAAGGACAAAATTACAAAAAGGTGCTGAATAATGAACGAGTATTCTCTTTCCGGAACCGGATGTCGTATTTTTGTTGTAAATTGTGGACGTTCCGATATTCCTGCATCCTTTTTTTTATTCCTTTACAATTCGATTTTATACTTTTGTCTGGCATAAGAGTAAAATATCACGCGAAAAGTTTACAGCAAGACAATAAGTGAAATGCTAATATACCTGTCACCAGCAAAATTGTCTCATTCGTTTTAAATGCATATAATAAAATTAATTAGAATGTGCGTTCTCAGTTTGACATCGTATATTTAGGTACTCATTATGTCTGGACGCATCACACATCTTTAGACAGATCTAAAAAGAGAGAACGGACAAGGAAATCCTTCGCCATGCTCCATAAATATACCTACCCACCATTTTTCACGATAAACAAATCGTATAAGTATTAGAGCTGTAACCTAATTACTAACAATTTACGTGATGTATTTTTAATTTCTTTCATTGAACATGATTACCAGCCCATTATTGTTATAGAGCAACACGTAGCCTGTTCTAAGAACGGCAATTATTAGCTGCTAGCGTGTAAATCTCTATTGAGAAATCTTGCATGTCATTATTTTTTTTTATTCGCTGTTATGCGTTATATAGTATAGCTCAAATGATACAGTAACATTATTAAAAAAAATTATAGGCACAATAATTTAAAAATCATTTTTTAGTAGGCCTAATTACTTATATAAAGTAGTAGTATATTAAAAAACAAGTTTCCTAAGATTCCTAATAATCAAATTTAAATGTCCCGCGAAGATATTAAACTTTAAAAAAAAATTAAAACAGTAACCCACAGATGGCACAAGTTTTCACTAACATTTCTAGCAATAAAAATTACTAAATATATCTACAAAAGCGACATTATTTTACACACCGTACCTGTAAGTAGTTTTCTTTACACCAAACTCAGATTTAAAACATGCAGACAAAATGTCGTCAGTCAGCTTTAAGGTTAGATTGATAACTGAAGATATCAATCAATTCGTCAAGTGAAATGACGGATTAGGGTTAAGGGTGGTTAAGGTAAGGCTCTCAAATTTTCTCTTTTGTGTTGTCTATATATGCGCTAGATAATTAATCCATTTGAGTAGTTTGATGAGTTGAAGCAAAAAGAGTTTTTCGTATTTGCTTTCCTCCTTAATCAAGAGAAACTCGTTTTCCGCTAATTTTGTTTATTGCAAAAAAGCAGCCGATAATGGAATTGTGGAAAAAGCTCTCGACGCCGAATGTGTTTTTCTTGTTTGGTGTTAATTAAACCTTTTTGTACCAACGGAGCAGTGTTCATTAAAAGATGTAAATATCTGAATAATTACATTACATTTAAAGTGCGTTTAAATGAGAGTTTGTTTATGGTAAAAAAAAAAACACCATTTTGTGTGCACTTTTCTTCACAAAAGGGGAAAATACGTCATACTTTACTTGCTTGTATTTAGTAGATTTATATTTATATTTATAGGTACAAAACAATAAATATAAGCTAACTCTAAATACTTAATGGTGTAAATAAATGTGTTCGTTTTTGCTACGTAAACGTGATTTAATGAAGCTATGAATAAACAAAGAAGTGTTGAATTAATATATAGGCATAATAGACTTTAAAGCACGTCGCTTAAAGACAATATTAAACGGTTATTATGAGATTATTCCCCGCATATCTTTCCAGAATGGGTTTGCGAACGCTGGTTGCTTGAATAGCATTTTCATATTTTATAGGAAATATGAATAGCGTAGTGTAGTGACTTTACTTCATCTATAGTCTAGTACCCAGCATTAAAAGTATATTAGAATTTTAATATAGCCAGTGCCTACTTTATTTTTCCTATTCTTTTATTACAAGGAAAATACTTATTACTAACGCTTACGGGAATTGGCGAAGAGGCATAATAAAGAACATATTTCCCTATAAAAAAAAATACTTTAATAACGTTTTTGACTTGCTGTACTTTTATGCTCCGATTCTATCTTGTTTTAATACATATTTATATTAATATAGCAGATAGATAAGTACACTCGACGCGTAAAGTGTAATAAATCGAAAACGCTATGAAGATTGATGTTCTCCATAAAGAATTAGTTTTTCACGTTAGCAAGCATGATTCGGCTTTGGAATATTTTAAAACATCGAGTATCTTAAACTTAAATTTAGATCGCAATTTTCCCAATAAAATCAATCGTGGTTTCTACAGGAATAGAATTGTAAATTGTTATTGGTTTAAATACACGCGAGAAAGTGTTATGTTGCTAACAGTAAACAGCTATAATTATTTTGCGTATAATATTCTTGATAATCTATAGCTTTTTGTATAGTTTTTGTCACGAAGTTATTTATAATTAATTATTTGTAACTTTTAATATGTTTTTTTCTTAAGTAGCTTTACAAAAACATATAAGTTCTAATTAAGGAATAATAAATAATAAATAAATAGGAATATATTTTGTAATTGATTGATAAAGCAAAAATATAATTTTGCAGAATTGCTTTTATTTAAATTTTTATGTTACTGCATTATCTACAACCTTATACTTATACAGGGTGTATCAAATAAAAATGTAAATTTTGCTTGGGTGTTAACTACACGCGATATAAAGCACAAACCCGCCGAAACCGGATTTCATCATTAAAAAATAAAAAAAATTAAAATTTAGAGCAAAAAAATTTTTAGTCCGGGCCTGATGCAAGGAAATGTCATGTTAAGCACCCGCTAAACTTGGTATTATGTATAAATACATTGCACTCATTTAGTATTATTCTTAATGGTATGCCGTAAGTTCATTTAACGTCATTCTGAATAAATAAAGGCCAATCGGCCAGTGTGCCCTTGTAAAAATAGCAAAATTGAGGCATTTTAAATTTCTTCTTCTTTTTATAAACATTCTTTTTTTTGTTAAGAGCATTCTACGTAACTCTACAAAGTATTATTTTTAATATCCTGATAAGACGTTCGAGTTTCACCGGATATGCGACTTCAGTAGTTACGACAGTAGTTAGAATCGAATTATACAGAAATAAATGTAGATACAGAAAATTTGCAAGCACGCCTTTTTACTATGATGTCGTGCGAAAATGAATCTATACATTTCCGCGCTTTTGCCGATGCATCAAGCTTCGATTTTCTTCATATGAAATCATGGTGGTCCTGAAAAGGATCGTTTCTTCGAGACGAGAAGAATTTAAATAAAATGTTCGAAGTGGCTTGCACTCCATGCGGCGATCCACACAGAACTAACAGCGGTAATGGCTGAATGGTAGTGGTATGTGGGGGTATACTCGGGACAGCATTTAGGTTGGACACAGGTGCGGCTCTAGCCCACGGCATTTACAAAACATGTTTTTCCTCGTTCATGCTTACAGATAGACCCCCTATGCATTAAGACTTTTTGATCGTATATGATTACAGCTGCTACATATTATTATATTTACCTCTATATCTGATGCATCCTGTATATGTATTGCACAATAGCATACATCCTATCTTGATATGTATCTCGCCATATACTAATAAATAATAAGTGTATTTATATAATAATTATAATTCCCTTCTTGCATCTGCTTTAGAATCGAGATTATATCATACATACATTTATGATTTACGTCAATCATTTCTTATTATTCATTCTAGATGTGCGGTTTGCGAATAATGGTAATTAGATTATTAGAAAGGAATTACAGACGCATGTATCTTGCCCTTATGACACAAACAGATTGAGAATATAAGATATTGGTGTAATGAGCCATAAAAGCGTTATTAATTTGTTTAAGTTAAAATACTCGATTATCTAATTTATCGTGTTTTGTTCTGTTGTGATGTGGAATCAGTACATTTTTTTATATATTTCTTCAATTTTCCTCAATATATGACTACTTTACCAAAAACCATAAGAATAGACTTTACGTTTACCATAGATAACTTGGTGGTTCAGTCGATGTTAGTAATATTTTTCGCACCGATATTGTACCTCTATTTCGATTGACCTACGCGCAATATAAAGGTGCAGTCCCATCTACATTTAGAAGTGCTATATTACTATACAGTAAATAAAGATATGTTACGTGAGGTTGGGTTTTCAAGACCAAATATTTTGCTATTCGCTGACGGAATAAGGTTTGTTAAGCAGTTAGTTTTCATGGAAAAATAAAATGTAGTATGAACTGCATACGACCCCATTGCATGAAACTAATTTAGTTAACACTTTATTTAATAAATATTTAAATAAAATAATGTATTGAACAACTGAATAGTAGTGTACGTATTCCAATTAATGATATAAAAATAATATAAAAGTATCATATTCCGTATTTTGATTATCAATTATCAATGATTAGGAAGATTTTTAAAATAATAAATATTTTACGTATTTATTATTGACCAAACTTTTGGGGCGTTTTACACAAAAAAACCTAAGTTGTCCGTTGTGATATATATAAAGAAAACAGTTTTAATTAAATTATTCAATATATGTATCCACTATTGCGAATAGTACTGTGAATTCAGTCAATATTTATTAAAGAATTTTCCGTTACCTAAGTTTTCTTTAACTCTATATAAAATATTTTGAAAATCATGCATGCTTAGATTGGATCACGTGTAGGTGTGTTTGGTTATAACATTTAACCCAGCATAAAATATATAGTTTGAATTTTACAAGAAATGCATTTTTTCTCAAGTTATTTTTGTGGCATTCATTAGGCCAAATGCTTTTTCTACCACTGCATTGGTATTGGTACTAATAATGGTGCACGGCATAACACTAAATTTATGCAAATTTTGACAAAGCTTACTTCCGCCAGCATTTTCGTGATAAAAAAACATGGTCCAGAAAGTATATGTACTAGTGATGTAACGAATACGTGATTTTACACATTCGCGAATGCGAATACGAATGCGAATATGTGCACTAGACATTCGCGAATGCGAATGCGAATATTCACTTTTTAACTTTACTAGCGTCATCTATTAGTTTTCAGTTTACAACTATATGAACATGTGCATTAAGCACACGCAGAGAATTAAATTTCTCCATCACCGCAGCGAAACTAGCCAAGTACAACCGAATCGTTTCGACTTTTTACGTCTTATTCTTGTCAATTCAAGTTTAGTTTTGAGGTTATTGATGGTTATTATAATGTAAACTGCAAATTTGTGCTCAAACGGTTGTTTTAGGATTTCAATGAATTTGAATATTAGTTTTTTTTTTCTAAATTATCCATTTTAACAGGTAAAAGTTACCTGTTAAAATGGATAATTCGATATTCGCAATATTCGCATATTTATTGCGAATGCGAATATTCGTTACATCACTAATATGTACCGGTAAACACATCTTTTCGTAATACACAATCAACTCAACTGACGGAAATCAGAAGATTGTATTTAATTACAGAAATACTTAATCCACTCTTGTCTCTAAATTATCGTAAGAATGAACAGATCACCAAATGCAATAGTCAAAGTTATTGATAAACAAACTGCATGAGAAAATGTTCTCAAAAGTGGTTCATATTATGACAATCTATCAATTAGTAACTAATAATTTTAATAATTCATAATCTACAAATGCCAATCCAATTGATGATATCGTTTATTATGATATTACAAAAAATGGTTTTTATCAAAATTATATATACTAAAAAATGTTTGGTAAAATTCCTGTAATATTTCTAACTATAAGTAATTTTTCGAAGGTTTTTTCATGCAACCTGAAATATTCATATTAAAATTTCGAAATGTGGGTAAGTTTTCCAAGATTTTTTCATGTAGTCTGGAATACTCACAAAGTAAAATTTCTAAAGTGGTGATGATTTCCATAGAAGTTTTACTTGTTCAAAAGTAAAATTGCAAATAAAAGTTCAATATTTCTAATTTTTTTTTTTCCCTAACAAAAAGGAAAATATCGTCGAAATGAACATGCCCTGGTAGAGCGTATTTAATTGGAATTTAATGCATAAAAGACAAACAACATATGAAAATTTATGATGCTTACCCCCCAAAAAACCATTGCACACGCTAGTTGCACGTCGCCCCTCCACATTGGCGATTATTTCGCAAAAATCAAGGGTCGTATGCAATCGGGCAACAACTGTTGTGATAACAGTTTCTAAGAAATATTTATCTGGCAAGTTATAGATAAATATTTGACAATCAATTCTGCTATGTAGAAATATTATATCGAGTATGGAAGGTTAGTGTAATGAAATAGGAGAACCGCCATCTTCACGGCAATTTATGTACTTGTAGAATATGTTTAACGTATTTGCTACTATAGGCCAGAAAATGTAGCTATTATATGTTTAGACCATCATGACGTGATGCTTTACAGTTTTCTAATACAATTTCGACGTAAATCGACTACTACTTTATCTGTAATTGTATTTGTATAAAAGAAATAGTTTCTTTAAGAAAGTCGTAAGTGCTTGATATCGTATATCCAAAAAATATTTTTTTCCTGTTAGGTGATTTATATGGTAATATTATAATATTAGAGATTTTTTTTCTAAAAAACCGAAATTTTCCTATTCATGTAAAAAACTTGTATTATGGGAAAATTTCTAACATTTCCACATTTTCCTTACGTTTCAGTACATTTACCCCCATTCAGTGCGGAAAATTACCAAGAAAAAAAGTGATTTTCACCATGAAAAATTGCCTAAATTTTTGTGTGTGTACGTGTTCTTGTTGGATGAATTAAAAGGAATGTAGTCATACTTGCGCCAAATCAATTAAAATATCGCCATATTTGTCCGCCAATCCTCAAATTAAAATTTAAGTCGCATATATTCGCAAAAATAGCCGCGGTTGGTAACCCTGTTTGTCAGTACCAATTGGAATAAATTTTAGGAAATATCAGCTTGCAACCAAATATACATGGTACGAAAATTTTCCGTAATTGTTGAAATTTACCCTGAAACGAATACTTTTGTATATGTTGGTACTACGTAATAGTAGTAGTAGTTAAGTTGACACGTCTAGAATGTAACGGATTCTTTCTCCTTAAATATTTTTATTTGTATTCTGGTGTATACAGTGGTTTAAACAGTAAACGAAACTAACTAACAAAGTGTAGTACGACCTATAACTTCATCAATTTATCGATGCTTTTACTTAGTACTATTGATTTTGCAATATTGTTTATGTGTTTATGCACCCCCATTTTTTTTCTCTTATGCGGGAATCCCCATAAATTCCCGATTACTTAAAGGGTAAACTGTGCCAATGACCTACTTTCTTTTTTGTTCGTTAATACGATATAGGATTAAGTTACGGGAAAATGTGTTCAAATATATGCATTGCAAAGGAACTTTTTCGCTATTATAACATTTTTCAAATAGCGACAATAAAGTTTTGATTTATTTATTAAATGATACGGAATCATCAATTCTATTCGATTTTTCCTATACCAGTTACCAAGTCACTGTAATTTAGTTTTGTAAATTGGTGATAATATTCATAAAGTACTTACAACTTAGCTGCATATTTTTTTTTTATTAAGATTTATTATGAAAGGGTTTATATTGTACAAGACGATTTAATTATAGTCGAAATGACTTTATTTTACTACTTGAATCTTCTTTGCACTAATCAAATAATTTCCAGGACACATGAAATGAACTGCCATTCGATTTTACGTCCGTTAAAAATAATACAATCGATAATTTTGTATATCATTCTCCCTCGAATAGATATTATACACATTTGGGTGAATGCAGAGATGTGGGTTGGGAATGCTGTAAGAACTTCCGAGCGGTATATGTAAATTTTAACGCTGGCGAGCGTGGAAAACTAGCTTGTAGGGAGAATCCCACTCACCTGTCGTACAGTCGTCGATAATTATCCCCTATCGGTTACATTGTATCTCCGATATCTGAACCGACGTCCTCCTGTTTTCCCAACGACGTGTTCAGCCCCATTTCGCCGTAATAGTCGTCATCTTTCCGCGCGAATGGACAACAGCAGTTTCGCATTGTATGGTCTTACTTACACAACTCGCGATTTAGTTTATGCGCCAGGTATGATGGTAAGTACTATGATCGACGTTGCCGCTGCCGCCGTTCTCGGGCGCCTCGACGATGGTTCAATTGCGGCCAGAGTCGGAGGCGGAGTGGGGGGATGCGTTCGAAAAATCGACCGACAGATGGAGCTGCTCGTTAAACCGGGGGAATTGATCAATATTATTTACTATAAAATACTACGGCACTTCGTGAAGGGTTGGTCAATGACTTCTTAATAATACTATGTGTACTAATAGGTCAGTTAGAAAACAGGTAAAGTTACTAAACACCTAAAATAGGCTTCGTTCGATCGCTTAATCCTAATCTTCCGCATGAAGTAACTTTAAAGCGAAATAACGTTTCTGAAGTATAGCGAAAACACTTCTGAAGTGTAAGAAATAAGGAAGCGTAGAAAAAACTTAAAGTTCGTACTGTTTAAAACAAAAAAAGGTATGAAATATAGTTTCCTCGTATACCAAGTGATCGCACGCGAGTTAGAGATTGGTAAAATACTATGCGCAAAATGACCTTGCAATACGCACCGATGCCGATGTTGAAATGATGGAAAAATATGTAAAATATCTAATGTGTCAAATAATTAAAAAAAGAAAAAACTAAAGAATACCCTGAAGTAATGAAAGTAGGTATGTTACATTATAACTTTGCAGCCGTAACTGGTTGTAATAGAAAATTCTTTCTTAGTATATTAAGATATCTTATCTTCGAAGAGGCATATGCCCTGTGCAACATATCTATTGTAATTTTTGTCACAACCAGCGCCAAAATGCTTTCGGCTTTCAATTGCAAATCATATTCCGCACGCATTAAGTCGAGACAAATAAATCGAAAGCGTAACCACTGAAATATAAATATGTATGTATTCAAAAATGTACAAATTGGGATCGGCTGGTTGATGCGAACATATAGAGGCTTATAATACATAGAAGGCAAATACATAATTAGGTAGTGTTACGCTGGGCCTATCAATGCCCATCATTTCGATAGTCCACCAGCTACTACTAATATACCCATCGGCAGGTCGACCGTGTGCACACTATATGTACTAATTAATTAGAAATAAATATTTTAACAATAAGAAATATTTATTTATAGAAATGTTTTAACAATGAAACATTGAGTATGAGTTGCAGATACGTTTTTGTTTATTGAGCAGAACAAGCGCAAATCCGCCCTCAGAATCGCAGAATTGTTTCCATAAGCAGCACTGCTTTTTTTTATTTATTTGTAATTATTGGAAATAACTGTAAGTAGTTTATAGTTTATACAGATGCTTATAACTTACGTAAGCAGAAATTGGGTTTTAACTTTTTATCTCTGTATAGACAGTCAAAATGTGTAGAAAATTATACTAAATTTGACAATAAAAAGAATTATATACATAGTATAAACGGTTTAATGTTTTCAGGCCGTTTTACACCTAGCTATTTATTGGCCAATTTAAAATTTTACGTGTATAACACGTATTTAATCAGTGTTATACACGTACAATTTTAAATTGCGTAATAAATAGCTAGGTGTAAAACGGCCTTTACGTTTAAAGTAGGTACGTATTTACAAATTTGATTGGAAAAAATCATGAAAAAATACACTTGATCGATAATCTAGGAAACCATAAACCAAGCTATTGCTAGGAAACTGTAATATAACCACACTTTCTGTATTACCAACTGTACAGATCTATGCAATTTCAAATTGTTTACAGTTTAATTTTTATTTTAAAGCATTTTCAAAATCATAGATTCTATTTATTAACATAAAAGTACGATTCCAATATTTTATTTTTACATACAAAATATGGATAATGGTCGCATGCGTTTGAGGTCGTCCGTAACGGATGAAGAACGAGCAGAAATTAAATCAAAGGTAGATATTTTGATAGTGCATGTATTTAACTTGAAATTTAAATTTTTCTTCAGGAAAATCTGAAAAAACAATCCCGTGTAGTTGACGACAGACCATTCATACAGTACTCAGGAAAAGTGAAATATTTTACAACACTAATGGATTGTGCTATTTGGTGTGATACGATTTTGTAAGTAATTTTTTGAATTATTAACAATTATTGAAATAATTGAGAGGCTTTCATAGAAAACAAGCAAATGATGCACTTGATTTGTTTGCAATGGGTTTCGATATGGAATGGCCATTCTCTTATCAAACGGGATCAGGCAAAACGGCTGTTATCCAAATAAGCCCTAATCTAGATGAATGTTTTATTTTCCATGTTAGTGCTTTAAAAACTCTACCGAAATCTTTAACAGAATTATTAGCACATGATAAGGTTCGATTAGCCGGGGTTAATATAAAAAAGTAAGAGAATATTTCCATGTAAATAATTGCTTATTATCATAGTATGCTTTAAGTGATATAAGGAAGTTGGCCAGAGATTTCCCAGGTGTCAATGTGGAAAAAGCGATAGCAAATTGTGTTGATGCGGGCACCTTGGCCAATAATGTGTTGAGTGTTCAAAGGCGATGGAGTATGGAAAAATTAATTGATGAGTTTGTATGTCACAAAGTAATTAAAAGGATGGGTTTTATTATATAAATAAATTTTCAGTTTGATATGCGAATAAATAAGGATAAAAAAGTGAGAAATAGTAAGTGGCATGTTATGCCATTATCGAAGGAACAACAAATTTATGCTGCAATTGATGCATACGTGAGTATTTTACTAATATTGAAGTCGGTTATTTTGCTATTGTTAATTCGAACCGAATCTTTTAGGCATCTTTAAAACTTTATCACCACTTGAAGAATATGGAAATAGAAATTTTAACAAAAGAAAATGATGTAAATAAGATTAATATTACGTAACACAATTTTTAATTTTTTTTTTATTGTGTAATTTTGTGTGGTTTACAGATTTTTTCATATTGTATTTTATCTATTGATTTGTTTAAAATTAATTACTTGATTTTGCAATGGCGAAAGAATGATAAAAATAACAATAATTTTCAAGAATTTAGTTCTTTAAATATGGTTTTATATGATTTTATGTATTTTCTTTATATTGTATTTTATTTCATCTATTTATCGACTTGTTTAAAATTAATTACTTGGTTAAAAAAGAAATTTTAACGAACGAAAATGACAAAAAATAACATTGATTTCAATAATTCAATATTTCTTTATAATTTTATAGATTGTCTTTGCATTTTTCTTATTAATTTATTATTTAGCTCTAAATGTTTTTTTTGTGTAATTTTATATGGTTTACATACTTTTTTTTTATATTGTATTTTATCTATTAATTTGCTTAAAATTAACTACTTGGTTTAAGAAGAAATTTTAACGAACGAAATTAACAAAAATAGCATTGATTTCAAAATAATTCAGTATTTCTTCATAATTTTACAGATTGTCTTTGTATTTTTGTGTAATTTTATGTGGTTTACATACTTTTTTATATTGTATTTTATCTATTGATTTGTTTAAAATTAATTACTTGGTTTAAAAAGAAATTTTAACGAACGAAATTAATAAAAATAACATTGATTTCAATAATTCAGTATTTCTTCATAAATTTATAGCTTTTATAGGCGAGGAATTTTAAAGTATTTAAAAATAATTTTAGAAATCATCTTTATATGGTAATTTGTATTTTTTTTTTATTATTATTTAAAAATTATCATTTGGTGCTGAAAGAAAATTTTAATAAAAGAAAATAACAAAATAAAGTTAATTTTCAATAATTGTTTTTTTTTAATTTGTTTAAAATTCAATAACTGTTGAGAAAAAAAACACGTTTTATATAATATATTTTATATAATTTATGAATGTTTAAAGCATCAACATAATAGGCAATATACATTCCGTTATGCTTTTCCAAACCAACAATACCATAAAAAGGATATTATAATTATCTAGCTTTACAATTTTGTCTTCTATCGCACTATAAATTATCCCATCTATTAACTATTACATAGTTACTAATAACATCTTTGAATAATGTCATAAAATAAGCAGAATTTACAATGAATGAAATTGTTTCGTTTACAGTCGGATTTTCAACTTTTAGATAGATGCATTGAATATTACCGAAAAAAAATGAATGAGCTGTAATTAGACGACTGAAAAACATAAAGGTATTCGTAATACCTTAACCGTAAAATTTGAGACAAATATTTTTGATGTGTAACAATAATAAAAAAAAGTAAAGCATATATGACATAAAGTTTTTTTTTTTTAATTAGTAATTTGGCCCCTATTTAACCGCGTATTTATAGAATTATGTATTATACCAGCGCAAATAAAATTAACAGAATATTTAAACATTTACATTCCTCGTATACACGTTGTTTTATCTACTGAAAAATATAAATTTTGTTTTGCCACAATATAAATAAGTGCTTTTATATTATATAAAATTAATAATGCTAATACTAAATGCAAAATTTAATTTTAAAAGCCATATTTCGCATAAAACATTGATAGTGTCGCGGTCATTTTTTTGTACGGACGCTATCAATATTCTTTGCCATTTTATTTCCTTCTCAAATTATTATTGTTGTTAACATCTTTAGATATACATAAAATTGAATGAACACTATTGCATGAAAATGCCATTATCGTTTGTAATAAAGGCATTCTTAATTTTCTCATTATGAGATAATTTACATAATATTATAAATGTATTGTATAAATTTAATCTAGTAACACAAAATTTCCTACACGTAATATTTACAATAAGATTTATTATAATTAATGTAGTTCTTTTTATATATGTATATATATATATAAAAGAATAACATAAACATGTATGGTTGGAACACTGAAATTACAATGGGTTTTCGGTAGTAAATATTTCAACCCCATAATGAAAAATTCTTGCGTAAGTACCGTAAAGTATAATGTGGAAACATCAAAAGATCAACATATTTACAAATTATTGCTAATTAGTTTTAACTTGAAAGCATTAAACATAATCTAATCTATTGATTGTTGATGTAAAAAATTATATAAATTTTAGTACATTAAATCTAAATTTTTTTTGTTTAATTGTAGCTATTTCAATATGATAGTTTTCTTCTATTTAATAGAATTATTTAAATTACATAATGTTTTATAACTAACAATTTCCCTTAAAAATGATTTAAATATTTCATATTGTCATGCCATAATAACATTATTTGAGAATAAATTGTAATCTGTTCTATTACAATCACATGATTAGATTAGGGTTTTTGTTGAATGCTATTAGTTGCTGCCGTGATCTAACTTAATTCTAATATTAAAGTAGATTTAATTAAAATTAAACTATCATAATAGGAGACAAGTTTTTAAAAATCATTTCGAAATTTACATTCCTGTTTTAACAAATATATGTACATTTGGTAGATAATAATATATTATTTATATTTATCTTATTTAGCACACTAATATTTTCAGTTCCTTTTTTTCCTCTTTAATTTTAATAATCTACTAATTTCCATTATTTATGTACACAAATCGATCACTGCATCGGTCCTACACTATTCATACTAGCACTGATGTGCGCGGAACTGCCCAACGTGGACGATATATTTTGAAAACTAAACTGGGAAAAGTAGGGCTCCTCCTGTATCGCTCCTAGAGGACCTGTATTATCAGGGGGTGTCAGTTCTACGCTTTCGCCTGTGAACTCAGAATCGAAGTATCTTGTATCGGTTTCACTGCTTACTTGCGGCTTAAACGGTGGCGGGATCTATAAATAATAATATTAATACGCATTTTATTTTAAAGTAGTTAGTAAAAGTACAAATATTTAAAACACTGAAACAAATTAAATAATAGGTCTGTTCCAACATGCAGTTTTTGTACGGTTCTTGATCACGTAAACCACCAATCAGATAACTCCAATCTTTCGTATGATTGGTTCACGTGATCAAGAACCGTACGCAAACTGCGTGTTGGAACTGGCCTAATAATTTATTAATTCGTATTCATTCGAGTACAGTTTTATCTAGGTGCGGCTCTATGCTATAATGCATGAAATTTTGCCTTAAGGGGGTTACTACATATCTTTATCCATATGGGAAAACCGCCATTACGTATGTCCCTTTTTCTCAGAAACGCCGTATCTGATCTCATTGATTTTTTTACACACGTTATCTAGTATTTTCCAAACAGTTTAACTGAAAAATTTCATAAAAATTTCTAAAGACTTTTTTTGAGTTTTACAAAATCGATATTTTCTTCGCTTGTGATTTTTCACATACTTGACTCTTTTTCTCGCAACCTGTTCAAAGTATCGCGATATATATTTTTTTATAAATGTAGAATTAGATATACTGAATAAATTTAATAATTTTTGTAACTAACGTCTTTAGAAATTTTATGAACTCTTTCACTTAAACTGTTGCGTGCGTTTCTGAAAAAAAGGGACATACATAATGGCGGTTTTCCCATATGGATAAAGATATGTAGTAACCCCCTTAAGCACTTGAATAAGGCAGTTGAAATTGCACGGTATTAGAGTTTATCATATATTGGATGTGAAATAAAAACAAAGAATGGGTCGGATAGGAAAAATGGCAATAATAGCATTGCAAGAATTGCCCGTAAAATGCAGCCATTTGGCGGCTGTAGGTAAAATTAGTAAATTATGATTTAGTGCGATGTGATGTCTATAATATTGTTAAAAGAACTTGACACGACGAAACGAACAGGAAATTGAAAAAGTGTGTCCATGAGTGAATAAAATTGATAATTAAGTTCCATATACGTATTTCCTAATTTTATTGTATATACTGTTAAGTGAAGGAATTATAGAGAAGCGCAACTGAATGGGAGAGATCGTAGCATATATGCATCATTTTCTATTCTCTTTTGACAAGAATATTTCTTAGAGAAAGTGCAGCCCTCTATGGAAGAATCTTAAAAGTAACCTTGAGCAATCGTTCAACTGCATTACTGTTTATGAAGCATACCAACGTTTTAATCTCTATATGTATGAATAATGTGTGCAATTTTATTGTATCTATTAGCCAGCTAAGAAAGTTGTATATTTTTATAGTCCGTTTGTTTTGAGGTTAGTGTAAAGTAGATATATACAGTGAACTCCGGTTATGAAGTACTCTCTAGGATCAAAAATTGATACTTTATAAAAAAAAAAAAATTAACAGAAACTGAACCAAATCAGAAACAGTTTTCTTAAAAACTTTTATATAATTTTATAATTAATACATGTAAAAAATACATACATAGTTTGTTAGTGGTAAAGAACTTCTTATTTTGGTTCGTTAATTTTTTTTCACAATACTAATTTCATATTTCGGATGTGTTTCTCAACTTTTAACGACGCTTCTACACCTGTGTGCAAAATAATAGCAGTACCAGTAGCATGAAGTAAAATTTTAATTTAATCCCATATATAAATACTAAAGTCACTAAATATATAAAGCACCGCAATTCATTGCGCTCATATGTTAGAAAGAAAAGAACCTTTTTTGGACACAATAAGGCGGAATCAGGATTCAGCTGTAGGCGGTTGGCTACAAAAGTCACAATGTACTCACTTTTACCTCCCCTTTTCCCCTTATGCACTAACTTATTTGCTTATTTCTTATCTATGCTAGTGCTTCGTGCTCTACACGCCATTTATGACAAGGTTAGAAAGTTATAGCGATTCTTTAAAATTATTTGTGGAAAAATGTTTCTTTTTGCTTTGGCGAATTAAATGATTGCAAATTAAATATTACTATTATAATTGTCGTAAGATTTTTATGACATTTTGAAGTAAGATTTCCTTGCGGTCACGATTTGTTGTTTACATAAAAATCTGATTTCTAGGTTAGGTTCCTTTCCCTCCTCTCTTTACAATTTAAAAGCACAAAAAGCGTTCCATTGGTTCTAAATTGTGTAGGTCAAGAGTAGAGTAGAGTAGTAGCAGAGTAGGAGTGATAGACGGTGAATGGAAAGCACTAATAGTGACACTGTTTAACTAATTGCACTGACATGGTACTGACAGTTGACAACATATAGCTTGGCCCTTGTGTCTCGCGTTTTTAATCTTTTATTATACTCGACACATATTTCCATCTGGTTATGGGACCAGGAGAAAAAAAAGTAGCGTTAAAGCAGTAGAAAAACCCTGGGCTGAAGAAAATATACCGCTTTGATGGGTTTAATGCAAGACAACGACCCAAAACATACTAGCAGATTAGCGAAGCAGTGGTTTATGAACAAGAATGGAGAGTTTTTCAGAAAAAATATGTGACATTGCTATTATTTTATGAAAAACAATTTTAACAGCACAAAATACCTCAAGAAATTTGGCAACTGAATAGGTAAAAATATTGAACTTTATATCCAGAGTAGAAATTATAGCAACGAATGCCACTGGTGCAAATTTCATTTTCTTGTTGGATAGGTACCTCCCCAAACAAAGTTTTAATAAAATCGTGCTAATAATAACAGAGCTGCAATATGGGTTTTATGAGAAATAAGACGCCCCCGTACAATATTTTGCTCCATTCTAAATCAAAAAAATAAAGAAAGAAAGAAAATTTGAAATGAAATAAAAACCCTTACCTTCTTCTGCTCTAAGTCTTTCCAATTGATGCAACTAAAGAATGGATGCCTCTCTATTTCTTTCGCATCTTCTGGTCCTCCACCAAGCCTTTTCGCCGGATCCTTGATCAGTAATCCCGACAGGACGTCGCGCGCCTCATTGCTCAACGTTCTCGGGTACTTCACTTCTCCCATGATAATAAGCGTAAACAGTACATCGTGATCCCTATTGTAAAATGGCAACCTCCCGCACATCTAGACAAAAATAGAGCTGCTGCACTTTGCAATTCCTTTTTTTCTACTTGCAATGCCAATACAAAACTCACCATTTCGTACATGACCACACCTATCCCCCACCAATCCACCGCTCTACCGTAATCGTTATCCTCTATCACTTCCGGTGCTAAGTACTCGGGGGTACCGCAAAACGTTTTCGTCGTTCTACCGTAAGTGATGTCCTCTTTGCACAAACCGAAGTCGGTTATTTTGATGTGGCCGTCCTTGTCCAGTAGGAGGTTTTCCAATTTTAAGTCCCTGTAGATGATCCCTTGCGAGTGGAGGTACGCGAGTGCTGAAATGATTTCCGCACCGTAGAACCTCGTCCTGTCCTCTGAGAACATCCGTTCCCTCGATAAGTGGAAGAATAATTCTCCACCATTCACGTATTCCATTACGAAGCACAAGCGGTCGTTCGTTTGGAAGGAGTACTTTAGAGACTGCGAAAATAGAAATACAATATAAGATACACATTTAATGTTATCCTTTTCTCAAATTTGTTAAAAAAATAAAATGTTTTTACAGTGACGTTTTAGTATGCCTGAAGATGACCAATAAAGGCTGAAACATGGAGCTACCTCTAAAGATATTTGTAATAAAAAGAATGGAATGAACTATTTTATTTTTACGTATCTACCAAATATACTATCATTCATTTACAAGTAGAAAACAGTGATATATAAAAAAAATAAGTGATGAAAAAGATGTAATCTAATGATTTTACCGTTAAGAAAGGGTGGTTTGTCGATCTCAATACCCTACTCTCGGTTTGCGTGTGCGCAACTTCGTCTTTCTGTATGATAACTTCCTTTTTTAATATCTTGATGGCGTACAACCTCTTAGTTGGTTTCTCTCGGCACAAAATCACTTTACCGAAGGTCCCCTTTCCTAGCACTTTCAGGAATTCGAAACTTTCTAGTGTCACTTTTCTCTTTCCCGTGGATTTCGATATAGAGGTGCCTTGCAAAGAGAATTTTTCACTCAGGTCCCTCACGACGAATTCTTCTTGGCTGTCCATGTCCACGTCCTCCCACGAATTGTTTAAGCTATCCGATACCATCTGTATGGCGGCAACCCATTCTTTTCTAACAGAGAAGCATATAGATTACTTAGAAACAGATAAATTGCAGATAAACTCGGATAAAACGAAGCGTCTTAAGCAGACGCTATAAGAGATTATACAGGGTGATTGTCAATATATGCGACAAACTTTAAGAGCTGATTCCTGAGGTTATTTTGATCATAAAAGTTCATATGAGTATATGTCCAAAACGGATTGGTTTTAAAGTTATTGAATGTTTAATAATAAATTATGAACTATGACTAACACGATATAATATCACAGTTGGTTCTTCAAAAACTATTGTGTTGAGAGGGAATTGTTTATTTGTTGTCATTTTAATATTTGTCAATAGTTGTCAGAGTATTCATTCAGTTTATTGCCAGTTTCTGTTTCTAAAATGAATTACACGAATGCTGGGATGTGTGATATGCATTTCGTTTACGGTCTTGCCAATGGAAATTCGTATGCTGCTAGACGTCTTTATGAAGAACGATACCCGAACCGTATCATCCCGCATCATTCAATATTTGCCCGTCTTCACCTAACGTCTTAGTGAAACGGGAAATTTTAAAAAACGGACGACTGATAACGGACACCCATCTACAGTGAGAATTCCACAAGTTGAAGAAATGGTACTGAATGAAATTGAGGAACATCCTACTACAAGCACCAGAAAAAATGCGTTTGCTTTAAACATTAGTCAGGGCACAGTTTGGAGAATATTGAAAGATCAACTGTTGTATCCATATCACATTCAACGAGTGCAGGCACTTTTGCCGGCAGATTTTCCGCAAAGAGTGGCTTTTTCTCAATGGATGCAACACAAAATCGCACAAAATTTTGACTATTTGGCTCAAATATTCTTCACCGACGAGGCTACTTTCCCTAGAAACGCGAATATTAATTTTCATAATAATCACATATGGGTCGAAGAAAATCCGCACGAACTAGTGAATGCCCGTCATCAACATCAATTCTCTGTCAATGTGTGGGCCGGAATTGTTGGAGATCACTTGATAGGTCTACATTTTTTTACCGATGCGGTTAAATGGCGAGGTATTCCGCAATTTTCTTGAAGAGGAGCTACCACTACTGCTGGAAGAAGTTCCGTTGCAATTCCAGCGCATTTTAGTTTAGCTACTCGTGAGTTTTTGGACAATACGTCTCCAGATCGGTGGATAGGACGGGGAGGTCCACAACCGTTTTGGGTCTCCAGACTTAAATTCTTTGGACTTTTTTCTCTGGGGTCACCTTAAATCATTAGTTTATACGGTTCCCATTGAAAATGTTGATGAACTGAGAAATCATATTATCGCAGCTTTTCAAACAATTCGAAATACCCCTGGTATTTTAGAACGGACTCGCCAGTCAATACGACGGAGGATAGAAGCTTGTATTGCAGTTGGGAGCGGTCATTTTCAACAGTTAGTATAAGTTAATTTTGTTCTACTAATTATTTTGTTAATTTATAATAAAAACATTAATTATGTTAACTTACTATTAAACATTGTACAACTCTAGAACTAAGCGATTTTGGACGTATGTTCTTAGGAACTTTTATGATCAAAATAACCTCAGGAATCAGCGCTTAAAGTTTGTCGCATATATTGAGAATCACCCTGTATATAAACTAAATTTATTTCCATGTTTTCTATTCTTAAACCTATGCAGTAACATAATCTTTTTTTAGTATTAAACTGCGATAAATTATTTTTGTAGGAATAGTTTCAGCATGTCTAATAATCTCAAAATTTATTTTGACACATGCCACGTGATCACTAGTTAGTACGGCGGCAAAAAATTAATGTCTTGAAGCGGTAAAAAGTGAGGTTAGATGACATTAATTGTTCCGAATTCAATTTTAAGGCCATACGCATTTCGCGTACATAAATCCACATCTGGAGTTCACCAAGGATCTGTTTTCGGGCCATTGTTAGTCCTTATTTTTGTTGATGATGTTACCAGGGTTGTAAATTATTCTAATTGTTGAAAAAATCGGAAGATCCATTCTTTAACTGATTACCATAGTCTGCAAGAAGACTTAGCAGCTATTTGTTGTTGCAGTAAGCGTAGCTGTCTATCATTGAATATATATATATAAATGTAAAATAATGACATTTGGTAAGAAATAAATTACCATTATATTTCCTTATAATTTAAATGAAGTAAACATTTAACATTGTAGATTGTTTAAGGACTTATGGATTCTGTTTGACCCTAAATTGATGTTTAACAAACATGTGTTAGAAATATGCAATCATTAAGGAGGTCGGTGCTTATTGTTATTTTACTAGGAAAAATTGTATTCTTAAATACACTAAAGAACGTTTAGTATACTGTAATCGTTTTTAGCGGTTCCCACGACGGAGCAATGGTTTTCTTGCCACAATAAACCAGCTTCCCTTAAGCAATGTTTAGTTATATAGTATGGATATATAGATATCTTTCGATGAAATAAAGAAATATAAATACATATCTAATTTACTAAACACTGTTGTTTGTAACCTCTATGGTAGAAAACCCAATACCGCAATCATTTTTTTATACTCGGCAATTACTTACTTACTTCTAGTTTCGTAGGCTTTATTAAGTAAAATTAAAAGCCCAAAACTATTTGTTACCTAGAACAACATGTCTACAATCGTTCGTATAGATCCATGCTGCTTTCCAGATGTCTGAGATCTCATATAATCTCACTCACTTATTTTGTCTCAGTTAAAATACCTTTCAAAAAGTAGTTTTGTATTCATTTTCAATTCGTAAACATCGTTATCTGAAGAATGATGAAAAAGTACTTCCTAATTTTTATATGTATTTCATTATACACAACAACAAAAACGTTATGACAGTTTGAAAGATTTAATTGGATTTAATATTGTTGAACGTAATAAACCTAGTGAAATAGTTAATAAAAGTTATCTAAATGGATTGTAATTGCGAGAAATCACCGCTCTAGACATTCCCAAGATTGCAGAAATTGCCAATGAAGCAACCTATAGGAGTTATTGCATAACAAATACATAAATCTCCCCCTCTCGCCCCTCTCTAAGGTAGGAAAATTTCTAATTTACAATTGAGATAGGCAGATGACAAGTGTGTTTAAGTTATGTCAGGTTATGTAGTCGTCAAATTTGAAGTTTCTTAGAAATGACTGTTCTTTTTTACTTCCCTGTTATCTAAGTTTAGAATCTAGTTAGTCTTCTTACATAAATTTTACTACTAAGACAAACACATGGTAAAAAGAATGCAACTGTTAAATTTCCATACGCTTGCGATTTGTCAAACTCACCGTTCAGTTTCGTTATCGACGTGGAACATTCTTTCGATAACTGTTGTTAGCTGAAGGCCTCTGATAATGAAGGTGTTGGGTTTGGGCCGGTCGGTGGATTTTATTTGGCATCCTTTGACGGTGAAACAATTCAACGGATCCGTATTGTTCGTTTCCGGTTTGTTTTTGAACCCGATTAGACCGCCATTCTCGTAGAGAATAAAATAACGTGGTCTCCAGTTCTTGATGTGTTCACCCCTCTTGTACAACCAACCCTCTTTGATGATTTTCGATTGGGTGGGTGGAGGAGGCTCCATTGTTGAATCATTCATACCTAAAATAGATATTTAGAAAACTTTTTCTGTTTTAATTGTTTAGTTAGAGACATATTACTATGCTTTTTTATTACTATACTCCGGGTTTATCAGAAACGTATAGTATTTTCATAGGATTTGTATGATTGTTCCTCCTTTACACTTGCGTTTAAATTTTAAATCTTGTTGCCATTGAGTCAAAACTTACCTAACCATACCAGGTAAGGATTGATACAAACTTGATTTTCAAGATAATCACAAGCTTTTGGTCACTTTAAATGAAAACGGCCAAGATTTCAAATAGAACAACCCACATATTCACGATAATATTTTTGCATCAAATTCATTTTTTTGACAAAAACAAATTTTCAAATTCTTTCATCTTCTCATCTAGAGAAAGATCGTAAAATGCTTAATTGTTAATGCAAAAGTCTGACAAAAAATTATATATAAAAATTTCCAATTTTTATTGTTGGATATTTGGACGGTAAAAATCTCAATTTTCTATTTGATTTTGTCAAATAGAAATGGGTGGTTCACGAAAGAACGTTAGATTACAATTTCTCAATCGAATGTTTGTTAAATCATCATTGTCAAGGTATCTACAAAACATCATATTGATATAATTGTACTTTGCAAACTTTCATCATTCTTTCATGTAATATTTTAATTGTTAGTAAATGTAGTATTAATTTTGAATGTTACTCTAAGTACATTATACAAAAGTATTTTTAATGGGAAAGCTACTAAAATCAAAACAAATTTATCAATTTTATTTCTTTTATTAATATATAAATATTCTCTATTATGTTAATATTATCGTAAAATACAAAAACGTGATGTGTTTGCCGATATGGTAAACTACGGGACAATAATTACAAACACTTCTACCTATTGGACGATTTTTTCTGTCATCGTTGCTATTATTTAACATATGTATCATCAGCAATTTTCGATTATATGAGAAATACGAAAATACGATTATTATAGTGCAGCAAACACGTGAACTTATTTTGTTACGATAAGTTCATCTAATGACGTAATAGTTATTTGGTATTTACCATCATAACAAACCTCTAAGATAAATACGTGTTATTTGTATGCGAAACGATGTGATTCCCTTCGAAGCGAAATCAAATCGTGAATAAAAATTATTACGACTTTATCTTATCTTTGGTGCACGGGCGTTCTGTACAATATCGGATTCTTAGGTTATGTCTAGATGTCCACTTTTACTTCTAACATTCCACTCGAAGCTTTACAAATAAATACTTGGTGGTGAGGACGTTTTTATCGGAAACTGCGTAGTAGTTTAGCGAATTTCTCGTAATTCATTGCGGAATAATAGTAAAAAAATGTTAAAAACCCGACCTCAACTTACCTCAAACTCAAAAACTCAACATCTATGAAAAAAGTACACATTCATTTCGCACTACTGATCGACGAGTTCGCCAAGTAATTTATTATTTAAATAACATAACACAGTGTATTAACCCAAAATAGGCGAAAAATTATCGAATTTGTCCGCCTGGACTTATGTGTGCATGAATATCACAAGGACATGTTTTGACGCAAACATAAACGCAAATATTTAGTTGAATCCTGGTTCATTGAACTGACTATAGAGTGCGTAATTGTGTCTGTATATTCCATGCGGGAAGTAAGAACGTTGTACTTTCGTTAATTTTTCTTAGTTAGCAAATTATGCTTTTATACCTCACGTAAGTAGTAGAATACCTGTTATTAACTTGTAATTTAGGTTTAATGCCACGGTGGTATATATATATGATTTTAGTTTGAAAGAAAAATGTATGTAAGTACTAATATTTTAATTAGAAACACGTTATGATGTCGAACAACGTTCATATATTTAATTTTACGCTCATAGTGGGCATTATGTAGTGTAGTGGGTAAATAAAAATTTATAATGCAATTTTAATAATAAATGAATTTACCATTCTATTTTTCTAGTTTTCTATTTAAATTGTTTTAGAAGCTGAAGAGAGGCTTTTTTACATTTGCTACTGTTCGGTAGATGGCGCTAATGGAGAGAAGAAATAAAACTTTTGTTTTTAAATCGATAATTTTTTTTCATATGCCAATAATATATCTAATTTAAATATAAACATATCTGAGGCAGCATTCTACGAAAACTTGAGTGCTTAATGAAACAATGACTACATTTTAAGCAAACACAGAGAAACATTTTTCTGGTTTTATTAAATTTTCATTCAAAGATGTTGTGATAGAAAATTCAATAAAACCGGATTGGATATTGAACATTTTTTGTTTTAATTTAGTTATATATTTGCCTATTTATAATTTTATCAAAATTTGCATTTCCTTTGAAGCAGGATATAATTTTTAAATGAGGTGATAAGAAAGGGTATCACTATCATTTTTTTTGCAAAAAACAACTAAGTTTTATAGAGACTTCAGAAATCCATCAGCAACCTGAATGATTTTAACCCAGGGATCTGTTACAAGAAATGTATGGAATTTTTTATTTTCTGGTAATTGTAGTAGTTAAATAATTGGTTTTTATGACTAAAGGAGTAATCAAAAAAGGTACGTTTAAAATAATTTATGTTTTATTACATTAAATTTAAAATTACATGGCCACAAAACATATAACACTAGACTATCATCCACTATATTCTAAATATTTAAAGTATGAGACTTGATATATTTATTTTTGACAAAGGAGAGAAAAGGGACAAAGGAACATTAGGTATACAACAAATATATATAGGTATATGCACTTCAAAATTACTCTTGAATTCAATTCGACGAAATGAAACTATATGCTATGCACATCAAAACATTCTCCCTATCGTTAAAGTGTGTGAGACAAAAACTATGGTGAGAAAAATATAGAGTTTGGAGATTGTATATTTTTATTCGACTGTACATATTCATTTATTTATTTATTAGGATAGTAATAATGAATATCTCAAATCAGCAACTTCCAATTAAAAGCGTTTCTTGGTGAAGTTTTGCATATATATATGTTACAGTTTTAAATGATGAGATGGCATTACGAACGATATCCAATATAAAGATAATTTGGAATACATTGTATTTCTATCTTAGTAACAATTGGAATATGCTTTGCAATCCATGATGATTTTAAATTTAAAATAATAACGGTAAAGTAACTGAAAATCACAAAAAATACATTGCTTTACATATATAAAAAACACACCTTGTTTAAAGAAAGACATACAAGTATTCAACTGCCCCGAGATTGACTTCATTCTTACCACGTTGTTTCTCTATTTTTGTTTTATTTTACGGTGTGGTATTAACGAAATGGATCCGGGTATTGTGCCGAGAATAATATACATAAAATATCCCATAAGCCTGCTTAGTTATATTGTTCAATTCTATTTTCATTCATGTATATAAGCTAATTTATCTCCTAATCGTAATAGCATACAAGTGTGTTTGAAAAGTAAGTAAGTAATTAAGTAAGTAGAACATGTCTTTAAGTTAATTTCTATCCGGGATATTTTATATACAAATGTACAGAAAGGCTGTGAATATAGCTGAATATATGTATTATTATTATTATTTTTTGTTTTCAAATAACGAATACCAACTTTGTACAAAAAGCTTTTGTTTAGTTTCGAACATGCATTTTTATATAATCTAATTTATCAAGTTAGTTATGGAGGGTCTAGAATATACCGTACACCTAGCTATTTATCCGGGATATTGTAATAATCACACATCGTTAGTTATATTAATATTATTTATATAAGTTTTTTCAATTATTATTCGCATTTATTGTATACATTTTTCATGTACTATTTTTTTTTGAATAATAATTATTACAACATCGTCTCTAAAAATTAGAATTAGGATGATTACAAATATATGTAAACATGGACTGTCATATGCAAAACTTATTCTTCTACTGCCATTATGTTTTAAAAATTCTCCATTTTTCTTTTTCCATTTTTTTTTCTTTAGATTTTTTTTGTCTCAATATAATATCTATTATTATATCATAGTTTTTGCATATGTACGAATTACTTAAGTAGTTTATATTCCGCCGGTTCTGGACCAGCAATTTTTGTACGAGCATAAATAGTCTTTTTTTTCTCTTAATTCAGCGCTAAAAAATTGCTTAAAACTCCTTCTTTTACTTAACAATTTATCACTGCATAAACAGCACAGAAATTACATAAAAAACCCCAAAAATTACCCCAGAAGATACTAGAAATACTATGGAAGTAATCCTTTACCGAATAGGTAAAATTACACTGAAATTTACCTCGGCCACGGGCTTATAAATATTTATAAAAATAAAGTAATTAGTATCAATTATGATATTGATTAATTTGATTAAATGTATGGTAACTGCCTGTCTAGAAAAAGTTTACAAATCGAACGTACAATGTTTTTAGGTATACAAATATATCATAAATTTTAAGGTATGACATACAATTTATCATAAAACGAGTAAAATATTGTCGTTTCTAGACATAAATTTAATTGTGACGTAGCTTATTATGACCGATTAGCCTTTATTTATTTTTTACAAATACTATATAATCAAATGAATTTGTTAATATGTTTTCATATTTTGATAGGTTTGTAATGTTATGTACTATAATTATGTACTTCACTGGATATCATTATATCAGAATCCATTCCAATTTATTTATATTTAAAATAATTATGTAATTATTGTATTTTCTACTGTTGAATATCTTTTACCAAAAAATAAATAAATATTAATACACACTTATTTTCTTTAACATTATAATTAGACATTATAATACTAGAACTATTACGTTTATGTTACGTTCAATGTTTACGTTTTACGTTACGTTCTATGTTTCATGTTTACGCTCACTTTTAGGGTGCTTTATAATAAATACAGTGTATATGACCAAAATATATTGGTATAAATCCAGTTTTTTATGCAATTTTAACTTTTGTACGGATAAAAACATGATCGCAAATTTATAGATAAAATTTGGTATAAATGCTTAAAAATAGAACCCTTTTTATGTATCTGTATGTAATTTTTGGAGTTTTTTTTTATGCAATTTCTGTGTTGCTTATGCAGTGGTAAATTGTTAAGTAAAAGAAGGAGTTTTAAACAATTTTTAGCGCTAAATTAAGAGAAAAAAACACTATTTATGCTCGTACAAAAATTGGTGGTCCAGAACCGGCGGAATATAGACTGCTTACTTATATATCAATTATTATCAATTGCTAAATACTAAATAATAATAATTATTAAGTACAACAAAATAATTAACAACACATATGGAATGATTATTTGACATCAATTACAATGATAATAAAATGGTATGCAACATTAAATTAATAATAATTACAGCGAAAAGAACCAAAAATTAAATTAGAAAATCATATATAACTTATCAATATAATGTGTATAAATACATTATTATCATATATTAATAACAATATGGCCCTAAAAAGAATGCATAATATATTATGTATAAATGCGCACGAAACCGAAAACTGTATAAAGGACAGATAGACGCAAGCGAAAATACTGAGGGAATAACCGATCGAAATAAGCAACGGAATATCATCGGTCTATAATGAGAACCAAATTACACGTAATCATATTTTATAATACAGTATAATTATTACGCGTTTTATTCTTTGACTTCGAAATATTTGTATGTCGGATTCTCGTAGCCGTTTATTTGCATGTTCGCTACGTGTCTTTCCTCAGGGGTGGCGGCTTGGTCTACCTCGATGAACCCTTGACTGTGGGGCGAACGGGCCGCTCTGCGTTTCGTCACAGCCACGGCCACCACGATAGCCGCCATCAGGGTCATGCCAGCGAATGCTAGTGTGAAATAGACGCTCTTCCCGTCCTTGTGTCCGTACACTTCTCTACGTACAGAATATGACTGGAAAATTAGAAATAAAATATTAGTACATATAGTTTGTTCCAACATTTGTGCATACCATATCCATATATTATGTTCCAACATATATTTTAGATCTGCACCAAATGCATTAATAAATGCTTTAATATTGTTTTAATTTCATACACATGACGAGTCCCTAATGGTGTCACACCTGTGATAGACTGTGTTGAAGTTACATTATATCGGATCTATGTAAATTTAGTATTATATATTTATGCAACCCAAAATTCTATTGATCGCGTAGGCTATATTTTTATTCAAAGCCCTGCTTATATTACACCGATATTTTTTTTTTATTGTAATGTAATAGCAATGACATATCCGATAATATATCTTCTGGAGGTTTACTTATTTATAAATACAATTAATTAGAGCATGCGGATTGCTGCATATACAATAGAATCAGTCACTAAAAATCATAAAAAAGGCTTCAGTTCACGTAACTGTCACCAACATATAGCTGTGTCCGCAGAGGAATCACAAACCAGTCATACGCGATTCAATAGGCTGAAAGAAATCCGAAACAGTTTTCTGACTGATTTCACAGTATATGATAGGTTCTGACTAGTTTGTGATTCCTCTGCGAACACAGTTTATATCACATGGCGATTCTGCCAGTACCACGAAAAGGTATAATTATAACGCGCATCCATTTTTAAATTTTGAAATTGGAATTGAAAAGTGCGTCAACAGAGGTGCGTTGACATATATTCTTCGAGTTACTCAATGACATCTATTTGACGTGAATAAGTAGTACCGTAGTGCTACCTGCCCAATCACAAGTTGTGTACGTCAAATTGACGTTACAGAGTAACTCGGAAAAGATATTCGAATTCACTACAGATCAGGCGCAATGTCCTTTTAGCGGAGCACGTAGAAAATTAAATCGCTTAAAGAGGCTGCCATTGGATGCTGTATCGATTCGGACCGGAAGTTTTTGGTGCGAATGCATTCTGGAACATCCAAGAAAGACGTAAAATTTGTTCATTGTGCTACACTCTCTACATTGGCTCCTAATTAAAACAGGATATACGATTCACTCTTTACGTGTCTGAGAAAGATATTTTTAGTAGTGCTTTAGTTATTTAATATTAATGTTTTTAGTAGTTATTTTATTTTATTTTAATGAAACTTTTAGTTTACAAGTAAATACTTTTTCAAATGTTAATAATTTTAATTTCAAAAACGGATATATTTGTGGATAGAGTAGAGTGCGCGCAGGTTAAAAGGTTGTTACTGTTTTTTCTAGCAGTTTACAACGCAGAAATATGACTTTGGATGGCATATTTCATTTAATGGTATTAGAAAATGAGGAAACTGTTCGTGTCAGTTGATAAAAAAGAGTTTTAGCAAACGGTTAACGAACGCTATTTTGTGTGTGTACACTGTGAATAAAAATAAAGCAGTAAAATCGATAAGGAGGCAAATATAGATTTTTTTTGATAAAGCGGATCAATTTCTATTTTTGATTCTACGTTTTTTGATGTAATATCTGAATATACACGGTGATTCATGTGAGAATGATGATTTAATTGCTCTTTTTTTTAATGAGAATCTAGGTATCTGATTTGATTCAGATTTTGTTTGTCTATTTATTCTTGAAGTAACAACATAAAAAAAACACATATACCTATTTTAAATACTTAGATACTGTATCAACAGAAAATAAAGAATAAAACCGTATTTTTTTTTTGTAAATCGCCTCAATTTTAATTTTCTAATCTGCATTTTCAGATGTAATATCTTAATGTGCCAGGTGATTCATATAAGGGTGATGACGTCATTGCTTTGTCTTTAAATGTCAACAATACATATTTTGTGACATTTTGATTCCGTATTTTTCAAAGTGACAGTTAAATATTCTGACAAATTACATGATTAAAAAAAAATATATTAAAAACGCTTTCATAATATCTTTATCTTTAAGAGTTTTCTTTAAAGTTTGCGGTAACGTAGACAATACAAAGTAATGTTGTTTTGAATATAGAATGCAAAACTAAGTAAATTATGAAGATTTTGTCTAACATACAAATAAAATGACAAAAAAATCGTTTAGTGAGGACGATTTATTCTAAATTTTAGAAATAAACTCGAGCAACTTACATGTCGCCATAAAGAGGATAAAATAACTTTTACGAACATACGGCGGCGGTTATTTAATTTAGCGTACATCTGCTAAATTTTAACGCATCTTAAATTATGCGCGTGCGCAATTACGTCAACTTTAGCGTTAGCACTTACCGTAAGGTTTGCTCAAACTCCCTGTTACTATCCTAATGGAATATACTTTATTTTACGTATATTTCCTACATTTTCAATATTTAATGGAAGGAAACAAAACACGGGTATTTTGAGCTAAGTTGTTATAAACGTCGCTATATGACATAATTCATATAGCAACGTTTCGACAACACTTAGTCTTTTTCAGGCTGTTAAATTATTATACAATTGTCATTAAATAATTTAATAGCCTGAATTGAAACCAAGGCTGGTCGAAACGTTGATGTATGAATTGTGTCACATAAAATATAATAATCTAGCTCAAAATAACCGTCTTCTTGTTTTCATCATTACATATTCAAGATCGAATTTTATTCCAGAAACACTTAAAATATTGTAATTATAGTTTGTTTAATTTTCGTTCATTTTATTTAAGTTTTCTTTTAATTACGACTGTATGGTCTAACAAAATTATAAAACGCTATATTTATGCTTGCCCAATCTTTTTAATTTGAATGACATCAGTTTTTTAGCCAATCTAGATCTGATATCTAGAAACAATGAAGACGAGATACTTACAGGTTCGCCATGACTGATTTCGTGATTCATCGAGTGTGCAACCCTAATAACGTCTTGTACGTCTTGTTGATGAGCCATAGCTACAGCAGCCACGTCCTCAACGGCCTGCTGTACGGCGGCATCGTCGACTTCGCGATGGTGTTCTTCGGCAGTCGTGATGAAGTTGCTGCTGACGTTTTCCGAAACAGGGCTTCCAGTTGTGGAGGAAACTACAGTCTGTCAACAGAGAATAGTTCATTATTCTTACAACAGGTCAACTGAATGTCGTCGCATTTACCTTATCGTCAGATGTCAACGATTCATCTTCCATATCTTCCGAATCGAAATTCACTATCTTTTTACCGAGAACGGCCTCGACGCGTTTCTTTTCCTCCCTCAATTCTGTCCGTTCCTTCTTCCTCTGCTCTTTCCTTTCTTTTTCTTGTTGCCTCTGGCGCTCTCTTTCGGCTTGTTTACTGACGACCTCCGACTGGTATTTCTCCAAAATGTTGGCTTCTGCTTCTGGTGTCATGGCGAGGAGGGAACCTGGTGTATCGTCCTTGGATCTCAAAGCTTGGATGTAATCGTCCATCAATTGACCGATTTTCGTCGACAATTCCGGATAACGCCTCAACATCTGCATGCTTTGATTGACCGTCTTATCGATGTCGTTCAACCTTTCCAGGGTCCTCGGCTTTTCTCTGGTCGCTGCCTCCAAGCTGCTAGCTAATAAATGGCGGTAATGGGTTATGGCGTGAGCTCTATCTTTATGCAAAGCCCTCAGGAGTTTCTGTAAACATTTCTGGACGCGGTGAATCTGCAATATATTAAAACGTTTTGAAAGTGAGTGTGCTATTTCCTGATTCTGACTTACGTTTGGTGGTTGATCATTTAAAGCTTGGGTGTAGCAGCTCATGGCTTCTTTTTTCCTCTGGTTGATATGTGCTAGAACTCTTTGTTGATGCATAGCGGCTAATTGGTGTTTCTCTGCGTCTCCTTCTTCTTCCAACGCTTGGACTGTCGCTTGGAACCTCTGCGTCATCCTTTGCTTGAAAGCATCAGCTCCCCTAGGATCGGTTGCTCTCATATCTTGGTACCTCTCTTCTAAATCCGACCAATCTTTCATCACTTTGGTAACTTTCTCCCTGTGCGTTTCTTCCAGCCTTTCCTGTAAGCAAGAGATGTAGTAAGTTGGGCAAACGGTAATTCTAATTTACTAACCAAAGCTTCTTTGTAATTCTGATGCTCGTTCCTAGGATCGAAATGCGTGAAGTATGGATCGGGAGTTGGTGCGCTAGTCGTTTCAGTTGTGGTGGTCGTCGACGAGAGAGTGGGAGCAGCTTTCGGAGGCGCAGTTGTGCTGGAAGATCCCATATTGAAGTCCTCGTCGTCATCTTTGTAGTCATCATCGTCATAGTCGTCTTCGTCATTTTCATTGGCCTGGGCATCTGAGAGTTCGGTTTCATCGGCTAAATCTTCCAGATCGTCTTTTTCCTCGTCTTCATCTGAAGAGTCCTCGTCGTCATCATCCATGTCTAAGATATCCTGATCGCTTTTGATGATGGCCAAATCGATTGGTTTCTTCGGTTTTACGTTACCTGAAATACAATGATCAACATTTATGTGGTGTTAAATATTTTTCTTCGCAGGACTCAATAAAAGTTTTTATACGTGATCGCTTTTGATGATGGCTAAACCGATTGGTTTCCTTGGTTTTACATTATCTGAAATAGAATGATCAAAATTTATGTAGTGTTAAATATTTTTCTTCGCACAACTCAATAGAAGTTTTTACACGTCTCCTTTAAAACCACCAACTACTATAAATTAATGAAAAACGTCGAAAGGTTATAATATAGAGCATCTACTTAATTTCTGCGAGAACTACCGAAGTTTCAAACACTTCATATATACATAAGTCCTTTGCTAGCACATACATACATCATGGTAGAATTATACGTCTGGGAACTTTCCCGGGCGTTCTATATGGCAGGAGCTTATGTCTTAATGGGCCAAGAGGAGCTCCGATTTATGTAATTTCCGGAAATCTGTTCCTATTACTGAGATCGACCTCGTTATTTCTAAAGCCTGTTCCGAGAAACGCAAGTATGCGCATATAATAAAATTGTAATGTGAATTTCATTACTTAGGAATGGTGGATGATGTTTGAAGAAACTGTTGTAACAATGGTGGCTCGTGACAATATTGAGTGGTGAGGCCAATCTCGGGGCCAATTACCTCGCTACCCCTTCCTCCAACACTCTTCACCTCCCTTTTATTAATTTTACAAGGTTTGGAATCAGTTCAGTTCAGCTTGTGTTGTTGAAAAGGAGACTTTTACTAACCCCTTGCATACTTACAAATTCTAAAGGTTATAATTACCCTAATAGCCGAATTTAAATTTACCGCCGCTATTTTTAGTAACTTCAACGTAAAGGCATTAAAATAACTATCAATGTAGTACAAAATAGTAGGTAACTTTATGTTTCAACGTTGAAATTACTAAGGATAATTGCGGGCAATTTAAATTTGGCTATGTGGGTAGACACGATTGGGATGGAGGTGTCGTGTGTCTAATTTAAACATAAACATATCTGAGGCTGTACTCTACGAAAACTTGAGTGCTTAATTAAACAAGGGCTAGATTTTAAGCAAACACAGAGAAACATTGTATTCATGAAATAGAAAGAAATAATATTTTAGGCAGATATGAGTTCTGAATTTGACTGTACATATATAAGCAAATAAATTTTACTAAAATAGTAATTTTACTTAACACTTCATTATTTATATGTATGTAAAAATCTATGCTAATAATGCCTAATGCACATCTTTCATCCCGTCTTCTAAGATTTGGTCTTTCGCTACTTTTTTTTTTTATTTGAAGTCTTTATAAAATTTACTGTTACGCCGTTTTACACCCAGCTATTTATTACGCAATTTATTGGCCAATTTAAAATTTTATGTGTATAATAGGATAAATTACGTTTATACACGTAAAATTTTAAATTGGCCAATAAATTGCACAATAAATAGCTAGGTGTAAAACGGCCTTTAGGTATTTTCTATTTAATTCTATTGACAAATATACTATTGTTTTATACTAGAAATAACTGTCATTCTGTGATAATTTCTACAATGATAAATGGCAAATATAATAAATATATAACTCTGCATTCGTTATACTTCTGTATTTGGGTTAAAACGTTCGTTTTAAACCCTGCTATATACCTGCATATACCTATGTAAGTAGTTTTTGCCTGACACTTTTTCTTATAAAACAACGGGCGATCAAAGTAGGTATGTGACGCTTGCCTATACAAGGCTATGCGTGGCTATGCACCTCATATTTTCGAGTTAGTAACGCATATAAAGTCAGAGTCGGTGGACTAGTGGTGTTATTTTGTTTAGTGTTTATTTGTGACTATTGGGTAAGTACTTTTTTAAGTAATATCAAACGTTCTATTGCATTTTCTTTCTATGACATCTACTCTTACTTTAAGCGTGTGTCATATATATTAATCCATACATTTGTTGGTAATTGTTTTTTCTCAATTTTCATTTCGGAAATGTATATTCTTCATGCGTTTAAGCCTTCAGTTATTGCAAAATACCAAGTGATTAAATGGCTTTCTCACTTTGTTCTTTTATTGCGGTTTCAATTACGCCACGAACTGTCTCAGATGTTCTTAACTATCCTCGAAATTAGTTTCATTTCACCAGATGTCGCCAGAACACTGTAGTTATATTATTTTTTCGATTATTAAACTTATAAATTTTGTTGCTTTTCTGTTTTAATAATACTAATTAACTGTAAAACAAAGCTATGTATTATGAAGGTTACTGAATTACATCGGGAAATTAAGGGGCGAGAGGTCGTTATTGATTAAATAATGTTGCACTTGAGATGTCTATTTTAAGCAAATAAATTTCATTGTTTTTTGTCTTATAAGTTACATTATTATTATTTTTTATATTTGCAAGATTTAGGCTTAAAAAAGTCGTAGGTGTAACTAGTGTTGTGAGTTTCCGAATTAAAATATTCGTTGATTCCGATTATTGTAATATTCGGATGATTCTGATTCTTAAAATCCGATTCGGAATCGGAACCTTTTTTGGTTTCCCCTCCCACTATGTTTGTTGAAAGAGCAGACAACTTTTTTTTTTTTTAGATAAAATAAAAAAAAATTGCTCCCGGTTGGAATATGGAATCAATATTATTCAGATTCGGTTATTCCAATTATTGAAATCATCCGAATATGTACAACTTATACAAGTATGTCGGATGGAATATGGAATCGGAATATTATTCGGAATATCATAGCCTTCTGATTCGAGTATTCCGATTATTGAAATCATCATCACCAAAAATACTTCAATTTTAAATTAAATAGTAGTCAGTTTTATGCATTTTTCTAGAACTTCAAAGCTTAATAACTCTTTTTTTTATTCATTACACCTTATTACACTTCAATTGTCCGGCCATCCGATATTTTATTATGTTCATAACTTCATACATCAGTTTTTATTTTATATATAACAAAAAAAATGTGTAAGTAAATTGTTCAATCACATCGAGAGAGTGAGTTTGTTTGTTCCAAGTAAATTATAAACTTATAAAACTGATCTCAGAGGTTTAAAAGAATAAAGAGAGACAACAAGTGATCATAGATTTGTGCGCAGACTCCAAATCTCTATTTTGTAAGATTAAGTTTGTTTTTGCGCCTCCATCCACTCATTTTGCGGTATTTCATCATGATGGTGATATTATTGTGGTAAATATTCCCGAAACAAAATTGGAGTTTCAAGAAATTTTGTACTGGTGGAACCACATTGGATTGCAATTATCCGGAAATATCTACAAATGAGACCTGCAGGTCAATCACGATTATTTTTAAGTCTGCGTTATGGTAAAATAACGAAGCAACCAGTTGGGCCCAATACTTTTAGTAGTAGGCCTGAGAAAATCGCTGAATTTTTAAATTTAGAAAACCCTCATATGTATACGGGTTACTGCTTCTGCAGAACCTCTGCCAATGCACTTGCTTCACAAGGCGGTGGAGTATTAGATGTAGAACTTCACGGTGGTTGGTGACCTTCCAACATTGCTGAAGGCGATGTGGAGAATTCCCTTGAAATAAAAAAAAATTGCAAAAATGGTATCGATATCTGAATCACAACATGAACCATGCGCCAGTACTTCTACAAATTCCTCCACATCCGCTCCTGCTGATATACCACAAGTTTTTAATAGAAAAAACATATCGGAATTCAATTTACCGATTCAAATTTTAAAAGAAAGGTTCGCTATACAAAATGCAATAAACTGCTCTTTCAATGTTAGCATAAATCGGTAATCTAATCTCTTGTATTTAACTTTGTTGCATGCAATTTTGCATGCGGATTTTTAATTTCATCGATAGATCCATCGATTACAGTATATCTCTGTTTAATACAGTAATGATACAGTAATCGATGGATCCATCGATGAAATTAAAAACTCGCCCGATTAGTAACGTGATTTTAAGCAAAATCGAAAATAGTTCCACTAACAAGAAAATCTTTTTCGTATAACCACCTAAAGGTGTTGAATTACATGCAAATAGTCATTCGATGAATACTACAGGTAGGTTAAATGAAACAATATAAGTTTTGAATCAATATTTTATAGTGCTAAACCAATATTATAAAATTATAGAGACAATTATTACTTCGTGTGTGTACAACAAGTAACTGTGTTGAGATAATGTTGTTGCATTGTTCAATTAGCAGGTAGAAATTGTTAATGGAAAATTAAGTACATGTTTAAAGAATCACGCGTAGTCTGTTTCTTATAACATTTATTATTATTCAGTTAACTAACGCAATTTAACATTTTTTTACGTATTGCATTAACACTGAGATATTATTGCTCATATTGAAAAAGAAAAAAGTGTTCAATACACCATTTTATTAGTCAATACAACACTTTTTTTTTTCTCGGTGCAGGTACAAGATTGTGTATCCGTTTTGTTTATTTCTGTTTTTATGACTTTTGTAGGTTAAGTTCAATACCTGTAAAACTGAATTAGAAAATGATTATTAATATTTATGGATTTCTTTTTTAAATATACTCAGTCATTAAAACGGCAGGTACCTAATAATTTAGCAATTATCTCATAAATTGATTCAGACTGTGTCGAATGTACTAATATCTATCAACAATGTCACATATAAGATGTACAGTTTCATCATGTCAATGTCACTTACTTTTTCTTCCTAGGGAGGAAAAGTACAACTTTCCTCCCTGCTGGAAAAAAAAAAACAATTTATTCTGTGTAATATAATTTTTCATTTTATAATTTTTAAAATATAGAATTAGGTACCTTTTCTTGTATTTCATAAATTAAATATTTTTTCTATTATAATTTCTGGTGGTCGCGCAAACCTGCAAACTATAAGAAACCGCCACTGTATTTTACATGTATTCTACAACAAGATCCTTTTTCAAGAATTCTAATGAAACCATTGCGAGCTAATTTTTGTAGGACTTTAAGGAGGCCAACATTTTTTTGACTTCGGCATTCGAATGATCATTCAAGGGTCAATTTGAGAATACGTATACTTTGAAATAGTTTTCGAATAAAAATATCTTTTTCTATTTTGCGTTCATAAAAACGCAATTGTAACACGCTTTTGCGTATCGAAAAGTGCTTCATTGTGATACGCCTTTTTTCATTTCTATAGGTTGGCTGTATTGAATACATTATGACAGAAAGCAAAATTGACGTTTAATGCATGTAAATTGTAAATACTTTAATCAAAAATTCTATACAAATTTAGTTTACATTGTTATTGTTATGAAACGTGGAATTACTGTATACATTTACACTGACGGAACAAGTATCTTGAGCATGTATTGTTATGCCAGGCAAATTCTTCGTAACAAAGTTTTGCTGAGTTATGTTTATTGCTTTAATGGTAGACTCTTGTGATTGAGAATCATTCGATGATATAACTCTAGAATGACAGATGTACTTGGCCCTGATAAGTGGTGCGCTACAGCCACTTTACTTTCATAGATGTTTCGATGTAACCCTCAGCTACCGCAGATGACTTCCATCCCACCATGACGTTTTATAGTCAGCAAATCACTGCCTGCGTCTGCTAAGTGTGTAGCACTAGAACGTCTGAAGCAATGTCCAGTATAAAGCTCTGAATTGGGCAATTTTAGAAAATCAGCTATTAATTTAGGCATTTGCCAATCGTATTAATTCCAATCGGGCACGATATACAATAACCATTGCGATATGTAAGGAAGAATCTTGAATGATTAATATTTTGTGGTCGCAGGGCGACATATTTTTTAATTAAAGTAATCCATCTTTCATCCGTAATTGGCAAAAACTCTACGATATTATTTTTTGTTTTAGGTACTGTACCAAAAAATATCACTCTTAAATTCTAAATCATGTATGGACATATTTGTTAATTCATCTCGTCTACAGCACCTGTGTAACCCATTATTTAAAACGATCTAAAATCGAATCCATTACATAAAAATTACATTTTGCAAATAATATCGTACCTTTATTGCTAAATACAATGCGTCAGACCTTCTTCTATAAATTTATTAATATCTTCAATGCATAAAATTTTAGATTTCTTAGCCTCGTATCCCTCAGAGAATCGTTTTAAATAGGCTTGTAATTTAATATATTTTGATATGTCTGTATCTTTTTATAAATGGAAAAGCAAGAACGAAGCATGGAATACATAGACCATAAGGTAGAAGATTTCTTATTTTTACCTTGTAATTCAAATATGCCAATAAAATGTTTTCAGATATTGTGTTGACATTATTCTGTACAGCCCATAGTTCAAATTGATGGTAGCATTTTTCATATACTGCTTTTGATTTTTTCGGTAATAAATTTATGACGGCGTTATCCGCAATTTCACGCAGTTGTGGTGGCGTACAAGATAAATTTGTCTCAGTATCACTCATTTTTTACAGTTTACAGAGACTATATTATGAAATATATTGTTTAAACAATTTAAATAGCCGAATTTGAATTTTGAATTCGTCAAATGTCAATCGTATGTCAATGTGACCAACTTCATATAAAAATAAAACTCAACATTTTTAATGAGATTTTTATTAAGTATTATATATCAATTTATAATGCAAAATAGAAAAAAATAGTATAACAGGACTCGTTTCAATAAGGCTTTTTTGTCGCGACTTGTTCATTAGAAAACTCGCCTGCGGCTCGTTTTCTAAACTTGAACTCGTGCGACAAAATCATGCCTTATGAAACTCGTACTTTAATATACTATTATGACATGTCAAATTTATTGTTAGGCCTGAACTTTTTTGTGCTGATATTTTGCAAGAAATAAAAGTTTGTTATCGGGAATTTTTGTAACAATAACATTTATTTTTATAGGATCGTTTTTTAACATGAATTGCTGGTTAAAGTCCGGTAGTTCTGATATTCATTTGGGGAAAATTCATAGCGTTATTATACATACACCTCGTTCGGTGTTTTAGCGCGAAATGAAAGCGGTCAACGGTGACAACGGCAATTTTATTAACTGATAACGCCCGCTCAATTCCCATGCTTCGTTGGCAACCAATAACGTAAAGCCAGTTCCGCTCGCTGGACACACATACCGCTGTACCGTCGGCGGCATCGCGTCGGTCTGCGGATTTGAAATTCAATCTGTCGGAAACATAAAGACTTGTCTCGGTTCGGATGACCGGGAACGTAATGGTCGGCCGTGCGGTTCTATACGAAGTCCCATAGATGTTAAGTATGATAAATTCGCGCCCGTTATACGTGAATTTAATTTCGCAACACACCAGTCGACGACGACGACGACGATGACGTTATCGTAATTGAATATAGTCGTTGCGTGTCGGCACTCGGGAGGCGATCGACCTGTTGTAGTACATACATACGTCTCTTCGAGAGTTCTATATACGTGTTCGCGTGATCTATTCGTTTTTCCAGGAAACGTTTCAGGGTTTCAGCGTCCGTCCGGTCAGACGGAAAATACAATTTCGATGGGGTTCGGTGGCGAATCCGTTAGTAGGGCTTATTTTCATTCCCAAATCCAGATGTCGTTAAGGAAAAGTGATAGGCACTTCTCTTCACTAGATCCTTTTAAAGTTCCTATACGAGATCATGGAAGAGTCGAAGAATAAATTGCACACTGAGAGAGAAATAAATATGTCATTTCAACGATTTTTTGGCAGTTTAAAATTTATGCATTTTGTTGTTTGCTTTTCATTTTTCAACGAGTTTATTTATTCGTAATATTTGAATTATTTTCTCCGCAGCGGTACTAGTCGCGTCAGCTGTTGTCAATTCTCGAATCATAACTGTCCGTCTAATGGGGTGGTACTCTCTCTTTCCATCTAGGGGTTCTGCGAGAATTTTCCAGAAAGATTGGACATATTTTTCGATCGCGTGGGAATCTTTGTCGAGATCTCCTCCGATAAGTGTTATTAACGATTTGTGAGCGACTTTTGAGTTTTGAAGAAGCTTGCTTTGGACTTGGTTTTTAGTACATCTGTTGTAGGCAGAATTTTACGCTTGCAACGCATTTTAAGACGTTTTCCGTCTCCTTTCAAGAGATTTTTGTCGGCACTCGAAACGGTTCCTCCGTCGGAATACGTACAATTTTGTGATCTTTGTATATTTATACGTATCTCCGCTGAATTCTACAACGAGGATTGATCTTTCACATGACTATTGGTGTACCTACGTGCTATACGCATTTTTTTTCCGGGTGTCTACATACTTTTTGTGGAATTTTGAACACCGAATTACTGAAAACCACCCTTTGCTTAGGGAGATATCAGCCTTTATCGAAGTTGGCGAATAAATTGCTAACAGCCGTTATATCTTGGGCCTGAAGTCCTGTAGCCTGTAGTCCACATACAGAGTTGCAGTCCATCGGCAAACTATATTACTATAACTATATAACAATCTAAATTCTGGTATCCGCTTGATAACTTCAGAAGGCGTATTGTTTTTTTATTTAATAAACTTCTGTAGTTATAATATAAAATTTCTTTTTATTTAATAAATTTCTGTAGTTAATATAAAATTTCAAGATTCATCAAAATTAATAGTTCTGGTTTAAATTCTTTATCATTTTAATTAATTTATATAACCTTTAGTGAAGTTACACTGTTTCACCTGGGTAGTGTTGCTACCTTGCCAAATTTAATTCGTGGCAGCTCGCTTCAATTACAGACATAAATTTAAAACATTCTTTACAATAGATAAATCAAAGTTTTACAGTTATTTTCATATTATACAGTTTACATACTATAAAATTGTTACGATCGTTTGTAGAAGTATTTGGGACTCAAATATCTTACAGTCTTCTGCATATTTTAATTCAAAACGATAATATTCAACAAATTGATTAACTAATACATTTGTTTGTGTGAACGTACTGCTGCGATATTTTATGTCATTTTAGTAAAACATATTGGGCCGTATTATTTTCCCTTTATTAAGCGTTAAAGACTGTGTTTAAAATTTTAACGACTTTTATTAATTTTTTGTTATTATTTTCCCTTGTCTAATGAGTTAGAGAATGTTGTTAAAATCTAATTGAGGTAATATTTTAAACAACAGAAAGCGTTCTTTAATATATTATTTAGTTTGACAATTGGCTAAATAAAAAATTACTGACAGTTAATATGGGAGATATTCAAGATATGTTGGATGAAATTGAGTTAATTGATAGTTTGGATCCTTTTGGGGCAGGAAACCGTAATTATCAACATAAAATCAGAGAAAATCCATTTGAAGAATTTTCTGGAGGAGAATTTAAGGGAAAATACAGCTTTACCAAGGATACGCGCATTACGTGATAGATTTAATATGCGAAAATTTAAATTCTGTTTATAACAGAGTAGCAGACATCAGCGTAGAACTTCAGTTCTTTATTACACTGAGATTTTTTGCTAAAGGCAGTTTTCAGTTTGAATTGGGTATTTTTTAAAAGTTGTATTAGAATTAGGCCATTTTTTACCTTTTTCGTTTTTACCTTTAGGGGATCTCCACGGTGTTTCACAGTCCGCCGTAACCAATATTGTTCTAAAGTTGCCACTACCTTGGCACCTCGAATGCGGCAAAATATAAAATTGGCCCGAAAATGACAATGCATTAAAAGAAAAATTTAGACATTTTCCAGGAGTTGTGGGCTGTATAGACTGCACTCACATAAGAATTGAAAATTCGGACGGGCGAAATCCCAGAAAAATAGAAAAGGATTTTATTCTTTAAACGTCCAGGTGATATGTGGTCCGCGCTGTGAAATTTTGGATATTATAACGCGATGGCGTGAAGATGTTCATGACTCACGCATATTTGCGAAATAGCGTTAAAAAGAGAATTTGAAGAAAACAGAAGGAAGAATTCTGCTTGGGGATAGTGGATATGCTTGTACGCGTTATCTCCTAACTCCGATTTTAAATCCAAGAACTACGCCAGAAATCAGATATAATGCTGCTCATAAGGGCACCAGGGTAAAAATAGAATGCTGTTTCGGTCAGTTCAAAAGCATGTTTATGGCGCTTATGAGAGGTTTTGAAATTAAATTAGCAAAGTCTAAAATATGTATAGTGACTGGCAGTTCTGTACAATATAAGACTAGAAAGGGACAATGATTTTGAAGACGACTCAGAAGAAGAGACAGAGGAAGGGCAAGAAATTGTTAATCACTTCAGAAAATTGTCAAATATTTGTACAACATTATACATTTTCATAATAAATTTCAAGTTTAAATGTAACTACAATTTGATACAAACACACAAAACGAAAGCACAAATTAAATCCGAAATCCCTCAATATCTGTCATACCCGTCACTTGACGTAAATAATTGAGAATAGACTAATAGACGTATAGAAAAGTAATGGATATTTGCTATGTTGTCGCGTTTAGTTTTTCTAAATGATTATTTTGTTAAACATGACTTAAATTAAGAAAATAATAAACCATTATCTAAAATGTTCATTAAGACATTGATTAAGTCCTGCCAGTTATTTAGTTAAACAAAGGTTAAATAATTTTTAAAACAAGAGAAAATAATACAGCCCATTGTCTATATCTTGATACACACTTTTATTACTAGAGTTGAGCTAATTCGATTTATTTTCTTATTACTAGAGATTGGTTTATATTATTTTATTTTATAGTGTTTTAATAAGAATTTGAATTACGTCATAATTTAGATACTTTTTTTTTTAAATACTTAGACATTTATTCAATATTTTTACTTAATTTAAACTTTTGTGCGCTTTTGTATTATCGTACTGAATTGTGGTAAATATATGTGTTGTCGTTTCTTATTGCCGATATTCGCGATTATAAATACAACACCTAAGCAAGCCTTATCGTATTTCAATTTCGTGTATTTTTCCTGCTTTTCCTCCTTTAACATCTCGCAGTTTCTGGGTTTATGCGAAGTACCACGTAGGTCTTTTTAAACCACGGTGGCGTCTTTTTACCCTTCTCTGTGCTAATTTTGCACTTTGTGATATCAACTGGTCATTTCTGGAATCGCGTACTAATGTAAATCTAGCAGTTTAATCTTTCTATACAACGTTGTACTCCATCATTGACAAGTATGTGACGAAGCATACTACGAAATCACGCAAGTATTCCATTTGGTATACTTCACAAACAATCCAATTATTGAAGCTGAAAGAATGTTATTATATTCCAAATTAATTTGGTATACCTATTTTTGATAGTTTTTGAGATATTAGCATTTGTTGACTAAAATATGACTAATTTCCAAGTTTCGAGTAAATAAAATATTTTTTTCCTAAAATATTTATATATTATATAATATATTATTATATTATTTTTTAGAATGATGCGTTATCTTTTTTTTGCATTGTTTAGTTTCATACCTGAGATATTTATCATTGGAAGTTTTCCAATTATTAGCAAATTTTATGTAATTGTAATTATAAATATTAATAAGCCATAATTATTATGCGACAGCAACTTACATGTTAATATTTTTGCCTGCTTATGAAATATATCGAAAATAAGTCAAATTAAAAAAAAAATTAACAAACTATTATTCTGAAAGAACATTTATATTGGACATTTTCGAAGACTTTGAACAGTTTGTCCCTGATTTATGTTATCTGTCTGTATCGCTTAATATCTAGTTTAATACAAAAAGCCAAGAGGCTGCATTGTTTTCGGAGACTCCATGTCAGACGGCACCCTTACAAAGAAATACCTGATCTAGTAAGTGAACAATATTTGAAATATGGTGGGTGTATTTAGGATATCTGCTTTACTTTCCCTTTGTATTTTATTTTTTTGAGGTTTTTATTCGTTGCAAGTAAGTGTAGGTATCTAATTATTGTTACATTCATCATGAATGCAGAATAAGTCTAAAATGTTATTTGTATATGTTACTTTCAAAGTTTTTCTTATTTATTTCGATTTACAATATTTTACTTGTTAGAAGAAAATGTGTGAAGGAGTTGACAGCATTCGGACTTACTATAAAAGGTATGACTTGTTAATACTGTATAGGTTTATCGCTGTGCAATTTGGTAAATTACCAAAAATGGATATCACTTGTTTGTTAGCACATCTCATGGCCTACTAATATCTAATAATTAATGTATGTTCTCTATGATTAAAAGACATTACTATTAGTGAGAAACTAGTGAACGTTAGATATTTGAAACATAAATATTTAGATAGGTTAGGCAAATAATGTACATAGTGTTTTGTAGGAAAAAAACTCATTTCATTTGTTTGAAACTTGAAATTTAGCCATATTTTTAGCATTTTTTTTGCAAGAAATGCTAATACATCAAAAACTATTAAGAATAGGTATACCAACCCTAATATCAATCGATGTAGAATTTTGCGCTGCATTCAATGCTGTAGTAAAAAATATCATGTTTCATTTGAAAGAAAAAAGTTTTGCTTAAAGCTTAAAGGTATCTACATTGGAGGCGCGTTTTTGAACACCCTGTATGTGATTCAGTGATTATTGCTACAACACCTTATAGCTACATCCTTGTATTTACATCGGCTTTAGTAGAACCACTAAATATCTGCTATCTCATGAAGTATTTGATTTTATTTGAAAGAGTGCAAATGTCAAAAAATCAACGAAAATGAAAATATGTCAAAAACGGTCGAGTTTAGGGATAGGGAACCTTTACGTAAACTAGTTGCAAATGACTCGCTAAATTCATTAGATCGATAAAAATTATACAATTCCATTTAAAATAAGAAAATTGATATCAACACCCTGTATAACGAAAGTGCTATCAAGTTGAACATATTTTCCTTAAATAGATTACAGTAGGCTATGTCTACACTGCAAGTTTCAAAATCAAATTTCCACCAGAAGTTCAAAAAAATCTAATGTCCCAGTTCGGTGGGACACCCTGTATACTGCTACGAATATACATGTATGTTTCACAACATTCGCACTTGCCTACTATATCAGGAAACTGCGACAAAAAGTAGCAGCTTCTTTTGATATTGAATAGCTGCTAGCTGCTTTCGTAGCAACCCATCACTATATTTAACTGTCTGGGAACTTTTAGAGCACCCTGTATACTACCAAATACCCTGGGAACCACCATAATTTTTGTATTGGATATTTGCAATCATTCTAGCTTTTAAAGAGCGCAACTTTTTTAATTATATCAATTTAAATGTATTTGTACAGTGGCTCCAGTATTGCGATAGCCGTGGTATGAAAAATAACATTTTGTTATACAAACGATATAAAGGTGTGATGGATGCAGTTGGTAATGATACTTATCAAATTAAATTTATCAACATATAATCTCAAAATCTGTAACAATCTAATATACAAACTACACTATTTGTAAACAGCTCAATAGCAACATACATGTATGTTTTAGTACCGCACCTCTCTTAAATTGCCAGAGCTAGTTGCCGCCTCTTCCGTATCCGGTAGCCGAACACGCCGTCGGCGTTGCACAGTAATGTGATTGCCGTGGATTTGAATTCGCGTTTGGGAACGTAAATTGAATCCCGCTACGCCGGCGGAATTACAAATTTTTCCCGCTTCCGATTGCCGCATGCATGCGCACGGCAGTAAATATCGTGCATTACTCTCTCTAAACGAGATGGGCATATTTTTGAATATCGCGCGATAAATTATGTCCTTCGTGTCGCTTTTGTTTATCTCTTGACGCATCTTTGTTCTATACCGTCCATATGTTTAGGAAGCTCTAATATCTCTTGATAAACGGATTCGGCCAAACTTAAACGTGCGGCTTCAGAAAATTGGGAAATTTCCAATTAGGTCGCGATTTTATCTTTACGACGAAGCAAAGTCCGGAAAGGGAAGAATAGAAAGAAGTATGGGACCTGGAACGGTGTCTCCCAGATTTGAAATGCACGAGCGCACTTTGAATCTGGATGAAGTTGGCACTAAATCAAGCGGCCAGCACATTCGTCTGCCGTCAGGTTCTGGCTTCTAACGAGATTTCGCCCAAGAGGGACGTTCTTCGTGTTGGAGTTTCACATCTATTTTAAGTATTATTGCGCAATAGATCAGATAGCTAATAATATGACCGCACATATCCAACTGAAAAATTTATTCTACTCTTTTATTTTTATATGAAATTTATACATAACAGGTAACTTTACAGGAAGTATATGAACAATGCTACTGGCATTATGGTTTAATTAACAATAAGAACTTTTATACACCAAATGAAATAATATACATATATAATATTATTTATCATGAAAAGAAAATGGATTAAATCGCGTTCTTGGGCGAACATTTGCGGCAGCAAAGGCTCCGAAGGTAAGCGTTCATTTGAATTGGAGATATTTTTCCAAGGTAGGAGAGCTTTGTCGTTAATGAATAGGCGTATTCAGATTGTCGGGAGGCATTCGGATGTCACTTCAGCGCCTTCGGCAATTTTTGACAGTTCAAAACCCTTTTTGCAGTACGCCAATGCATTCTCGCTCTATTGGAGGTTGCGACCAACACCGAAAACGCATAAATTATATTATAATTAATGTTAAAATTTAATGCCTAGATTTGAGATCGGAAAGCAAGTTGGACGAAAATTTGTTACAGGATAGGCTCTGAAGAGAAACGTCAGTTTGGGTTGGGGAACATTTTTTAAGGTAGGAGAGTTTTGTCGTTAATGAATAGGCGTATTTAGATTGTCGGAAAGCATTCGGATGCCTTTCCAGCGACTTCGGAAATTTTTGACAGTGCAAAACCCTTTTTGCGGTACGCCAATGTATTCTCGCTCTATTGGAAGTTGCGACCAACACCGAAAATGCATAAATTATATTATAATTAACGTTAAAATTTAATGCCCAGATTCGAGATTGGAAAGTAAGTTGGACGAAAATTTGTTACAGGATAGGCTCTGAAGGGAAACGTCAGTTTGGGTTGGGGAAATTTTTTTAAGGGAGGAAAGTTATGTCGTTAATGAATAAGCGTATTTAGATTGTCGGAAAGCATTTGGATGTCTCTCCAGAGACTTAGGAAATTTTTGACAGTTTAAAACCCTTTTTGCGGTACGCCAATGTATTCTCGCTGTATTGGAGATTGCAGCCAAGAGCGAAAACGCATATATTATATTATAATTAAGGTTAAAATTGAATGCGAAAATTCGAGATTGGAATAGGCGCCTTTAGACTGTCAAGAAGCGTTTGGGTGTCTCTTCAGCGACTTCGGAAAGGTTTGACAGTTCAAAACTTCTTTAGCGGTACGCCAATGCCTTCTCGTTATTTGATGCTGCAGCCAATAGGTTAGACTTCATATATTATATTATTATTAATGTTAAAGTTTAATATACAGACTCGAAGTCGAAAAATGAGTTGGGCGAAAATTTGCTACAGAATAGACTCCAGAGGCGAGCGTCCATTTAAGTTGAGAATATTTTTCCAAGGTAGAAGAGCTTTGTCACAAATGAATAGCCGTATTTAGACTGTCAGGAGGCATTTGGGTGGCTCTCGAATGACTTAGGAAAGGTTTGAGAGTTTACAACTCCCTCCACAGCGTGCTAATACCAAACATTATACTAGTATAATATGGTCAAAGAAATGTTCCACTGGCCAAAATATAGATGGCACCACAAGTATTCTCTTATGGAAATATATTACCACTACAAATGCACAACAATAGAAATGCTAGTGGTGTCCTTTATATTTCGTCAGTGGAACAGTTCTTTGACCACGGTACAAATAATACGGTATGCTCGTTTTGAATCTCAAATTCGTCAAGACCGGTCAGATGACGTCGTTAAGGAGCGTATTGAAAACAATAAAATACGTGTATGGTAAATAGCAAAATATTAAAATCCAAATTATTCACAACTACCAATTAATGTAATTCAAATGCAGCTTTGCTTTAAAAAAGCCCGTTTTAAGTTGAAATTTACTCTATCTATCTTGTCGCCATCTAGTAGCGCTCATGTTTATTTCTACAATTGTAGCGAATTTCGTGTGTGTTTACAAAGGGTTTTCGTGGTTTTTCTAGAAAATTGAATCGTAAACACACTTTAACGCTTTTAAAATATGTTCCTTAACCCCGTCCGGATTTTCTAAACTTATCTTTCGCATTAACAAAACCCTCACGGTCGAAATCGATTTTAATATAATAATAATTATATATGTGGCGCCATTTACGCTCCTATGTGACGTAACTTCCATATGCGCGTAAGCATACCCGTATTATTTGTACCGTGTCTTTGACCATATCCACTCTCACTATCGGATGTTGCAGCCAATATGTATTATTTTATCATCCCTGTACAAGTTTAATACATAGACTCTTTGTCCCTAATGAATAGGCATATTTAGACTGTCAGAAAGCATTTGGGTGGTTCTCCAACGACTTAGGAAGGTTTGACAGTTTAAAATCCTCTTCGCGATATGCCAATGCGCTCCCGCTATTGGATACTGCAGCCAATAGCTAGGGTTCATATATTATAGTATCATCAATGCTAAAAAATTGTTTGCATACATACAATATTAGAAAGAAATAAAAAATTATTAAACAATTTATCATATATTTTCTACAAGCTATAATTGTTTTAGTGGTTCATGTTAATTACGATATCATAATTACAAAGATGTTTTGTTTTAAAGCTTTATTTCTTGACCATGTATATAATTTTTAATTTCTTCTTCTCTTGGTTTTTAGGTCATAAATATTGAAAATATTCATATACTTGAAATAGCTTTTGAAATAAAGCGAACCGTTGTAGTAATCATTCATGTTTTAATACTTATGACCTAAAAACTAAGAGAAGAAGAAATTAAAAAAAGATGTTTTGGTTAATTAAATAAACAATTAAAAAATATATTCTTCATAATATCAAATTTACCGAAAGAAAAACAATGGAAGAGAAACAGAAACTCAGAAATAATTCATTCAGCGAAAGCAAACCGTTCGAATTAATCACAAGTCGAATTCTTGATGATTTCACCGTGTGCCGCTGTTTTCCCATCGCCGTTGTTCTGTTGTTATTGTTGTTTCACTCGTAATCGAACGAATCGGAAAGTTTTATTAGCCGAGTTAAATGGAACGGATGACGTAGAGTGTGCATTCGCAGGGAATAATCGACCCTCGACCCTGCCTGCCTACATCTGTGAGTCCGATATTTTTTTCGACAAATTTTCACCTTCCCCCGACCATTGTTCGGCCTCGGCGGGTACATAGGTCGCTTTTATCTGGCTGAAACTCGAGGTAAAAGTGTCACACCGCGCGCGTAGGTATTGATCCGTTCGAAATGTCAGGGTCGATTACGACGGAGAGGGCTCTTGCCGTCTGTGTCACCGGAATACCGGGTTAGTTTTTTCCTCAGTTAACGCCGAAATAAAACGCCTAAATTTAAACGGTACCAGTCACCCCCCACCCCTCCTCCACGTCGTTCTGCAATCGTACTGAAGATTGTAAAGAGGGGGTTAATAATTCACTTTTTACGGTTATTCGAATACAATTTCTTTTATCTATGTAATAAAATATTCTTATATTTTCTGTGAAACTGGCTAGTCACTTATTATGAGATTCAAAAAGATTGTCAAATCCGCTCCTATAAATAGTAACAGGGTGTAGGTATATGCCGCGTGTTTGTAACGAAGGTTTGAACTAAGCCAGTGTTGGAACACAAGAAAGTAAACGGATCTATCATAAATAAGGAAAACGTAACCTATATTTGAACTCGCATTATATAAACGACTATGGATTGGTGTTTCTGCTTGTAAAAATGAAATGTACTTAATTTAACTTTACTGAATTATGATTTTATAATTCAGTACTAACTGGTGTTTAACTAAATTTATTTATTACTTTAAATTATAACATACAATTAGTATAATTATTAAGTGACAAAACTGCATCTCTCAGTTCTTCTAATGGTATGCATGCGGTTTCTATAGATCCTATTTTTTAGATAGCCAAATATGAAGTAATCTAATAGGGTTAGATCAGGCGATCTTGGTGGCCATCGTTGTGCTCTAACGACCCTGTCAGCAAAAAACGAAAAGATATTGGCAGACTTGTCGAGCAGTATGTGCTGGAGCATTATCGTGCTGAAAATAACCTGCTTCAAGCTCATTTTCTTGTAACTCTCCAATAAACAATTCCGACATCTGTTGGTAACGTTGGGCTGTTACAGTTTACTCGAAGAAAATTGGCCCTATTATTTGTTGCCTGGACATAGCTAACCAAACTCCAACTTTTATGGGATGCAATTGCGTTTCTCGAAATTCGTGTGGATTTTCTGCAGACCAGATACGATAGTTTTGTGAATCGATATAGCCTGTTAGATAAAACCAGGCTTCATCGAGAAAAATGATTTGTTTAGCAAGTCATCGTCCCTTAAAGTATTATTAAACCAATGACAATATTCCAATTTCGCCTATCGTGATCTAATGGTAATAATTCCTGTACCGTAGAAACTTTATAGGGATGAAAATGTAACTTTCTTTAGACAGCTCATTGCGTTGAAGTGTATAAGCCTATAAAATTATAAAATGTAATAAACTATTTCACTTAATGTTAATATTGATTTTTTACCTGTGTGTTGAGCTAATTACCACAGATAAATTCCCTTATTTTCTTACAGTATTCAGAAATACTATTGTTGGTGATATTAGATGTAAATATAAACGGTTTGAAAAAAATTATAAGATAAATAATCGAAAGATACTACAACACGAACGTCAATGTCGCTAAATGTCAAGAAAATTCATTTAATGAATGAAATTTGTATGTAGCTAACTTCGCTCATTAAATTGGTAATAAGTATAGATAAATTTTTCCGGAAAACAGTTTTTTTCTTACGACAATCATTTTGAATCTCATAGTATGTGTAACAGCTAATCGTTATACTTCATTTACTATAACAGACGAGGTACGTCATTACTTGCAAATTCGGGCCATGCAATATCATATTATTAAAATAACCAACTAACATATAACTTATTCATGTTCAATTAAAGATACTATGTTGGTGCCTACTGCTTTTTAAATTGCATGCTTGTCACATCTTCCCAACGTATTCCCACCAATTTAGTTATAGCTGTCAAATGTAAAAGGGTTATATTCTGCATTTGCAGTAAAGTGTGGGAATTTGCGTTTATACTTGGTATATATATTTATTTAAAATAAGTAGTTATTACAACTAAACCATACCGAAACCATTGTGTAAACAATCGAAGGAGTTAATAGTTTCGTTAATCGTGTATTTCGACGCAGAACGCGGGAACAACGGGCCATTACTTCCGTTAACTTTCGTGCGAGGAGTATAAAATCCATATATTTTTAATGTCATATTCTTTACAGTATTTCGTTTTTAGAGAGTAACGAGTGTTCTAAACATTCATGTTGCAGACATAAGCAAAATTTCATCCATGAGTAAACAAGGAATTACATCCACTAACCCAAAACGAAAATGCATACGAAATAAATGTTGTAAAAATTGATTATTCTACTCATTGTCAATGTGCTAGTGGAAACACAATTTATGACATGTACGAAAACAGTGAGTATATACAAATATTGTTTACTTTTACATACATTTTTCAAACTAACATAACACATTAAACATTTTGAACAGTGCTCTTAAAGAAAAAGACATTTCTATGGTTGAAACACATTGTTGTGGTAGATATTATTTGTTCTCAAAAAAAAGAGAGTTTGTTACGAAACGATGGATGAAATATGGCAGATCGGAGGATGCATACAATTGTATAAAGCGGATTGAATTAAATTAGTCTGGATATTTGACGTACTTGGTGTACAACATATTGGAAACGAAATTCAGAAGTAGTAAATCAGAGAGATTGGTTTGGATAGAGAAGAAACTTGCATACTAATCGTTACTGTGAATACTTTAAGCGATAATGGTCCCGATTAAATTTATTATACTCACTTGTGTTTTTTTGTTATTTTTTCTACTGCTATCATGATTAACATACTTTAAATTCTGATTTTCAAAAAGAATCATCACTAATATTAATGGTAAATGTTATTTTAAACAGTTTGTTTAATCACCTGTCAAAAGTGTTTGACAGTTAAATAACCTAACGGTTTGTTTACGTTTTTGACGAACAGAAAATTTGCAACACGGTCGTGATGTCATAGCAAAGTGACTCACGTAGTACCTCGTCTGTTATAGTAAATGAACTATATCACTGAATTCTGATACAGACGTAACAGCGTCTTGTTCTGCAAAATCCTTGTTGTAGTTTTCAATATCTTGGTAGAACCAGAAATTATACTGTGGAAATAACTCTTAGCTAAGGCTGTTACGTATTCAAATTAAATAGTTTGTTTTAGTTTCCTGTCTTGTTGATACAATTTATCATCCTTATTTGGCAACGGTGGTTGTTCCAAAATCTTTTTATTTATTATTTCAAAGTCGTAAAAGATCGGCGTTCCCCCACTGATTCACTATATTGCACTACCGACTTTTTGGTAACGTATTCCATTCGATATTTATTAATAACAAACTTTGTTGTTGTTTTTCTTGGATGGATTCTGCATAAAAAACTGTTGCAGGTGATTCTTGAAGTTTAAAAAAGTTTATTACTGGTATAACCGGAAAATTGCTTTGAATAATTTTAACATAATCTTTCGGAAAATATACCCTGTCATGCATCCTTTTTTGTATTTTAATCGCTCCAAGAGTTGCGATCGCATGCGTATAAAACGATGACCTGGCTCAGGATACCTGCGGTGTATTGAATGGAATCTTCCAGGGTGAATAAGGGTCGTCAAAAAAATGAATTAGTATATCATTTCTACTCTGTGATGCATAGTTGTCGGAATAAATATATAAGGTAGTAACCCCACGTCTCAAATAAGTATCAGAAAATCAGAAAACTTTGTTTTGTATTTAAACAATCGCCATTTTAATATTCGAAAAAAAAGTAATTGTAAACGCAAATGTTTTCTGAGAGCCGTGCGTACAGCTCCTACCAAAAAAAAAGTTAACGACCTACGCGAAAATGTATGTGGCGAGCGCATTTAGGATGGACTATAGCTTTTACTACGACTGCGGCTTATCGGTGTAAACAGATATTATGTATGTATGATTCGTTGTGTATGTATCCGACACAGGATTTCGTGTTTTTATTATTAAGATATAAACAAGCACGCGTTGAAATTATATTTTTATGTATTCCTTGGTAAAATCGATTTTCTGTTTCTGAATGTTCTTATTGATTTATTAGAATACCTTATTTCGCATATATACGGCCAATATGGAATATAGTGGATAGACAAGTTTCTTTCTTTCATTTTCGTAATTTTTTAATATAAATAAAATATATAGTTTTCATATAATAATATAAGTTACATACTTTGCTATAACGTATCATACATATTATACAACATGTATATTCTAATAAACAAAATGTTCTCACTGTAAATTCATTTTATTGTTTTATCTAATTATAACATTTGCATAAATTCATTTCTTCAATCTTGAAGCATCCAATGTCTCCAGTCCTCATTATTTTCGATTACTTCCTAGAAGTTTATCATAGTTTATCTGCATTTTCTAGAATGAAGTCTTTATATATGTATAAATATATATTCTGCTTTAATGCAGCTCAAACGTTTTCAATAAGACTTAAGTCCGGACTATTTAGAGGCCAGGTCAATACTTGTTAAATAAATGTTTGCGGAACGTATCCATTCTTGCACAATTGCGATTTCTGCACGGGACAGTTATCGTGCTGAAACACAAAATTCCCTAGTAGCAAAATTTAAATTTCCCGCAAATATTTTTAGTAACTTCAACATTGAGACACGAAATTACCAATGATTTTGTATTATTACTAGTTATTTTGATGTCTTCTGTTGAAGTTACTAAGAATAATTGTGGGAAATTTAAATTTTGCTACTACGGTTGTCCCTATATTTACCGATGGCATGATCAGATTTATAAGGATGCCTTGATTTCTGCAACATCTACTGTTTTCATTTCAACTATTCAGTGTTCTAATATTTTTACTATTAAAAATATAAGCAGACGAGAGTTAATTCCAATTTATTTTTCAGTATTATGTTGCAAAAAAGCAATGAAAAGCTAACTATTTAGGAAGTATTGAGAGATAATAAAAAAAATTAAAGTTATGCAAAATTTTAGTTGAAATGTTTTATTAATTTTATTATGAAAGAATATGGGTATGACATTTGTCCGTAACTGTATGTATTTTAGTTATGCGAGGTTTCAATGAAAAATATGTTTATACATATGTTATAAGAGGCGAATATCAGATAAACTTGTTGCGCCTTAAACTGAATGGATACCCTTATTTGACAACTAATAATAATAAATCAAGGTCGTTAGAACAACTTTCATAGACAATTTACCAAATGAATAGCGGACATAAAATATGAATTTACCAAATACGAGTAAACATTACGTATGTGGGCTACTCTGCGACTGGCATGAATAAAATTACCTCGAATAAAAACAGTTGTATGTATAGTTCAACCTGAGAATATATAATCAAAATCGCGATTCAGTTTGTTAACCTTTTTGTGGGAGGAGCTGTACATATTCTTTAGTAAGGTTAGATATAAATCGTTATTTTTTTATGAATATACCCCACAAATAATCAATAAAGTGCTAAATAAATAATAACGAACTTTCATGTTACCTTTGGGGTTAATTTAGGGGTGACAAAAATATTTCGTTTGCAGTGGTTTGATAAATCTATAGAAGCCTCATTAAGGATATATCATTTTGTTCTTTTTTAATTGATAACAGTCCGAAAGTCAACAAAATTTCAATAACACTTTTACTCCGTAAACGTAGACTATTTGTCGTGAGTACCTTCAGCAAATACATCTTGGTCGTCAGCAAGCAATGCTGTTTTCTTTGTAATTGAACACGTGTTCTATTGTATTTTTTATACATATCAATTTCTCAGAACTGGATTCAAGTAAATTTTAATAGGTGTAGGAAATAATCTTTACATTAAAATATTATCTACGTTCTTGTTTAGTTTTTATATAGTCAGTTTTATTTTATTTGCGTTGCTTTATTGTGGGCTCATTCCAGTTTTTGTTAATTACGTATTTGGGATTTTCATCCATTTGGTCCTATGTTATTCAGGGTTTTCCCATTTCCGCATTTTTATCTTAGCAGAATTACATATCTTTTTGACTTAATGAGAAATCTTGAAAAAAATTAACTGTTCATTCTTTTCCCTGTTAGCAATCAGAAATATGAATGTTCGGATTTTATTTGATCAAAGGTGATTTAATATTCCCATCTAGTCAATTTTGGGGACGTACCAGGGAATGGCAGAACCGTCCAAATCCATTATTTATGAGCGATTACACATCCAGTTGGAGCATGGCAATCATCGCGCCCGCGATAACTGCAAACAGACGGTCCTCGATGTTAAATTAAAAGCTATCTGATTGCGTTGACGACTAGTTTACCATAATCAATACCCATAATAGTATCATTGACGTTCACATGAAACGTACTGCAGTTAAATTAGGTTGCATTGTTCTTGAAGTCGTTGCTGTAATTAATATTCAATTACTTGTACTAATGCCTTGTTGAAAAATTTTGGTTTATTTGCTTCTGCATTAGTCGAACGCCTTAAGGGGTTTTGACTAGTGCGAGAGGCAGCAGGTTCAAATCTCGCTCTATTAGTCAATTACGGTAACGCGTTTTTTTTTCCGGGGCCATAATGATGATTAGGGAGGGGATATTTGGATTTGTGGGGGTGCCTGGCAAGCAATAAATTGTTTAGGCTTTATCTACCCTGAGAAAAAACTGCTATAACCAATACTGTGCAGACAAACTGGTTTCTTCTTAATAGCTGAAAACATAGAAAATGTGTCAGTAAATGATACGTCAAAGGAATAGAATAATTCAATTATTCGTGGATATATTTGGAATTATCTTGTATGGCATGGTAAACTAAATATAGTGATAACAATAATAGTAATTTAACTTATTTTGTCTCTAGTAATTAAAGCCACGAATATTAAATCCTGTATCTTTTTACCAATAGATAATGACATTGAGATATTAATTTTACAAACATTTATTTTCTGTAGTAAATATTTAAATTTTATTTTTAATTTATTTTTTAAAAGTTAATAATATATAATATTTAAACGTTACCTAATTATTTAGTAATCCAGAATGTAAAGTACTTCAATCAAGTAGTGAAAGATAGACCAGTATGTATTGTCGACAGTTGATGAAATATGTTTCAATTTTCGTTACACTTGAAAATGCAAAGATTTACATTTACAGGATGTGACCTTTATAGTTTCCGCCAAAGGATTAAATGTAAAATTAGTTTTCAGAATCTGTGCACTGTATTCCTTACATACTGCTATGAGTTGGCAACCCATGTTTGCTGTGTGTATTTTGTGTTGCATATTTTGATTTGCTTTAAACAGCTGTTTCAATTTACCGAGAATTTTTCACAATAATGTTTATTTTTGTATAAATTTAGGTAAAGAGTTTATTATTTGATTTAATTTATTAAGTGTTAAGTTTTTTTAAATTTATTCCACTCATTTAGTTGTCTAACGTTTGCTAGTTCTGTTTAATGCGTTTTTTTTTTACTAGATTTTGTCGGTGAATTGTGCGTTTGCGTTGTAAGTTTTACGGCTGCGTTGTCTAGTTTTGTCAAGGAGTTCCTTGTTCGACTATTAACGTGAGTAGACGTATTTTGTATTTTTAAATCTTTGCTGCCATTTTGTAATTCTTGAGATATTGAGATTTGATTTCTGTGAATATTTAGTCCATCAAGGAATTCATTTTATAATAATTGTTTATATATTGAAGTGTGCACGTTGTAGATATAAGATCATTTATTATTTTTGTTCGGGAAGATATATTTTCAGTTTAATTTTTCTCATTATATTTTCTTATTGTATTTTCCGTTTTTCTATTTTGCTGTTTCGTTTTTAATTATCAATCACCTCGGTTGGGTGAGTAGAAGCATTGTTCTTGCATTTTAGTTTTGTTTTTGTAATTTTCTTGAAATTGTCCACGAGTTTGATTTTAATTTGAAATCACGTGGATTGAAATTGAAATATTTAGGATTATCTTCCTGAACAATCAAATCTTTTGTTTTGTATAGGAAATAGCATTGTCCTATTGTAATTTAGAATCAAGTGCAGTTTTTAATTTAGGCCAGAACCTTCAGTTCACGGTTTTTTTTCTGCACCTTTGTAATTAAACCGATTTAAAGAAAAATAAATAAAATTGTTTGTTAATTTGCATCTTTGGGTTGAAAATTCTGTTCTTTTATTTTAAATTAAAGCTTTTCAATTTTTGGGGTAATTAAGAGAGTCTGATTTCATTCGCTCACAATTTACTTTTTCTGGTTAGATTCAAGTTTTAATTCGCGAGGGTAACTCTGAGATTAATTGTTCTTTTGCGCCCTTTAAAATTGTATCTGTTGAGCTAGCTAATTTAATTTTCTTTTTCCTTGTTAAGTCCATTTTGCAATTTCAATTAATTCAATCAGTACACAGCAATACGTCATTTCTCTCTTTATGACGGTTATTTTATTCCCTTGGTGTACTATATAACTTTCTAGTTAAGGATTAAAATGGATCATAGAATCAGGTTTACAGAATAGAATTGACGTCTTGAATCGAGAAACGAGTAGTATTTGACGATTTGTCTAAAAAATATTTTATAACATAGTTATCAACAGCGCGCAATGGAGGTGTTAGATTTATCTGCAGTTGTTGATAATTACACCAAAACTTCGGCGAATGTAATATATTCTCCTCGGAGTTGCAGTCTTCATTGTTATGTTTACAAGGTTCCTTGAAGTAGCACTACACTTGTGAACATAACGTTGGCGAACTATGCGCTGCTACCAACTTGGTAGATGAAAACTGCAAACCGCCCAAACCACACACAAATCCTTCTATGACTATTGTTTAAGCGAAACTTGTTGACCTGAACAACAATAACGTTGATTTAATGCAGTATGTACGTTGTTCTAATGAAATGAAGGCGAGTTGGTTCATCTAGCACGGTTAGTGCTTAAGACAATGCGGAGGGTTGTGCTTGTGACTGTAGGTATAGTTTTTGTTTTCTTATATATTATAAACACATAATAAACTAACTCCTACCTTAACAAGTATTCTAAGAAAAAGGAGGCAAAAAAAACTTTCAATCTAAACAGAAGCATATAGTATCCACCTCCCTCGGTTCTGTTCGAGGTAGATATTGATTTTTCTCAATCCCAAGATGTTTCATCTCCTTTGTTTGATGCTGTAGCAAGTGGATTGACGTCTCGCAAAGCGGAGAAAATTTATTATATTTAAAAGTAGTTCAATCCCTTCTCCCTTGTTGACAAATGGTGCCACCGCTGCTTTTCTACGAGATGCCAGTCTCGTCTGAAGCGTCTGTGTAGATGCGTTTGGAGAAATTCTTACCTCTTTGGGATGACGTGTCGAAATATACACCGAAGCTGGCATCTACATCTTCTGATTGTACGAGCTGTGGCGTATTTTTGGAGGATGTTGGCAAATATTCAATAGTTTTTGAAACTTTTCGATTATGCTTAAAGATGAAGTCGCATTTTCTTATTTTTAGTTAGTTTTTAGACCCCAAGTGCTGAAAGACACCCTGTCTATTGTTGCGGACCTTCAACTTTAGGGGGTACCACAGGACTTTGAACTTCGGCCAAAATTTCGTTTCTCCAAATAATTTTTTAAACGGTAAGAGATAGAAAAAAAATATTTCAATAGTGGATTTGCACCGTTTATGTAGCTGTTTTGACTGGTATAGGTATTTATATACACGACAAAACGATATATATTGTCCTTAATTCATCGAATTGCAGACTTCACACCAAACATGCTGGGTACAGAAGACGAACATACTTTAGGTTTCATTGTAAGCAGAGTATTTTCCAAGAAAAGTTCCAAAATAAAAAAAAATTAAGTCATCTGATCTGATTGTTTGATTGCTGAAGCATTGTATTGTCAAAACATCATGAAGTTTTAACTTACATATTTACCAAGAGAGACGAGTTTATGAAAAATAATTAAAGTCATGGCCATAACGCTAGAAACAAAGACAATTTTAGATACCTTTTAAATAAATCTTTTAAATATAATCTTCAATTGGAGTCTGACTATACTATCTGCTGAGATTTTAAAGTTAAGTAATGATGTAAAAGTATTCAAAGGTAGGGTTAAAAGCATACTGCAGTAGCACTGTATTTATTGCATACAAGAATTCGTTGGTTCATTCGGTGATTGAACTGGTTTTATGTTTTAATACATGATGATGTTATTTTGTTTTGCTTCTAACTGAAATTTTAACACTTCGATCAAGCTAATAATATAATAATATAATATATAGTAATACTATGGTTATTAGTTTATCCTTGTCTTTGTCATCTCATTCTGTATAATATGGAATCGTTGCTTTTATGATTATGGAGCAGATCTAAAATCTAAGCAACCGATATGGCAATCTTTCACTAATGTTGATGCAATCTATAGACGCCTTCCAGTTATGGGTTCCCAGAAGAGTTTTAGCTTGCCTCATTGCCTGGAGATATTCTCCAAAATTTGATTTCTTCTGCTCTTCACTTTTAGTTTTAGTTTCTCCAGTACTCTGTTGGCTTGAGCCCTAAAAATGGCGCCACACTACCTTTTTTGGCAAGATTACTTCATTTCCTTCCGCTACTTCTATGTGTGTCTGAAATCCACAGAAGGGCAACCTTGTTGTCTTTGCATAGCTCGTTTAGTTTTTCTAAGCACTCCCAAACTATCTTAGAGCTTATAACATTGGAGATACGAGATATTTGGGTATTTGCCCAAGCTTTTGAAATATTTGGTTCTAGGCCAAATTCTAGTTTCCTCTTGGGTTTTGGAGCTATTCATGTATTATCTGACGATATTATTATTCAGTTTTGAAGATATAGTGCTGATTCTTCGCTTTTGCAGCTAAGTTCAGTGGTATTATTGGCTATTTAAGCTATAATCTCCACGAAAATATATGGGAGAATAAGTACTATTTTAATAGTTGTCGTTGAGCTGGTTTTAATTGCTCCAATTACGCATACACACGCTAATATACGCATCTTAGAGAGGTTAATGCTTGCGGGTAATTAAGTTATTTTTTTTTGCTCCACACCATTTACCTATAAGTGATGATTGGACCATTCCTGTGTACAACTAAAGCAGTATTTTTGGGCCACAACATTCGTTGCATACCATCAGCGTTTTGTTGATTGCATTATTTTTTGGTTCTCATCTTCCAATTTAAGACCTACCTATTTGCTATGAGATTGATTTTTTTTGGATACTAATGTAGTTTTGATAATGTTGACGGTAAGTCTCGTCATTTGATAAGTACTATCTTTTCTCAATGCTCTTTTAACTTTAGTCACGTGAAGTGTTCTCGAGTTTTTTTTTTTTTGCAAATATTACAATGTATATCTTAAGTGTTAGGCTTAATAATAATAATAATATTTATTCATTAAAGACACAATTGTGTGTATAATAGGTCAGAAAACACATTTAATGAAGCCACCACCAAACTAAAAAACAAAATGATAGAACAATAAATGAATAATCTTAATAATAAGATGCAAAAACAAAAAAAAGAAATTTATAAACAGAAAGAAAAAGAAAGCAAAAGAACATCGCATTACTCTCTGAAATATTCAGCCACCGAGTAACTGTTGTAACAAAAATGCTTTTAGTGACTTTTGAAAACTTTTATAACTACCATGACATCTAATTTCGTTGGGTAAATGATTAAATATTTTTATTCCTAAGTTATATGCACCTTGACTTATAATATTCATTGAGCTAGAAAGTAAGTGCAGTTGATCTTTTATTCTAGTGTCATAATCATGAATTTTCGCGTTGGTCGGAATATTTGCTTTTGACTGGTATACGGAACATGACGATTCAAAAATGTATAAACATGAAAGAGGAAGGATTTTATATTTTTTAAAAATTGATCGACAGGAATCATAAAAATGAGCTCCAGCAACACTTCTAATCACAGACTTTTGCGCTGAAAATACTTGATGCGCACTTGCCGAGTTTCCCCATAAGAGTATACCATACTGTAATCGAGACTGAATTTCAGCATAGTACAGTGAAATTAAACAATCCACAGATACCTGAGACCTTAAGCGTTTAAAAGCAAAAGCTCTTTGGTGTAACTTTTGTGTGCAATACTGTCACATTGCTCTTTCCATGTCAACGTATGATCAAAAATAACTCCTAAAAATTTAGTACTATCACAGCAAAATAATTCTTTTTTGTTTATAGTGAAATTGTAATGTTCGATACTCTTTTGTCTCGCATGAAATACCATGTATTTTGTTTTTTCTAAGCTTAAAGACAGTTTATTTTGCGAAAACTAATTGCATAAGTTATTTAATAGAAAATTTGTTGTTTTCAGTAATATGAGTATTTATTTTACGGCTTCACATACGTGAGGATATAACTTAGTCTGTGGGCGTCCTCCAGCGGTTCTAACTGATTTTGTTCTACGCTCCACCTCCATTTCCTTTAATCTGGTTGTCAAATCTTTTTCTATGTCATGGATATACAATAAGTCGAAATAGTGGTGGCAGAAGATCACTAGCAGAAAGAGAAGTAAAATAATTCTTAAAATCAACAAAGTCATGAATAACCATGAGAAGCATGTTGCCATGATAGTAGGACTTTTGATGAATTACTTGAGCTTAAGTAGATATGCTCACCATATGAGACTGACTGATTGTGAGTATGCCAGTAGTAGATTTTATATAAACGATGAGGAAACCGCAGTGCATATTATGTGCTTTTAATACCAGTATAAATTTATCTCAAAATCCTTGTGCTTTCCGTTGTTAAACAAATAAATCATCATATAGGGAGAAACCAGCATTCCCAGCAGCAAGTGGATGTAAAAATTCTCTTAGAACGTATTTTCTACACTCGGAAATAAAACTCTAAACAAAACCCACAGCGCTCAAACAGTTGATTTCGAACAAGCTCCCCCGTTTTATATATACAAAGAGAGAGAGAATAAAATACTTTTTCAGACAATGCTAACTCCATTTTGAATATTTATATTTGCATGTACAATCGTAAAACAATACAACAACGTTGAATTTCCAAACTTCGCAGTGCCACACATCTATTGCGGAAAACGGAAAAGTTTACCCGCGTAGATGGCTTTACTCCCGAGTTGCTCTTCGATCCGCAGTATTTGGTTGTATTTACACAGCCGTTCCGACCTACAGGGAGCACCCGTTTTAATCTGTCCCGTCGACAGACCGACTACAAGGTCGGCGATGAAGCTGTCCTCGGTTTCCCCCGATCTATGGGACACCATGGTGCCCCATCCGTGAGATTTAGCCATTAGATGCGCTTTAATCGATTCCGTTATAGAGCCGATCTGATTAACTTTCAACAAGAGGGCGTTACATGCTTTCCTCTCGATGCCCGTTTTATCCGCTTCGGATTGGTCACCAGGAGATCGTCGCCGACTATTTGTATCTTGGTCGATGCGGTCATGCTGCTCCAAGCGTCCCAATCGTCTTGTTCGAACGGATCCTCAATGGACACTATGGGGAATTCGTCGCAGAAGCTCTTGTACAGATCTTGCAATTGTTTCGGTTCTATCCACTTGGTCTTGTCGGATTTCGGATTTTTAAAGTCTAAATCATATTTTCCGTCCCTGTAGAATTCCGAAGCGGCAATCCATGCCTGACTATCTCGACTTTTCCGGTATATCCGGCTTTGTCTATCGCTTCTGCAATCAGAATTAAAGCCTCCTTGTTGTTTTGGATGTTCGGCGCGATTCCACCTTCGTCTCCCACGGCTGTCGCGTCCAATCCGAATTTATTTTTGATCACTTTCTTCAGGTGATGATAGACCTCCGTTCCCATCTTCATGGAATCGGTGAAAGTATCCGCTCCGGTTGGCAGAATCATGAATTCTTGCATGGCGAGCTTATTTCCAGCATGCGAGCCACCGTTTATCACATTCATGGCTGGAACCGGTAGCACTAAGTGCTTATTATCAGCAAGATCCGCTATGTGTTTGTATAAAGGTATTCCTCTCCTGCAGGCTCCAGCTTTACACACCGCCATGGATACCCCTAATATAGCATTCGCGCCTAATTTCGATTTATTCTCGGTACCGTCTAATTGTATCATCAAAGCGTCCAGCTCTTGTTGCTCCGTCACGTCCAATCCGCTGCCGACGACAGTGGGAGCGATTTCCTTGTTGACATTTTCCACGGCTTTGAAGACGCTCTTGCCGTGATAAGATCTCTTCTTGTCTCGCAGTTCTAGGGCTTCGTGTATGCCGGTGCTGGCGCCAGACGGTACAGCCGCTCTGAATAGTCCGAAATCGGTGTGCAAATCTACTTCTACCGTTGGATTTCCTCGAGAGTCGAATATCTGACGCGCGTGGATCTTGGTAGCGCCTCCATCTTTCCGCCTAGGGTTGCAAGCGTAGGTTCTCGCTTGAAGATATGCCACTACACTAGTCCTCAATAATCGTACCTGCCGCATGGTTTAAATTCATATCGCATGGAATTTTCTTTGGTGAAATCAAAACGAACACTCAAAATTTCTCCCTTTTCGACGCATGACTTAAAAACGTGAATGTCATTTTTGACAGATGTCTTTTTATCGGTTTTATATATCATCCAGAAGGTCAGAAGTTGGCCAATGATAAATATCTATACTTACGCTGACAATACGGAACATAAGTGTGAAAATGACAGTTTTGAATATTGGATTTTTAGTAGCAAATCCAATCTTGTACTTTTAACTTTTATCTTTCAATACTAATATTTTTTAAACTTTTTTCAATATTTTTTTTTTTTTTTAAGCATTTTTTCGAACATTACTTATTTTCAACACCTATTCAAATTTTTTATCTCATCTTTTACATTCGTTGACTGATTTTTTTCAAATGTTTCAGTACACGTTTTATAATTATTATCAAAAAACCTCAAATTATCGTGTATTTTAGATGTTTTGCTGCCATATTATACGCGCCATTATGTTTTTGACTCCATATTCGTAAGTACCCCGATCTCAAATAATATATTAATAAATTTGATACTTTTATTAACTGCTTTCTGATATTATTGCATTTAGTCGTCGTTAATTTAGATTTTTGAAATGTCTAGATTTTTTTAATTCATATTTGTCCCTATATGTAATATTCAGTATACTTACAAATTAAATTATAAGATAATATATTCGCAACCAGCGACAAGCACGAAGTTTTCAATGTCATTATGTCCATTGCTAACAAAACATCTTCGGGTATTGACGAAATCCCTTGTCGGGTTTTGGGATATGTTGCTGAGTTTATTTCGTTGCCATTGTCATTCATGATTAATCACTTATTTTCACATGGCGTTTTTCCAGCGTTGCTACAGGTAGCTAAAATGATATCGGTCTACAAAAAGAGGGATACACATCTTGTGTCATCTATTTCGTTCTTCAAAAATATTTGAAAAGCTAATGTTCCTGACAATTATGTCTTCTGTCAATAAATTCAAAATATTAGCCCCGAACCAATTTGGTTTTGTTAACTTTAAATCTATTCAAGATGCTCTTTTTAAAGCTTTAGATCACATTTACAATCTTCTTGACAACTGGGTTCTGGTTGGCGGCCTGTTTTTTGATTTGACTCATGTAGATCATGAGCTGTTGCTCCATAAATTATTATTTTATGGTATAAGGGGCGTTGTTTGCCATGGATAGCATCGGACTTGAATGGTCGTACCTAGTACTAGTGTCAGACAGAACCGCCTACTTCCCTCTGCTGTTGAAGTTTTGCAGGGCGTGCCGCAGGGATCCGTCTTGGGCCCTCTTTTGTTTGTATTGTTTGTGATGACCTACATGATTCCTTTTCAAATAAAGATTTCTATCAATTTGTCGATGATACAACAGTTATAGTATCGGGTCATAATGATGAAGATGTGTCTTGCACCGTTTCTATTTACGCTAGTATAATATATTTTCGTGGTGTGATCATAATATTTAATTATCAATAAATCTAAATTTGTTTTGCTGCCTTTTACAAATATCAGGCGCCAAATTAGTTCGATTAAAGAACAGTTCGAATTAAAGATTTTTCATCAAATTAAAGAGAAATTGATTTAAGGAGAGTGAACTGTATTAAATATTGCACAATAAAACTTCTTCTTATAGTAAAAACAAAAAAAAAAACACTTTTAAATAGGAACATTATTAAAGTGCATACGAAACACTCAAATAAATAATAGTTTGAAAATTTACTGTTTGCAGTAGTAACTGCTTCTACGAATTGTTCAGTTTCAACCTCACACTCATTTTGTCAGTCTCATTGGATTTAAGATTGAGCTAAAGTTGGTGGGGAATATTTTTTATCAAATCATGCACCTTGATTCTGTGCCGTGATTGTAAGAAACGAAAAATGTATTTTATCTCGCAATATTATATTAATCTTTAATATAATAATAGCAGCCACCGGTTTCGAGCCTAGTTGCTCATCTTCAAGCAGTTGAAAGCGTATACAATAAATCAAGTTAAATTATACAAGTGAGAATTAAAGGTATGTTTTAACAAAAGACTTAATATGTTTGTAAAGAAATATGGTGAAAAAATTGGAATAAATAAATTAAAATCAAATGAACAATATAATACAAATTACAGTACGAAATGTGTTTTTGTAAACAAATTGAAAATTAAAAAAATTATTATAATTTTAGAAGTACTTATAGTAATAAAATCCTATTAAAAAAATTGTTAACATGTAAAATGTAGCTAAAATTGCGCAAAATATATGAAAAAATTTCTTACAATCATGTTTTTTATTCAATGAGTTTTTTGAAAAATTAAATTATTTAATTATGTTTTTGCACCCAACGTTTAAATTATCCCAATATGGCAACCCTGCTAGCGGACAAGCGATTTTAATGCTCGTTGTAATAATCCAGTGTAACACACGTCCACACCGTTTACATTCACCTTAGATTACAGTTACATTCGCGCTCGTCCTCTGGTGTGTGCGAGCCTTAAGATGTTTCCAGGCAAAAGCAAGATTTTTCTTTTTGATCCTATTAAAAAATTGTCAACATGTAAAATGTAGTTAAAATTGTGCAATATATTTGTAAAAATTTCTTACAATCATGTTTTTCACTCATGAGTATCTTGAAAAATTAAATTATTTAATTATGTTTTTGCATCGAACGTTTAAATTATCCCAATCTGGCAACCCTGCGGTGGCGACAAGTGATTCTAATGCTCGTTGTAATAATCCAGTGTAACACATTTCCACACCGTTTACATTCACTTTAGATTACAGTTACATTCGCGCTCGTCCGCTGGTGTGTGCGAGCTTTAAGATGTTGTCAGGCAAAAGCAAGATTTTTCTTATTGATCCGTTGATGTTTTTGGGCTTATAATTATTAATTTTTGTGCACATTTACATATTTGCTTTCATGGATTTTGATAAGAAAATATAAGCAATAAGTATTCCGTTGTGACGTGGTGTGGATGCATGATAAAATGGGTCAATAAATTAAATATTATAAATTAAAAACCGCAAATATCTTTTTAGTTCCATTTCTTTTTTCTAAATAAAGAGATATTTGTGGCTTGGACATAGGTATTTGAATTGATTTCCCTATTTTATATAGAAAAATAATTTGAAAAATTTCCAAACCTATTTGCAAAACTGCTGCGGCAAATCCTTGTTTTGGTTTCCGATAAGGTCTTATATAATAACAAAAATGTCTATACACTATCTGTCCACTTACTCTTGAAATGCTTCGGGCAGCATACGAATTCGACTCCAGTGAAAAGGGAAATCCCGCAGGGCAGAAGCATAGCGAACGACCTGAGTTGCAGACTTCGATCCGTACAGGCGACTGCCGCGGTGGCGTTCCATCGCTCGAAGGACCAGCAATTACTCTGGTTGTGTATGTGGTCAAATAAGCAATTCTCCGGCACCAATAACGCGTCCGATTGGAAGGGACCCTCTGCAAAATAAAACGGGAATTAATGATCGTGCTCCCGGAGTTAAATCGTCCGGATTAAATGTCACGCGCCGCGCTATATTGCTTTCTTTGTTCGCCCGGGGTCCGTCGTCTAGTTGTATTCGGGACCAGGTGATGGCGGGGGTGGTGGGGGACGTTCGGATTTAAATTACTTTTTCACGGTGGACGTGTGAGGAGGAGGAAAGAGGTGGCGCAGTCGAAACGGTTTCGGTGATAAATTACGGTTTCGGGGCGTGTGATTAACGTTTGGGACTCTGGGAGAATCAATCGGAAAGGAGGCAGGGCCGGTAGACAACGTTTTAGCGTCTACTTGTTGAGTTGAAATTAAAGAAAAACATCGCATTGGAATGGCGTGACGAGCAATTTACCAGGAAAAAGGGAGCGGGTTATTTAAGTTAGTTTGTTTGTTCTGCGGCTGTCAGAATGAGAAAAATGGGACGGAGTGTTTCGTCAGTTCGTAAATGTGTCGCATTGCGTTTTTAAGGGCACCTCAAAGGACTGTTAATAAATTTCTATTCATTCTCGTACTTTGGTGGATAAATGACAAAAATAAATATATATTGCAAAATTACCGCTTTAATGAAAATACGCAAGGCTTTTTACATCGACTATTGTAGCAGGTCGATTAATAGCCACCCATCACAAATTGTCTTTATTGAGATATAAATAAAAACTGACAATAAAAAGCTAAATTTCATTCAAAAATGATTATGCCAAAAATTGAGAGCATATTTTCCCGTGTATTTTTTGGAAGGCATAGAATAATATTGGTAATAATTTTTGCTTTAATATTATCAATAAAAATAATTAATTAAAAGTGGAAGAATAATTGAACGAGAATTTAAGAAGGAAATCTCATTATTAATGTGAAGATATTTGCTAAATTGTCGATCTGAAACTACAATATGTATCTATAAAGGATAACAATAATTGTAGGACGACTTTGAGTCACTATATAACATATATCTTCACAATAATGAGATTTCCTTCTTAAATTCTTATTCAATTATTCCTCCAGATTTAATTAATTATTTTTGTTGATAATATTAAGACAAAAATTATTATAAGTATTATGTCTTCCACTTATTAATACATATACGAATTTCTCCGTATAATACATTAGATTGACCAGTAGCACTGAAAATCCTTGGTAAGGTGAAACATATGTATGCTAATATCAACCGAGTATTACACACGTTTTTAATGTGATCTAATTCAATTAAAAGATGAAGTAACAATCACTATTAGTAGACGCGTTTCACTTTTCCAAAGCCCATAAAGCAGGTGCGGCCATGTACAGCTGAAACTAAGTCTACCCCAAACACTAGATCAGTCGTCACCTACATTCTGCAGACCTCGCACACAGAGAAAAATAAAATGGTCGCAATAGCAAATTACAATTAGATGACGAATAGTTTATTTATAAATCACTTTCGATGTATTAACATTTTTGGATTAGATGATTAATAATTCGTTAATTTAATTATAAATGAAACAACAGTTTGATTTGTAGGCCGTTTTTCACTCTCTTATTTTTTATTATAAATAGCTTTTTAGAAGATTAGTGATATGTTTCTCGTATATCTGTGCCATATTCAAGGTCTCGCTACAATGATATAAATGCAAAGGTTATTATAAATGTTATACATAAAGCACATCAGATTTTTGTAAGGAATTTATTACACATTTTTAGATAATCATACATTTAATAAGTATGATATGTTACTATAAGTTTTATTATGTAACTAAAAACATTTATATCATTGTAGAGAGACGTCCAGATGTCTGGAACATGTCACTAGTCTTTTAAAAAGATATTTATAATAAAAAAGAGAGTGAAAAAGGAAAGCTACAAGTCAAATCGTTGTTTCATTTTATTTATTATTAAACATAACTTCACTACAAGGGAGAATATACATATAATTAAACTAAAAATATTTTTGACTATACAGGGCGTTCCACCGAAGAGTAGATCTTTGATTACAGCTCTATTTTTGCCTTTAGGAAAAAATCTTTTGTACAAAAGTTTTATAGAATTCAATGCTGCGTAACATAAACATATTTTTGAATATACGGGTGTCCCATTAAAGAGTAGATGTTTGATTACAGCTCTATTTTTGCCTTTAGGCAGAAATCTTGTCTACAAACGTTTTATATAATACAATGCTGCATAACATAAAGATATTTTTGACTATACAGGGTGTTCCACCAAAGTGTAGATCTTTGATTACAGCTCTATTTTTACCTTTAGGAAAAAGTGTTTTCTACAAAAGTTTTATAGAATTTAATGCTGCATAACCTAAAACTATTTTTGACTATACAGGGTGTCCCATCAAAGAGTAGATCTTTGATTATAGCTCTACTTTTGCCTTTAGGATGAATCTTTTCTACAAAAGTTTTATAGAATTCCTTGCTGCATAATATAAAAATATTTTTGACTATACAGGGTGTTCCAAAAATAGGAAAACGCATACCTACTCGGATATTTTATATAGAGCATCTATAAATTATCCCATTTTTAAATTTTACGCGGAAAAATAAAATGGCGGACGCAATATCGGGGAGAAAATTTTGAAGTATAGGGAAAAGCAGCAACTTTTTTTTTAAAGCTGGGACTTATGGCATGTTATAAACAGAATAGGGAAAATGTAGAGAACAGGGAAAGGGAACAAAAGAAAACTACTTAAAGCGTACTGCACATTCTAAAAGTGGAAACTTCTCGAGTGAGTGGACCGACTTAAAAAAACCACACGGACCGCATTCTAGGAGAATGCCCGACTTCTAGTTAACATTACTAAACTTTATGTAGATGTATTTACTCTTTAGCACATGTCTCTAAACTTCCACGCAGCTCTGCACTCTCCTTCTCAAATTTAGTGCTTACTGCGCTTTTAAAGGTAGTGGCAGCCATTAATTGTGAAGAAAGGTATATGGCAAAAGTAGATAATGCTATAAACTTATTACAATATTGGACATTATCTTCATTTAATAGAAGAAGGTAAAAGGCAAGGCAAGGCGCTGAAACTAAAAATCAATCTGATTGAACTAACTTTTAAATGATATAAATAGAGCAAGGAGTTCTTCGTCCCGTACGAACAAACGCAGAAGTTGTCTGATTGCCTGTATAAATCCTGTAATAATATTTCACCGAGTAGGAATAACACATTTAGCGTAAAGGACCGTAAATCTCGTGGAATATTTCAATGCGGAGCGATGGCATACATATTCTTTAACTTGTTTGTTCGGCACAGACCACAACATAGCTGTTTTCGCTATATTCTGCGTATGGGCGGTGTTCTCAGATGTATTTGTTCGTGCATAATGTGTAGCATCCAAATATTTCCGTTCAGGCTTTCATTGAAAAGTAAGAATTGCTAAAATAAGTTACATATAATATTTTGAATACGTTTTAAGCGCTATAACAACAAAAAAATATATTTTTATACTTTTTATTCCTTGTATTTTATTGAAGTTCCCTTCACACTTTATGCGAGGCTTAGGACTGCAGCTTAGATAACCGGCATGTTAAAAACTAGTTATTTTTTGAATGACTGTAGTAGTCACATTTTTTTATTGTTTTTTTTTTTTTGTATTTCAAGTATACAATATTTACATATTAAATGGGATTCCAACCTATTATATTAAAATTATGATGGAATAGGCTATCGCACTTGTAATTTGAAATTATGGCCTATTTGTAATTATGTAATATTGTAAAATAGAGCCTGTCTTTGCACTGTGAAACAATTTGTTTCATTCTAGCAGCACCATCTTATGCTTTTTGATTGCTAATTTCTTGTTTTGGTGCCTCGCATATTGCATGCTATTAGATTCTCAAATAAAATCCAAGTTTAAGGAACTAAACCAATAAACTAAATACAATTCCAGTAAATACAAAAAGAATAAAGTAATTTAAGTTGCATAATATTAGTAGTTGTGCCAGAGTTCGCCAACATCATTGTCAAGTAATTCTAGTTTGAAACAGTTTGCTAACTTTATGCAATTACCAAATTCAAATAGAAACATCAGAAACTTCGCTGACGTATTTAGATCGTGGCTTGTACATACATATTGTATGTATTTATACATATATAAAGATTCCTTTAAAGTAGTAGGGATTGTAATAAGATTTTACTTATGTAGAGGTATATAAAAACATCGTAATTAACTACAAGCGCTAATGAAATAACACGTCAGAAAGATCGTCCAAATTAATTCTCTCGTTAACTTGAAAGATTTATATGCCAAGGAGTGGCGGCTTCAATTTAATTCAGAGCAACTACAGAGACGGGTGCGCGGATACAGGCTTCCACGGGCTGTATGATAAGTCCGCGAACTGTTTTAACGCGCAAACAACTGGTCGAATTAATACTTGGCTGAGATTATTACTTCGTCGAGATGTAAATAAATAAACGATGATTACATAATAGACATTAAATAGTACAGCAAAAGAAAAAAAGTTTTCGCGTAGCTTGGAATGAATTCCAAAAATATCTAATTCCAATAGTAAAAGCGATGTTCGCGGTCCGAAACTCTCACTAACATTCTATTTCTCTATTCCTGACTCATTGCTTTTTGAATTAATCATGCCAACCGAATGGGTTACAGGGGCGGGTAACACACTAGCGTGTGAATTAATGAAGTGGGGGTTGGTATTACTTTAGTGGCGGACATTAATTTTCGGTACTATGAAACGATTACGCGGTTACACTGACATTAATTCCCTGTGCCCTTGGTTAAACATGGATGCAAATGCGATTTTTCCTAATGACTTAATAACAGACAGGAATAATTAGAAAGGGTTGGTGCTAATGGGTTTCGTGACTTAAATTAATTTCCAATGCAAAAATAGCTCTAGATAAAATGATAGTCTAAAAGGGCTGTTTTGAAAGTTGTACCGTTGAAAGTAAGTGTCCTGGGTAAAATAAACAGTTATTTCATGTTAAATCTACCGAAAAAAATAATTAAAGCAAAAAAGCAGAGATTATTAGGTTAAATAAACATTTTAAGTTAAAATGAACAATCTCTTATTTCAAAGTAGCTATTTTGTATATGTAGTTATAGCTAACAATTGAAGCTATACTTTCTAGTTCAAGTTGAGAAGAAAGTATTACTCTTAGGAGATCGTATCTACCTAACGATGCTAAATCTATTTAAGTTCTTAATTTTAGGTATGTTGTCGATCTGAAAATCTTGATGAATTTCATGTTGGCGCTTAATAAAAGTCAATCCTGTGAATTTCGTTTGTATTTATTGATTATGTCCCCATTAATATGAACATTTATACAATAATATTTATTGTACTATTGTTTATACCACATTAAAATATATATGTATGTATATATTACAAGGGTGATATTACACTGCGATCTAAAAGATCTATTGTGTCCCCTGTTCTTGCTGTTTTACAGCCGGTCTTCCAATCCTATTCCTTTCAGAAAGTGTAGGATATCAGAAGGTCCCAGGTTAGGTAAGTCTCCCTCTTCGATTTCACGTGCTCCCAAGTGCAACGCCCTTGTAATAAGCAAATTATAAAACACAAATTGTTTTTGCATTTATTTTCAGGAAAACATACATATGCTTATAACAAATTAGGAATCATTTCTATAATCATAAGAGCACGATTAACTTATGTCGGATGACCAATAGGAAGATGATGATCAGGTTGATGTTGAATTAATAATAAGTTCTTTCGGTTCATCTTGTACTTCATCCAATCTCCACATGTCTTCCTCAAAAGGATAAAATTAAAACCACTCCACTAAATACTATAGTATACCTTTGGTAACATGTTTCAACAATTCTTCACGAAAATATTGTTGTATTCTTGCTGGATAAGCAGATATAGCATTTGCCACTAGATGGTTTTTATTTTCTTTGCGACCAGAATACACCATTTTTTTTGCCACAATCAAGTGCTTTGGTTCCTCGATTGTCTTAGAAGATTCTTATTTTTGACAAAATATGTAAGGCTATTCAGAATCATTTTCTTTTGACGAATAGACTTCTTTCGCCTTTGCTTGTAAGATTCCATACTCCAGTTCTACAAGTAGATCAACTTTTTGTAACTATAATGACATGGTTTCATTGTACTTAAAAGAGATAACACAAATTACAGTGATCGTAGTTATTATAAAAACTAGTCTGTTTAAACTAAATATGTAATAGAAAGAAACTGGGATAATCTCGAGAGATACAGAAAGATAATGGAAATTGACAAATGACAGGAACAGTGAATGATTACCGACAGTCGCTAAATAACCTGGCAACAATCCCTATCATAGAAAAGGATAGACACATATAAACAGGTATGAAATGAAAAAGGACGCATATAGTCTATAAGAACAATACTTCTTTTAAAACTTGATCTAGACTCTATACAGGTATTTTGAATTAAAAAGTTATTAATAGAATAATATTTTTACAACAAAGTGATTTTGATTCAGGCGATTCATTTTCCTCTCTCAGTGAAATATACCTATAATATCTACACCCTTTTTTACTACCCATAAAAATGTATTCTGTTAATCATCGGCGAGTACCTTGCCCAACAATGCGAGTAGGGAAAATACTTACTCGTAAGTAATCATTCATGTAGGGTATAATGATTGTCTAACGTAATTTATATCCCTATGCTATCGTATTTATTTCCATTGTCTAAAAAGTCTATTCAAATTCATTTATGCCTAAATTATTTACTTCGCACTTTCATGTCTTGTCAGTTAAATAGTTATTGACGGTATGCCATATAATATTTATAGTCGATATATTCTATAAATTTCAAAAATATTCCTTAACCCAGTCATAAAATTGGCAAAAGAAAATAACATAAAAAAATAATGTATAGTCACGTTGTTACGTACAGCACTACTCGGTACGCGGTACTTGTAGTTTTGCTTGCATAAATAATCGAAGATTTCTGGAGCGTCAATTCGCATTTAACTTGTTAAAGATGGTACATTTATCTGTAAAATCATAGGTAACCTCCTTGTTACTAATTTTTTTTTTACAGTGTATAGAAGTCATAAAGAAAGATGTAAATAAACCATCCACGGTACCAAAAGCATAGAATCTCCTGCGTGTAAAGGTGCTAGGCACTCTAACTACACCATACAACGTTCCAAAGATATGTCTAGTTCTATAGCAAAGCCATTATATTTGAATATGTATTGTCGCGCAGATTAAATTTTGATTTACGGTATACACGCCTTCAGATGCCCCCGATTTCTTTAAGTAAACGATCGGCCGTCCAATTTATGTGAAGGTTATGTGACACTAACGTCCCAGAAAGCAAAGGTAGCAGCTTTCGGCGACAGGCCTGCCTTTTATGCGCCACCCTTGCTACTATACTCGACCATGTTATGTATTTGCCGCGCGGAACCTCCTCAGAATATCTTTTGTAAATGCTGCTGCCGTGCCTATACAAAACGTGAAATATATTTAAAGTGTAATATAAATGGAAATCGGCCAAGCGTCTTATGGAATCTGATTGAATAACTTCAATAAGAAGGATAGACAGATCTCGCAGTGTTACCCAAAAGTATGGATTTACGATAGGTATGTATATATACAAGAAAAGGAAACTTCGAAACACAAACGAATATGTTAAAAGCGAGAGGAAGCAAGGAAGAATAATTATAAAAGAGTTCTCAATAAGAACGGCAATCATGTTTAAGGTGCTATAACTGCCATTGGTTGTTGTAAATATTAATTCATATAATTCAATTTTCTATTGCCAAAAAACAGTTCCACTTTGTAACACTGCTTTTCCACTTCTTTGTGACACTTTTTGTGAGGTTGGTAGTGCAACTCCTTGTTTGACATTTCTATATAGGCTTTTGCGTGGAATTGCGCATTGCACAAGAATTGTGTTACGAACATGAAAACATCCTTGCATGGCCCGACGGACTGCTCTCAGAGTGAGGTTTTCGTGGTTTCTTTTACTCCTTGGCAAATGCTGAGAGTCGCTTCACGGGTGCAGGCGTAATAATAACTCATGGCTGGGCCGATGCCCCCTGTAATGGGCGAAAGCTGTTGGGAGATGCCAAGGCATGAATTATTATTATTACGGATAAGAAATCCCAAGATAAGTTAATGCAAAATAGAAAAAAATAGCATAAAACGCACGTGTTACGATCACCAGAGGTGGAATAGATACATTTTAAAAGTATCTTCGATACTTATGGCAGATACTTCGTTAAAAATAATTTAAGATACTAGATGCCAAGATATTTTCTTTTCGAAGTACTTTAAGATACAAGAAAAGTAACTTAGTAACAAACTAACAGTATCTCAGATGTAGAAGGCACACAGCATAACTATTAAACTGGAAACAAAGATAAAAAATGCATTATAAATGTATTTTAATAAATTACACTAAATATCTACTAAGAATCAATAAAATTGATAAGTGTTTTCAAGAATTGAAATTTGACAAAAGCTATATAATCAATGAAATATGATAATAATAACAATTAGTTTGTTCGCGTCGCATGAACTATTTGCACCATTATGCACTTTTGCACACAAAAGTTCTAAAAAGTGCATAAAAGTGCAAATAGTTCATGCGACGCGAACAAACTTAATATTTGAGGAATCAAATATATATTTTAGAATTTTTGAGTTTGATGAAATCCATTCACTAAGTTAAAAGTTAAAACATTTATTAGATATTTTTATTTATACATTCATTTATTTAACAAACCATTTGCCTTTAATAAAACTAGGTTTTCAAAATTTTGATCTTCTGGGGACGTTAATGAAAGTACACAAGGAAAAGAACCTCTCAAGAGAAATCTGTACAAATGTCTTTTAGATATTGTAAAAGTTCTAATTCTAATTGCTGCTTTCATTTCTTGATATTGGTGCCGTCATATTAAATTAAAAACATCATCACCATCATTTCGTCAATTACTGTTTGGTCTAAATTTTATTCATGAGATTAATCCATTGTTGTTTTTAATTATTCCCATTTACATATTATTAACTTTTATTCATTTAGATTCTGTTTTTTTTTTTATTTTATCAAAATTTAGAGATTTAGGGATTCAATTATTTTTTCCAATACAGAATTTAAGTATTTAAAGTTAGCGTCTCTAAGTCTTGCTAATTTCATGCGTAAACTCACAATAGATGGAAGTAAATACCCGCAAAATATTTTTTTTTTTCACCTTGAAGTAAATCTATTGTCGTAGCCTATGAAACCATATGCTATGTATGAGCCTTGTTCATATATCTTAATAGTTATTCAACCGATTGGAAGTACCATTGCGTGTCTGTTAGATGGCGCTCTACGCAACGTAAAATCCCATTTATGCCGCGCGCCATCTAAGAGGCACTCAAAGGTACTTTTATTGGTTGAATAACTACTAAGGTATATAAACAAGGGTATAAGTCATATGGTTTCAAAATTTTACATAGTTCGTCATGATAATTAAGGTCTACATCTTTTGAGGAAATCAATTAAGATAAAATTTAGGTTGAAAGTGAAGATGTGAAACTGTTTGAGTTGTCCTCCAAAAATCGGTTGTTTAAGAATTGTATTCTGGTGTCTTGAAACTGTCCTACGATATACTGCAGTGATGTTGTACGTAAAAATAAATCTGTTCTGGATTAATAGTTTTGATCTGTTCTTTATAAGACGAATATAAGCTTGAAAAAGACAACAGTTCTATTGAAACGTTGCTGTTATTTAAGGAATATTAACAATAAATAAGTAGCTCCGAAACTGGCCGTTGTTTTAGTTAGTATACGTATCTTTACATACTTTATGGTTTCTTAGAGCCGTTTTACACGTACGAGAATTTTTACATAAATCATAACAAAAATTTTGGTGAGAATTTTCGTAAGAAATTTTGTCGCGACACTTTCAGGTCATTTTACGCAGGAATAAATTTTACCCGGAATTTTCACGATATTTGTTGTTATAAGCAGGCGCATTTGTTAAATTAAATTGTTATTCGATTATGGTTATCATAGAAATCCTAAATAAATAGCAGTTAACCAATAAACCAGCAAAATATGGATCATAATTGTTTAGATTTAGGTTACAACTTAGAAGTGCAAATGGAAGTAACCTTATACCTGTGTAAAACGACCTGAAAGTGTCGCGACAAAATTTCTTACGAAAATTGTCACCAGCATTTTCGGTATAAATTTTGTTATAATTTGCGTAAGAATTCTCGTACGTGTAAAACGGCTCTTAGATACAAAACCGTACTTAGATACTTTTAAGTATCTTTTTACACAAAATATTTCCACCTATGATTATAATACTGCTGTTTTAATATACTATTATCTTGCCAATATTACATTTTGATAGTAAACACACAATTGATTTAATATAAGTACTGCGTTTTGAACTGAAAGTTAAAATTTTTGTCTGAATAGCTAATGTTTTTCAAAATAACTTTGTGTGTGATAACTTTTCAGGACACAGTCACCAAGTTACTATAACCTGTCTCCGAACGTGTCACAACTTACTTTCAGATGCAATTAACATCAGCATCATTGCAACTTACGTGAAGTGAAATGTCAATATTGTGTAGGTTATAATCAATTCCCTGCACAATCACTAATTTACCAGATTAATTCTGAACGCGACAAACTCTTCACCACCACAAACGCAGTATTCTACGACGCGTGTTAGTTTATGTGGCCAGACCAGTGCCACCAACACCTACATACATAATTCGCCGAGAATCGAGACTCTAATTACTACAGAGATTCTACAGCTGTTAATTCGATATATTATTGCGGCTTCTGCGTTTATATGTATGTAGATGTTAACGGAAACGTTGGGTAATAATGCTATTGATTTATAACATTATTAATAACGCCTCCCATACCCGATGCGGTATTGATTTACCAAATGACGATGCCGAGCACGTGATTTTCAATGGGAAACGATGATTTATGTCGCACGCAGTCCGGTACAGCTAATACGGCCCTCGTTCGCGGTTTGTTTGTTTTTAATTTGCGTCCGAATAATTGATTATTTTGTCAAAAACGCCGAGCCGATTGGTTTTATTAAAATTGCGTTTAAAATGTTTGCGAAAATATGGGTTTATCTAGGCATTTTTTAACAGTTTGCTTGCATTTATTTTTGGGAATATTTGTAAAATATTTTGAAAATATTTTAGAATGTTTGTCGCTGTCTTATGCGATCTGTCGAAAGCATTTGATTGTGTTAATCATGATCTTCTATGTGAAAAGCTTTACTCTTTAGGCTAGGTGTTGCAGTGGATTACTTCATACCTCTCTGACAGAATACAGTGCGTAGAAATAAATGTCATTAACGCTAAATGAGCTACAAGCTGGCATCACCCTTATTGCCCAATAACACAGGTGTCCCTCAAGGGTCGGTACTTGGCCCACTGCTTTTTTCATTGTTTTTAAACGACATTTTTCAATTTATTTGTGATTTCATGGTTGCATGCTATGGTGATGATATCACCGTAATAATTTAGGGAAATGAAAACAATATTGAAGCCCTTACAAATATTATGCTGGACAAAAATTTTGCATGGTTTTGTGCTAATAAGCTATCATTAAATTAAAAAAAAAACAAACTACTTTTTTTTTTCATACTTTTGCAAAAAAAGTTGGATACACATTAATAATGAGCAATTGAAATCCTTGAATCGGTAACCCTTTTGGGTTTAACTCTTACACCCACCTTAAATTGGGATAATCATTGCCGATCATTAATATCGACCTTGAATAAATCTATTTTTAAACTTAGATCACTTAAAAATATACTGAGCCACACACATATCTCGAAACAAGTACATTATGCCGAATTTCATTCTCATCTACTCTACGGACTTCTACTTTGGGGATCATGTGCCTCAGGTATTTCTTAAACAAAAAGCGGCGGTTAGATGTCTAGCGGGTGTTACTCAATTGACGTCATGTACGCCTTATTTCATTTCCTTGAAAATATTAACACTTTGTGATTTATACAACGTGTGTATAAATTGTCGCAAAAACTGCACGTAGCGACATACTTCGTTCGTTTCTGAATCGAAAATCTAAATGGTAAAATATTGTACTATGCTTCATAAGTCTTCACGAGGTTCTTGAAGTTCGGTTTTTTAGTTCCTTAATAAGCGTTTGTGTTCGTTATTTGTCGGTATAGATAGCTGCAATTTTGAATTTAGACGATTTCTTATTCCTGTTTTTTCGTAAACAGTTTCTTTTTGATTTTAGAGCCTGGTTGCAACATTTCTTCATAAGCATCCTCTCATGAAAAACACATTTGGCAACATTGTAGGACAATGACTTTGTATTCTAATTTGATTTCAATCAAAACCATTACTGTCAAATTTTGACGTTAATCTGAAGTGTTCAATTTTATGCGTTTCGAGAATACGGTCACCAAAGAAAGTTTTCAGTTAATGTTTGGCTGGGTATAATAAATCACCGTGTCGTTGGGCCAATCTATCTGCCACATCGACTTGATGCCAACGGGTATTTAAATGTATTAGAACAAGTTATTGACGAGATGCCATTGAATATACGCCGTAACATGTTTTACATGCATGATGGAGCTCTGGCACATTTTTCTCGTAATGTGAGAGAGTGGTTGGATGAACACTTCCCTAATAGGTTGATTGGTCGCGGTTGTCCTATCCTATAGCCTGCAAGGTCATCCGACCTAAATCCTCCCTACACCTCCACAAGACGCTGACGAAGTTATAGGACGAATTAACGCGGCAGTATTCGAAATTACACCGGAAAGGCTTGAACAAGTAATACAGACAATGCCTCGTCGATTGCAAATGTGTTTACAAACAGACATATATCAATTTCACTATATGCGTAGGTAATAGTATCGCTAATTTAATACAAGAGATGCGTTCGAAAAATCAAAACCACTAATTCTGTTTTAATAAAGCTTTCTTATTGCTTTTCCCTATGTATCATTTGTGTTATCCAATCTGTCATTTGTAATTCTGGTCTGTCAATTTTAAAAAGTATTGTAACTACCATTACGGTAGTATGCGACTACAGTGTTGCCAAATGTATGTTACTTACCATATTTTACCATTTAGATTTTCGATTCAGAAACGAACGAAGTATGTCGCTACGTGTAGCTTTTGCGACAATTTATGCACACGTTGTATATATTGGAAAGTAGCTGCTATGTACACAGAAGCACTTTTATTAACAAAAACAATAACGAACATAAATTTAAATTAAGAAATCTGCGAATTCATTCTGCTAAGCATCATCTGAAAGTATAGATGTGTTAGGAATTAAAATTTATAACCATCTGCCAACAATTGGAAAACTTTTACTTCTAAAAAAATTAAACAAACAATTAAATCTTGGCTGCATACTGAATGTTTCTATACAGTCACAGAATTCAATAGCTTTTAGTATATTCGTTTTTAATTTAATTTTTCAATAGTTTTTAGTTTTCTTTGTCTCATCACATTGTAGTTTGTATTTAATGATTTTTTTGTAAGTGTTTGTGACGCATTTCATACCTGGTCTTGGAAATAAAGTTTGCATTATTATTATTATTACTATTATTAATTATTATTATTATTATTATTATTATTTATTATTATTAGAAATCAACAGCGATGAAGAAATCAACCACAAATTTTCGGTAGCTTCTCTTTCTTTCACGATAACTTGGAAGACACTGATCATTGCCAGCGAGTAGTAGTCATGGCCATAATCGAAAAATGAAAAAAAAAGCATCATTTGATTATGAGTGATATAATGATAAACGATTGTGAATGATAATTGATTATGAATGTTTATTGGAACGATCGTGTTCACGATTGTAATAAGTAGGTATATATAGAAGAATTGGGAAGAATAATGCATAGAAAATTTATGAAAAGTGGTTTGTTTTGGACCCGTGTAAAATTTCAGATTTTCCCTAAAATTGTAATAAGAACCATTATTCTTCATTCAATTCTCTGGCATTGTTTGCTTCATTTTTTGTAGACTTTGTCTGGTGTTATCGTCATTTTTTTTTTTTGATTGATCCTCCATTATACTTTAAATAACAACTTTCATACGATACACAATCCCTTGAAAACAAAGATCTCCTTTCATCTTTTCACTAACGCCCCGGAGTGACAATTTAGACGCGTTCAAAGTGCGACTGATCTAATATAAACGATAAGAACTCTGCCCTCGTTTGCCTTTCCTTTCACAACGAACCGTGCGAAACGAAAGCGCCGCCGTGGTCTTTCTTTACGGTGCGTCTCAGAATTTAAAGAGTGTATCTCAATATCGTAAAAATTCGACGATTTTTTCTTTTTGTTCCGGGAACAGCTTTTCGTATACATTATCTCTGTTTCCCATGTTTTCGTTCTGGGCATCTGACCGTTATTACTTAGGGAAAAAAAGCGATATTATTTCCGTCCTTAGCATATCTTATATTTACGATTTTATGCTTGGTTTTTTTTTTGGGATTGCGTTTATTTTTCACGTCCCGATATTTTATCGGATAGAGTTATAAAGTCTCATATTCTGGTATAGATTGCCATTTTTGTGTGTTGTTATGGTGCTGTTTAGGCAGTTTTGAAAATTTGCCTAGTCAGATGGCAGAAGAGTTGGTACTTTTTGTAATTTATATCTGCAGATTATCGTGTGGCACACTCACGTATCTACAGGCCCCGTATTATCCAGTTTACGCAGCTTTTACCAAGTTTATACAACCACAAAATGCTTCTGATTTTATTTATAATAATATATTCATAAAAACATTATTGCATCTTAATGCACTTATAAAATGTTTATGCGAACGGCCTTGTAATCATTATAGCACGTAGAACCAAACTTTTTAGGTTAAGTGATACTGTGAGGTTATGTATGTATATTGCAGTAAAGCACAAACATTTTGTGCTCGTAGAAATTTTAAGGGATAGAATTATTATTTTAAGATATATCAAGAGAAAATGTTGGGGATTTTCAGCAATGAATGTAATGACACTAAACAAATCCATTCAGGCAAAAAATCATGAAAAAAAACAGGAATTCTATACTACCAAAGTCTATTGAGCATATTAGTCAATTATTATACACCATTCTAACATCTATTTTAAGGAAAGTCGGTAATCTGATATTAATTAGTAGTCGTTAAGAGCCTTTATCGATAAAATCAATATTTGGACCGATTAAAGTTCAAGAAGGTATATATAGAGGGATAATGAACAGCCAAATATTGAAGGAGCTATAGATCAGCGAAGACATATTTATCAGTTTTGACAGGTCCGCGTGCACCAACGTCCGTATATACAAGGTTACCTCGTAACTTTTCAGCCAATCAAGAGAAAGAGCGCGAACGCGTCATCATGTATGCTGTTTTTAATAAATAAAGTGGTGCATATATGTAAAAATAAATAGCGATTTCTACTCCCAAACTAAATATTTATTTTTTATAATAAAAAACGAATTTCTACTATTACGTAATAGTAAACATAAGTAAATCAAGTAAAATAATATTATATAAATATAACACAAAAGTTAACATTGTCTTATTATTATATAATCATAAACATAAGTAAATTAAGCTAACAAAATAACATTAATTTAAAAACTAAGAAAACTAAAAATTTAGAAATACAGATTTATGTAATGTTTTTTTTCTTTTTTTCTTGGCAAATTTGCGTCCTTCAGATTTAACTTCTCTCTTTTCAGTGTTTTTTTTTCTGTTTTATGTTTAAATATTTATTAAAAAAAATCTTAATGTAGAAAAATTTTCAATTAATGTTTTGTCAACAGGAGCGTGTCTTGCAATATACTTTCAAATTCTTTTTATTATAACAGAATACCCCAATACTAATCTTTTAATGTAAACAAACACGAGAATTATTGCGAAGCACGTCATCACAGCGTCATCGTGTATCCACCCTCTCCTTTCCCCGGGCCTCACCTACAGCTTACGAGGTAACCTTATGTATACGGACCTTGCGCGTGCATGACTTTGGCGTTCTGACAGCACCGTCAATTTACTCAGAGGGCGCCACTGCAGTTATTATTCTGACGTTAAACTGTCGTTTGGAATAATCGAGAATAATTTAATGTTGTCCTTGGAATAATTCTAGCGCGTTCTTAATTCAACTTATTGTTATTTTGTTTGTTTCTTGCTGTATTGTTATTTAATAATATAATAACGTCTTTATTAGTAATCAAATTCCGTAAAAGATGCATTTACACACGTTTAATGCAGCAAATAACAGCAGAAGACGAATGGTGGCCACTTTGAGTTGAAGTAGCCATTTCCCTCTCTGACACATGCTCTTTATGATTGGTGTAAAAGAACAGGAAGACAAATGAGGCACCTGATGCTAAAATAGTGAAGTAGCGCTAGAAGTTACATTTCCGGCGACAAATCATCAAATGTGCCGACAACAAGTGACGCTTCTGCGAACAGATAAGACATCTGTTCGCTGGCTAGATGGAGAGTATGTGGTTAGGGAAATGAAGAAGAAGAAGGCTAGGGCATGTCTGGAGAGCTGGACCATCTTTGGTGTTACTTTGACCCAGAACAAGCTGGCTACAGCAAGTGGAAAATGACCTTAGAAGGAGAAAGCTGGATTCAGGGAGGTATGGAGGGAGATTACTGATAAAATTGGAGATGAGGGCTGACCCACCGCAAAAAAATTGGTCTAAAAAGCTTCCATAGGGAGCGGTGTAACAACATTATGAGGTGTTTTTTACCATTACATATATACATATACAGATCAAACAGTCGACCTATAGTCAGGGCATCGTAGGTCGGAAATAGTCGGGAAGGGAGATAGCAGGAATTATTCTATTTCGACAACAAAATGCAACTGCACGCTATCTAGTGAAGTGTTGTATCACGTGGTATCACCAATGCATGTCTTATAGATTATTTTATATATCCATATTAAACGAAATTCTTATAAAATTAAACCTTAAACATTTTTGTAACTGAAGTAATGGTTTCAGTAAATTTCTATCTTCAAGTAATTATACAAGAACACATTTTAAATATTTGCACAAATTGCCTGCAGTGGTGCCATCTGGTCACCTGCCAGTAATCGACGGCTAAAATAAACAACAAAGGAAAGGTATATATGCCGATAATCGTTCCGAAAGATAATCCCCTTGATGTTATGCGACAAAGATGCCGCAATCTTTTCAGCTAGATTTACATGCGCAGTGTTTTGCTTTACAGTTTCTGCAGAGGAATTCGATAACAAAATGATTCTTAGAATCTACACACGCGCAATGGCTGGTAGATTAAAGGAGATGCATCTTTCTTTGTGTTTCCTTATGGCTTATTCTCTCTATGTCATCTTTTTTTGAGTCGATAGTACGCGTAGTTTTATACGCCCGTTTCGAACGGAAGAACTCAATTTAGGGAAAAGATTTCGTATAACATTTCTATTTGTAAGTAAAATAATCAATCCTCTCATTATGTGAATACCCAAAATGTTCATCTCTACTGTATTTGCCTCAACCCTCAAAGTTTATGGTATCTCCGGTAAAACAAAAAAATATATTTAAATATGTATTTATCGTCCAAAAGTACTTTAGTTGTGCATTATCATCTAGGGTATTACTTTTACAATTTGTTTGAATTACATGCATATAAAAATTCCAACTCTATTTTGACTAGACTTTACATTTACTTATGTTAACATACTACTGACAAATCATCTAAAGAATTGTCGTAGGGAATCGCTTTTGGTCTTCAGCCATATAATAACCACACCACTCCTGTCGTCGTATCTCTTTAATATCATCAATAAAAGTCACCTTTCGCAGTCGCCGACAAAAACCATCTCTTTTTAATAAATTTGTCTCAAACGATTGCTACTCCTCCCACATTGTTCCAATCCCAAACGTCCGAAGCAATTTACAATAAGGAGATGAAGATAAAAATGAACCAGAAAGCGTTCCACGTAATCGATCATTAAAATAAGAACTGCGCGATTTATTTTGAATTTACTATTTGTGAAATTTGAAACAGGAAATTGTAATTGATTGGCGTCAATCAAATAGGACGTCTAAAAAGGCCTAATTTTAATAATTTATTTAGTTTTTTCTTTCCCCAGGAATTGGAATCTGGCAAATTATAAAATCCGAGATTACGAAACTTTATAAATTCATTATTACTCAATATTGGATGCAAACGCAGCTTTGAAGTACATTTCTAATGAAATATCTCTAAACCCCTTGTATTTCTGACTTCATTAGACGCAATGAATACAGAAACATTGTACATCAACTTATATTGTTGCCGTACATACATTTTTAATAAATGCATAGGAAAGTGCCACTTAGCATTAAACCCTTCACCTCAAGGAGTATTGCGAAGGTTTGTTAATGGAAGAACGGGAACATTACCATGACAACGCTGCTTTGTAGTGCATATTTAAAACCTCTTAAACCTCTACCGTTGCTTATCTGAACTTTTCTGGTCTTCCTCGCTTCCAATTTGTCCACTTTTTAATATTAACTAGACTACTTATTCCGGTATAGTTTATTGTACAATTTTATTTCATTTTCTTACTAATCTAAGGATAAATGGTACTTGATTGAACATATTTTATTTATGTTATTTATTTACGTTAAGGTAATAATGAAGGAAAAATAACTTAAAAAGAATATTGAAAAGATCTCGGTCATTTGATTCAAATTCTAATAATTTGAAAATTGGTATTCTAAACTTTCAGAAATTGATAATTTGTTTGATGACAATTGAATAGTGTATTTAAAAATGTAGCAGGCATCAGGTAAACTATTCTTTATTGATGAAAATATATCCATTTTTTTTAAAATTTCATTTACATCGTCGAATAATCATGTTTCAACATTTTTCATCTTTATATTTACCTGTTACGTTGGTATTCCCCAGGGGTCTGTTTTAGGCCCAATTTTATTTATTATTTCTATTAATGACATTATCGATTTTATCAGGTTTTCATTATTTTTATATGCTGACGAACTGACGATACAACTGCATTTGTTATGGGCACTGATCCATTGCATGTTGGTGATCGAGCGGCTGCGACTTGCTTTTCTGATATGACAACGAGGAAGAAGTAATTATCTTAAAAATTAATAACTTTTGCAGTCATTTTTTTATTACCCAACCATGACTTCATTGATGGCTTTGACGGTTTGCTTTGCTTTATACGGCCTGTCGAATCATGAGTTGCACGTATTCACCGCTAGCGCCACCTACAAGACCTTTTTGGGAAAAATGTACACTCTTGCGTTGGCAAGATTGTGCCAGCAAAACGTCAATTTGAATTTTTATGTCATATTGATCAAGTGCTGAGATTAATATTACTCCAAAAGTCTAATTAATCTATTTGTTTGCTATTCCATTATATGGTTTTGCACTATTTACTTTTGTACTGTGCCTGCCATTACTATTATTTTGACGTGTTGAAAAGGTAGTTCTGATGCTCTTAAATGTCGTATAGATATCGCTACTTACCGGAATCTGGTGTAATATTCAATTCAATATAAATTTGAATCATTCGATAGGCCGAATAAAGCAAAGTGTCAGAGCCCTGTCAGGGTCATCAAGCAGATGGTGGTCTTAACATATCCAATAATAATCCTCTCAAACGTTTACTCTCATAATTTTTTTATTCTGATTTACAAAAGCTAGACGACGAATAGCCATCATTAAATTAAAAACAAAAAAATAAGAGAGGACACTTTTGCATTTCAAACTTTTAGTTTTGTTTATTTTCAACCTTTGAATTACGATTGATCACATTGGAATCTAACTTTTCTTACCTATTTTTTTTTAACTGATAAAATAAATGTTGCCATTTTTGTGGGTGTGCTCCAAAGGGTAATATTTTCCCCGAAAATGCAGTAAAAGATATTAACAGAGTTTGCATTACATTTGCCTAAGGGATTGGTGGAAACGGCGGTTATTTAGATGAATTTGTATAGGGGCATATTCAATTTTTTTTCGAAATGTTTTATTTTATATCAGCTGGGGTGGGGATTAGTGGAGAGGCCCGATTTAAGTTCTTTAAATAATTAAATAATTCCGTTATCAGGAATGTGGTGACATTTACTTTGGGAGGACCCTGTATATTAGAACACACCATGCAGTTTTAAGTAGAAATTTACATTAACTTTTTTTTTCGTATTCCTACAAAAATATGAAAATCTGAACTATTGCATTTGTATTGTACGTCGTGAATATTTTCATTGGAGTTGTATGGAGGAAATTGAAAATCCGCCGATTCGCGATGGGACGTTTCACCCCTTCAAAGTGAATGGATATTTGAAAATATTCCGAAATGCGATCTTTATTCAAGAAACAAAATTGTTAATTATGAGTGTTAAGGGACATGCAAAGAGTCCAGTTTCAAAGTTGGTATAAAAAAAAATCTGAGATTGTAAAAATCATTAAATTTTATTCTGATAATGATGATTTAAAAGCTTTGTCATAAGATACAAGAAAGTGCATGTTCAACTACAGAGACAGGTTAGGAGAATTTGTTCTTTGGATTCACTTTGACTTGTCAAACATTCTCTTTTGTCTTTTTGCGTCGAGAGCCTCGCATTCACATTGAATGTTGTATGCGTTCTCTGTCATCTCATTACACAGTCTGCCTGCAGTTGGTACTATCTGCAGTGTTGATCTTGATTTTTTGTAGGTGCTTCAGTGTTCAATGTCCGGTTAGGAGACCTGTTACAGTGCGAATATGAATCCCACTGAGCTGCAATATGTCTTTACTTTTCTTTTTTGATAGCGCTTAATATAATCTGCCTGGTTGTATTATTCCAGTGTTCTTCGTGTCTCTCTTTGATTCAACACCTCACCTGTTCTCGTACTGTGTGTTTTTAGACACTCCGAGAGCTGGTTTTGGGCCTATATGAAGCCGATGATCCTTTTCTTGCTAACTCATCGGCTTTTTCGTTTCCTTCGATTGCCGAATGTCCGGGTACCCACAGTAAAGTGACTTTATTGCGGTCTGTTGGGCTATTCAGTTCTCGAATATATTTCCAACTAGTCTTGGCGAACCTAAAAAATATTGACTTTTACTTTAGTGGAACAAATAATAATGGAAAATTGTTTTGCGTGTATAATTTTTTGAGATAAATTAGTCATATATTGATGTTACTTAAAAATGTTGTTATTTGTAGCATTTAGGTGTGAAAGCTTTTTTTTTGCAGAATAAAGTTTATTTTTGTTTGTACGGTTGTATACGACTTCGGCTGTCATTCACTGCCGTAATACCCATTACATTAACAGCTAAAGAAACGTGATTAAGGAAAAGTTATTTATTCAACGAGACCGGAAAGATCCCCACTACACAAAAGAAAATTTAAAAAGCCCAGAAAATGTATTTCCTCCCAAACACCAGCTGATACTTCCTTTCTTTGTGATGGATTATACCTTCTCGCCATCTACCGGTGGGTGCGTTAGCGCACAACCGTTATAGTCGGTAGGTTGGTAGCGTTGGCTGGCGGCGAAACAGATGCGTTGACGAATACGGCGGAAAGAAAGAAGCCGAAAAGGGTCCAGGGAGAGGGAGTAGGGAGTGGAAGGAGGAATAAGGTAGTTGTTATGCACGACAGGTGTACCACTCCCGGCATTTCGAATACGTATTCGCGTTTTCCGAGCGACAAGTGAAATATTTAAGGCGACAGATATGGAATTTCGATGGGAGAGACGAAGTACGAGGGAGGGAGACAGACGGAAGCATCGGTTGCACAAAATTCCCTTGTTTATTGCAACGATGATGGCGAAAATAATACTTATAAGGGAACAGAGTGCAGTGACACTCATTAATCGAGTTGAAACGTGGCATAATTGTGTTCAATTTGGCGGAGATTATATGTTTAAGTGGTGAAAGCTACCCTTAAAATCTACACGGTTTTTGAATTCATACCGTTACCAACAAAAAAAAAAATATATATACCTTGCGATTTCTATAGATCTATCAAACTTAATGTAGATGAGATTTTTAGAATTCTGCCAGTTTCTCTGGTATATTTAATGAATGATGGCAGTAGGCATGTAGGCAACCAACCTAACAAACAATTCTCGGATACATATCTAATATTACGATTTTTATTTCGTTGTGCACCTACAGATTTTTAATTTTTTTTTAAAACGGCGCATTTTATTGTCGAAACTGAGACGGTGCTGTAAGCATTAGTGGTCGATAAAGTTTAATCCGTGATAGCGGGGGTAATAGCATTCAAAACTTAAGCTATTGTGAGATGAAAGTGAAATAACCATATTCGTTATTGTATTTGAATTTTATTACTATAACTAACAAACATGAGTAAAATTTATATAGATGCAGTTTTTCCAGGTTGACTCTGTGTGAGTAGGGGAGGGTGAGGCAAGATGGTGCCACGAGGCATCATGAGGACATCGTCTTATCTGCAAAACGGCAGTAAGCATCTGTCAAATAATAGCAGTTCTAATATTGACAAGTGCTGTTTTATGTTTGTTGTAATGTAGGAATCTTTACTAGTCGTAATAACAAAGATATTGCTGTTTGTGCGTGAACTTTGCAATTTCCAGAATTTCGTTATTATTTTGATGGTGAGTTCAACGGCCAGTATTGGAAGCATAAGTAAATTATTTACAACTACACTTTTTTGTGTTTATTTATTGACATGTACTGCATGTATTTTCTATAGTGTGTTATTTGTTTATTTCAAATATTTAATATGTTATTATAACATAACCAGAAAATGTCCCAAAGGGGCAAGATGGGCTATGGTATGGGGCAACATGGGGACATCATTATCTCACTCTACAGTCTGGTCCGTTATGCCTGGATGTGCCATTATGCTTTCTCGAAGACAATGCCTATTTCTCATGTTAGGAATAAAGTACAGGTTCAATCAAAGCGTAACAAGGGAAAGACAACAATCCTTACAAGCACTACGTATAAAAATCTGCTACAAGAAAATAGCAGTCTGGAGAATCCCTAAGGCAACTAGAAGTGCTGAGGGAGAGTTAAAGGAAAAAAAATGACAAAGAAGAAAACAGAAGAGATCAAGAAGCCGAATTTTGTAAGGAAAGCAAAGAGATAGATGTTTAGAAAACGTCAAGGAAATAATCAAGTTCTTCTGTTGAGGAAGATGACGCTCAATGTTAGTATTTAAGGGAAGTATTGATACAATGCCATGGATGGCGAGGTTGGGTACATGAAGGCTGTGCGAATAACGTGGATGAGTTCGTATTCTATTGTCTCAATTGTGAAGATTAAGTTTAATATTCTTATCGTTATTGTATTTTTTTTTGTTTTAAGTAGTTCCGCTCTAAAGAGTTTAAGCTTTGTCCCTGCATGTTTTTAAGAATATTTTAAGAATCTACATTTTTTTTATCTATTACCTAGATTTATGGTACGACCCATTCTTAACTGGAACTCCATCTTGCCTCCATGGTGGGGCAAGATGGTGTATTTACACATTCCTTTTCAAAATTTTCTCACAGCATCAAGAGTACCCATCGAAAAATTGTAAATTCATCCGTCAGTAGATAAATGTTTAAAGATTACAACAAGCGTACTTAGAACCTTGTATATCAATTTGTAATCCTGATGCAGTGTTCTAAAGCCTAATGTTCCCATCTTGCCCCACCTTTCCCTACAAGGTGAATTGAAAATCAGGTCAAAATCTTAAAATGTATCTATATAGATACATTCAAGTAACAATAATTATACAGAAGAGGCCAATTTCGTCCACCTATGTTGAAGATTTGACAAGAGAAACTGTTCTGGGATGAATATACTTTTGATAATAGTACAAATGTTTGGTATACTGAGAATCAATTATCCGCCAATTTGTCTATTATTAGAGGTTAGAAAATCTTAAATCCGTCTGTCGGTCCCAAATATTTCAAATTTTAGCGTGTCGCAAGCAAATTGTTTACTTCGTCAAACTCCGCCTTGGATACAATTGGTGTATTTTCTGTAAGGCTTTTCTTTTGGATATATGATTTTAATAAGTACCTAATCTTGAATTCCATGAGGCAAAGGAATGTTTGAAGAAAAAGTATGTTGGTAGCTATGTAACTATAATAAACATTTTTCTTTATTTTGAAATGTGTCAGATTCCTTTTACAAATAAATTGTAGACAATTATTTCAATCCTATTATCCCTTTTAAGATATTTTCGGACAATAAACCACAATGACTATAACATTGTCACCTTCAGAAGAAAATTACCTAACACCAAAAATGTATAATTAGAAGGTAAAAACTGCATAGATATAATATTATCAGGCTTTTCAATGTCATTTTTTGATAGTAGGTAATTTGTTTGTTTCTTGGACTTAGATATTTTGTCAGCTAGAAGATTAGAATTAAATATCTAATGGCTCTAAAATCTCATTTTCAATAAAATATGGAGTTATGCATTTTTCTTCGGAAGGCGACGATATGTATATTTATATGTCACTCTCATTTCACAATTTTGACCACTGTTGCTCCCACTGAACTGAGTTCGGAGTTACTGCTAATAGTTTTGCCGATGAAATATGCGTCCAGATACTAAATTGAGTGTTACTCCTGTTGATGATAGCTTTGCTATCGAAACGGGTGCCCAGCAGTGATGGGTTGCTACGAAGCAAACTGCTATTTTGTGGCAGCTAACAACCGTTAGCAGCTTGTAGCAGCTATTAAATATCAAAAGAAGCTGCTACTTTTTGTAGAAAAGATAATTCTTTTTAGGATTACGAAGGTCCACACCTGCGAATATCAAAGATCTTTTTTTTTCAAACTAAATTCTTTCAGTAATGTTTCAGCATGTAGTTTATTATGCCACAGTTGTACGATATAACTTCTTGAATTGAAGCATTAATAATGTTAAACAAGACTCACCTAAGCACCGATACGGCTTCACCCATCTTGCGGTTTTACACTTTCCACGCGCTTGAGAGCCGGCCGTGGATCCCACCCGGCACCAGGATCCAATTTTCAGATAATGGCTGCTCTCGACTATGTTCGTGATGTCCCTCTTCGGATACATCTGGAAAACAAAGTGGAAATATGTTCAACACGCTAAAAACTAAATCGCTGTTGTTGTTTCACGCCCAAGAAGCGTGAAGACATGATACGAAAAAAAGGTAATCGGTTCGAGGGAGATATACGTCAACGTCCCTCAGCGTCGAATAAAAGTCATCTTTGTGTGCGTATGTGTGTGTGTATAAAAGGCAATTTGTAGCGGTTCATATTTACTGTTAAATCATTCTCAGCGGCGTTACCGCCAACAAGATCTGCGGCTAAGGTTTACTTTTAAGCCGAGGTGATTGATTGCGTTCATTTTTCAAAAGCGGAAAAGTTGGAGGTCCGATAGATATGACGGGCGGGCGCGGTCGGAATGAAAATAAAAGGTTTTCTTTTTCACCTCTTTTTTTCTACATTACACCTCGATTACCGGGCTTTTCCGTTTCGTGGCAGTGGAAGGCTTTTTATCCTTCGTGGGGTTGTCTGTTAAAAAATGCTCGATAGCTAGTGATTTTCTAAGTCCGAAAAACCTCGTTTAAAGTTACAAGCGCTTAAAAGGTTTTCTCCTTGCTTAATTATCCTTTCAAAAGGTAAAGGTTGATCATTGTGGAAACTGTGGGTGGCACAAAAGAAATGGATGAAGTTTGAGGGTTTTTTTCTGTCCTGTAATCCATTTCTGACTCTGTGTGAGTAAATCAATAAGGAATTAGGGGATTGAAATAATGGTCCATTTTCTCACAAATTCTTTTTAATTAAAAATAGTTAAACATGGCTAAAAAGGGGATACAAGATCTGGACAAAATTTAAAAAATTTGAAAAACCAAACTACTAGTAAACGGAGGTGATTTGAAAAAAAAAATGTTACTTCAAAAGGTGAACAAATGCGAAAAAGAAGATTTTAAAAATGTTAAAAAATTTAAGAAACGAGTCATGAAATCGTTAAACAATTTTAAAAAACTAATGTAACAAAGAGGTAAAAAAAAATTAAGAAAATGAAAGAAACGTTAAAAACTGTTACATTTAAAAAAAGTGCTAAAAACAGTACAAAGTTTGGAAAAGAATAGGGAAAACAACTGTAAAAAAATGCAAGAAAAACGAGGAAATGCAAAAAAGAAATAAAAAAAAAGATTCGAAAAAAAAAAATTAAAAACCAAACAAACGCAAAAAAAAATTAACAAATGGGAAAACAGTTAAAAATAGGAGCAAAATTGTTGTCTACACTGTCTAGCCAATACATTAAATTTCAGATACTCTCGAATTTCTCAGATGTCCCTCATAATACGTATTCATAATACATCATACGTAACAATAATACATAGATAGGACATTACACAATTTGCGTAACCATTCACAATTCTACAAAGTATGTATTCTTTTTCCATTTGTTTATTCCTTTTTTAATTTTAATTTCTTCAGATATTTTACTTTTTTAATCTTTTCTTCCAAACCATATATTTATATTTGCACCTTTTAATGTTTTTCCAAGCTTTCTACCTCTTTTTCGACATTTTTTTTTATTTCTTTAATATATTTTTAAGTTTTTACAATTTTTAAATAATTTCCTTTTATATATTATAAGGCAATTACCCCGATTTATAAATAAAAACACTAATTTTATCATTTTCAAAAATTTCTTTATCTTAGTTTTAAATACTTTTCCGCCATATTGAGTGCTCCATTTTGTTTCTAGTTCTATATTCGTAATTAACGACCCAGATATCTTATCTCTAAATTATCCACACAATTATCCAAAAAAAAAATTTGATTTTTTTATTATTATTATTTTCTATCTGTCTAATTGTTTTTTTTTCGTTTCTTAGCATCTAAAATTGCCTGAAGTAGGTATATTGACATCGTGTGATGCTCACAAAGAAGTGTTCAATTATTATTACTAAGGGATTAAATTTTCTCTAATAACACCAAAGATGCTATAAATCAGAGTTGGGCAAACTTTAATCAAATTCATCAATCGCAGTTGAAATAAATGGCTGATTAAGAATTGAATTTTTTTTTCAATCGAAACAGATAATTAAAAATTTAATCGTTATTTTTTAATTTCTCATTTTCAGAGTTCGACATTAAACGATGAAATTTTTAATCAATTAAATTTCAGATTAAAATTATCAATCGGGATTTAATGGAAATTAATTTAATTGTTAATTGACAATTAAATATGTAATTATTATGTAGTAAATCGTTAATTTTAATCTGAAATGAATTAAATCTGAGTTTCATTTTCAATTTCTGCGTTAGGTAAAAGTAAAATTAATTCAAATTAATAATACATGCCTATCTCTTCTAAGTAACTATGAAATCATATTTTTTGCGTTAAAGTTTGCAAATGGGGCAATGGGTAGTTGGTGGTGAGACTGGGTGGGTAGTTGGTAGGGAGTATGTTTGGCGGGGAAAAAGTTGTTGGGGGTGATGTGAGGTAGCTAATGAAGTATTTGGCAATGGTTGGGTCAGTTCATGAGATATTTCGTCGAGCAGGCTACAAAAAAGCTTTTAAGCTATCTGCTTACCTTAATAACAAGTTTTTGGCGCCCAACGTGGGCCGAAGAATAGAACACCTTAGAAGGAATGACCAAATGGAAAAAGTTATAAAAGTATAAACGTAGTATTTTGTCAAAATCAAGACTATAAAAAATTCTGAAGAAGGTATCTGCTTGCATTAATAACAAATTTCTGACGCTCAACTTCTGGTGAAGGAAGAGCATGCGTTTAGCTCTCGCATTTCGTATTGGATAATCAATTCCCTGCAACTTTCGCCTGCATGCAACTCCACCCTAAGTAGAACTCGCAACTTTGTAGCCGAGTTTTGTGGTTACACAGCTGGTAGTGAGAGTGGGCCAACCACCCACCTAGTTGGTGGCAGGTTGGGGTAGCAGGTGGTGGTGGGGGTAATTGATAGTAATGGGAGCAATTGGTGATGGTGGTGGTAACAGTTGATGGTGATGGTGACGGTAGTTAGTGCTGGTGGGGGTAGTTGGTGGTAGAGTGGTGATAGTTGATGGTAGTAGTAGTTGGTTAGGAGGTAAAGGAGGGCAGCTCGCTAGGGAGCTAAGAGTGGGAGGTTGGCGGCTCTAATTTGTGGTGGTGATGGTAGTTGATGGGAGCTGGTAATTGTGTTGATTATGGTAGTTGATAGTGGGATGCATTATTTTTATATAACCAACAACTATCTGTTCCCGCAACCATTCTCTCACCTATTCTCATTACCAACTACCCTTTGCCCCATTTGCAAACTTTAACGCAAAAAATATGGTTGCATATTTACTTCCTAATACAGAAATTGAAAATGAAACTATTTAATTCAATCCGTTTTAGATTAAAATAACGATTTACTAACTAATAATTACATATTTAATGGTTCAAGTAACAATTACTTTAATTTTCAATTAAATTAAATTAGTTTCGATTAAATCTCCAATTGATAATTTTAATGGAGAATTTAAGTAATTAAAATTGGATTAAAAAATTAATTGATTAATTTCTAATAAATTTATTTCTATTAAATCTCCGATTGACAATTTTAATCGGGAATTTAATTGATTAAAAAGCTAATCGGTTAATTAACTCTGCTATAAATGCATGAAGTGGTTTAGTTTGCTTTACAATTTCATAGAAATATAAAAATGATTAAAATTTTTAGAACATATAGTGGGTATAACGTATTTTCAAAAGTCTTGATTTCTGCAAACGTTCATCTTGCCATCTTCATCCGTAATCAGAATACCTATTTTATGGTTAGCTAGGTATACAAAACACTCAGATTTTGCAAATGAATTTTCGATAAATTAATCAGAACAGGCGCAACACTGACAGGAACAAGGAAAGATCTCTTTATTTGTTCGAATACTGAATATCTTTTCATTTATTCCCGAAATGTCATGACGGTGAACGGCAGGCTAAATTAAATTACACGTTCTTACGAACCCTTGCCCGCTTCCTTCTTCAAACTGTCAAGCGTCGGCCAACTTAATCCGCTTCATTGTTACCGTGGAACTTTCCAATCTTATTTATACTAACCAGTTCGTGATTAACTCTTACCCCACGGATTTGCCGTTCGAAAACACATAATTTCCGAAGATATATGTGCGTCCTCCTTTTGGAAAATACCTAGATGGGGAATTTGCATATAAAACGAGAAGGATTTCTTTTGTATTTTCCTATATCTGTTTAGTAGAGGCGCGAGGAGGGTAATACATCTTTAGGAAGAAGATTTCTAGTTAGGAAATGTATATGGTTTTAAATCGATTGGAACTTTAAAATACTCGTTATTTTAAAATGTTTTAATGTTTTATTTCTCATTCTGCCAATAACACTACGTTACAAATTAAAAAAAAATTAAGTACCCACTTCAATTTTTCCTGTTTCATTCATTCATTTATACTATTTAGATGCCTTTAATGCCGGCGTTAAGCTTTTGCTGATTATGAAAATCGATTTAAAGTTAATTGTCGAATTAAAATTTAATGGAAGGTTGCTTTTGATTATGAAATCGGTCATATGACACATAAATTAATACTCTTAGTGAAATTTTGCATTATTTCTGCTATATCGAAGGGTTTTGCTAAAGATCTTCTCCATTTCTTTTGTTTTTGAGTTTCTGAGTTGGATGATTGCCCAGCTTGAATTCTGCGACTTCCTGCTGTTAATGGCAGTCGAATCTTTCTTGTGGCAATAGATGTCGGCTGTATACCTATTTTCTTGGCACGAGTGAAATTTTTGGTTTTGTGAAACAAAGAAATTATCTGTGTAGGTGTTGTCAGTTTTTCCAGAGATTTATTTAGTTTTACTATGGAATTGATCATATCCAATGAAGTATCGCTATTAGCAACATCTATTATTCGAGTGAAATGGCTGGAAAGGTGCACAATGGCTTCTTGTGTTTTTAAGTGTAAGTTCGAGGAGTCCGCTGTTTTGGTAATCTCTACTACTTGTGAGCTCATATCATTAAAATCGGGAGGAATAGTAGGTTGCGTATTTGAAATAGTGACTTCGTTGCTGGTGAGTGACATTTCGTCATAAAATTCAGTTGGAGTGTTTTCGTCGAGAAGTATTCCTAAAGTGTATCCTAAAATGTAAGTATAAAACATTATATGTCAAAGCTATTCTGCTAAATATAAAAAAAAACAAATAAAAAGTCACGACTTAGTAATTGTAATTTTATATAAGTTAATTCACCATATAAATGTGTTTAATATGTTGAATAAATATTGTACTTAATCATAGCAAGAATATATGAATTGTTAAACAAGAAGAAAAGCCCTTCAATCTTATGGATTTAATTCTTCTAATTGCGTTCGATTTTATCTGCCAACTATTTTTTTTATATTAATGTACTTATCCAATCAGTTTCGAATAAAAAATATTTTACATTCGACGGCTCCATGTAGAGCCGTTAAGGGCGCCTTAATAGTTTTGTGGTGGGAATTCAAAATACCCAAATTTTGTTCTGGGACACATTTTGTAGAAAATTGATTTAAACGTAAAATAAACAAATAAAATATTCGTAAAAAATACTAGTGTAGAAAACGAGGAAAAACATTTAATCGCGTAATATATGTCATATGTATGTAAATATGCATGTTTTAAAAGTCATTATCAAAAGTATCAGTATGTAGTAAAATATTGATACTTGAATGCACTCACAAAATATACACTCCACAGTCAGAGCGACAGACATATGACTGATTTTGTTATAAAATTTAAAAGTTTTTTAAGATATTTGAATTTCATTCTCACTAAAGCAGAATTAGGTTTCAGGGGTTTGAATTTTAGAGTAATACGACGTTCTTTATTTATTTGCTATTTGTGGATTTGTTTGGTATTTCTGTAACAATTTTCTTTTTTTTTAATAAATATGTTAAAATAATTTGGAACTGGATTACAATCGTTTTTTTTTTTTAACGTTGCATAGTAGTAGCATGCGCAAAATATAAAATGCGCCTACGTGTATTTCATATACTATCCTGTTGCAGAACTGGGAATACTCCCCATAGTGGTAGACTATGGAGTTACTCAGTTAGTTTTTCGTAGGTTCATATCCTACTGCTACCCAGCACGAACCCGTTCTGTACAATGGTAGCAAATGGAAATACGCCACCCGGTATGTATATCACGTAGAATATTTCAATCTGTCGCTACGAGCACAAAGTGACATGTAAATATGCATATTATATCTATGAGGGGATAAAATATGAACTCTACCCCCATTGAAAGTCCCAAGATTTTGTGCCAGAATCGGCATAGCTTATCTAATGCTATCAGTGTATACTTCAAAAACAAGACATGATAGAAACAAAAAACATCCATGCTTACATACTGTAACTAATTGAAAACCATAATAGTAATCAGTTTTTCAGGTACGAAAATCGTGTCACGCAGTGTAATTGAAAATGTTTGCCATACTAACGAAAAAAAAAAAAAATAAATACAAGTTTACATAGAACAAATCGTTCGAAAATGACAGGGTTATTAACACACAAAAAATCAACACAAAAAAAACAAATAATTATTTTTCGATAACGCGCCATCAATTCGATGGGGAATTGACAAACGGAGCGAAATGCGAAAAAATATAAAATGATAATTCATGCGTGAATTTCTAAATTAAATTCTCTGATCTCGTCACGATACCGTTTCAACGCGGCTATGTACGGTTGAAAACATCTGCGTCGAAACCGGAATATCAAAAAATAGAAAAGCAAACTTTAGCCTCAATAATGCGGGTTCCGTTTTTTTTTTTTGCACGAGAAGAGGAAACGAAAGCAAAACGAATAAGGGGAGGAGGCGCCGCGATGAAAAGAAACAACGTGGGAAATATGCAGATGAAGGAGCCGTCGTCGCGTGCATTCAAATTCTGCTACAAATTCTGTCGCGAAAAATTTAATTTCGGCCGTGGTTGTACTACTCTGTTTTATATACGTTTCCTCGTATGGAAATATGTATGGAAATTTTTAGCGGCAACGCATACAAATATACATAAATATATTATCTACATGTGTTGTACCCGTGAATACAAGAGTGAAAAATTTCGGGTTGTATTTTATTTAAGATTTTTCTTTGGTAATTTTTATTCAATTTCAGGAACTCATGCAACCATTTCCGAAAAATAAGGATTTTTGCAATGGCATAAAGAGATCTTTTGCATCAAGTATTTTATTTATTCTTTGCTGGAGTATCCTTTTAAATAACTACCCTTACCCTCTGGTAGTTATTCGAAAGGAATTCCTACTCTTACACTGTTGAAAATTTTAACACTTTTTTGACTAATTTAATAGTCAGGAGAGGTCCACACTCTTTTCGTGTTATTTTGTCGAGAACTATACGAGTTTAAGTTTGACGAGCAAAGGTAGTCAAGTATTGTCTATTGCTAAGGTGTTATTTTGTCCAATTGACACGTGGAATTATAAAATACTTCTAGTCACATTTTATTTGATCTAGACTAGACAAATTCACTAGCTGTTTAACTAAATGAATGGGTGATTTAACACCGTTTTCTAAACACGACGTTTTTTTAATATGGTTATTGCTTACCTCTAGATATTTTTTTAGGTATAAGTGGACAAATCGACAACTATTAACAGCTACAGTTTACAATGTATCTAGGTATATGTACTGTCCTTCTAGCTAATTTAATGCAGAATTTTATATGATTTTAATAACTCTTTTATTTCTTAGTGGTATAATATTCTCTCTTTAAGACGTTTTCTCAATTATAAATATGCAGAACCACTCAAAAGTTTTGGTTTCAACTAAACGTGTCAATTTTAAAATGATTTTTTGAGAACCATAATAAAATTAAGTGAATGTTTATGCTATTTGATTCAAATCCGAAGTAATTACGTAAATAGATGTTCCCAATACATCTTTAAGATGTTGAAATTTTTTATGCACGCTGGAATTAACGTTTAATAAGACAAAGTTACACTTTGCGGGTCAGTACACGTTTGGTGGTTTGTTTGGATATGTTAATACGCAGAAACAAACCCGAAAACAGATACACGTGCAATGCACGTGGTGTGTATAATGCAATACCGTATTAGATTAGATGGGGTTTCTATATTTCTATCCGAGGAAAAATTTTGATTGGTTGACGCTTCTGAATGTCTAGAAAAATAGTAAATCCTCATATCTGAACAAAGAATTCACACGAAATTCTAGTAATTTCTGTTCTATTAAACACACGTAGTCAACTCGTCTGGAAAAGTTTGTAAAAATCAACACTAAAATATTTGACTAGCGCAAAATTAACGCCAACACCGATAATATTTTCAACAGTGTAGGAATTATATGAATAAAAATGCATTTAGGTAATTATTTAAATAGAATGCACTTTCGTTAATTTTTGATTATTGAATTGCATTATGTTTTGTTAGGGCTGTTGTTCGAAACCGGGTACCCAGTTCTTGGCTTTCCATTAACTGAAAAGTAAATTTATACGCAGTGAAATATATAATTGTATTTTTAAATAAAGATAACCAGCTTTTCGGGTAAATAAATGTGTTATATGTAGTTGTCAACTTTGTTATTGGAAATGGAAGAATAGTATTTTTATTTCAAATTTAGATTCTATTCTGAAATTTATGTCAAGTTTATCTAACATACTGCTGTGGATCGACGCCCCGGTTTTCGCAAGTTCACATGTTTTCATGTTTAATCCGATCTCAGCCTTTATCAATATTTTGTAGGAGTTTCCACTAATTCAATTGTTTATTTTTAAATACGAGTTAGTTAATGGGTTGATTGTTTGTTTTATTTATTTAAATGTTCAGTTGTTTTAAATTAATTTCACTCTGTAAAATGGATAGCGTTCGCTAGTGTAGTTCTTGTCCGTTCTAGTAGTTTTCTTCGATGATTTGTGCGTTGCGTTGCACACAGCTGTTGATATATGTATACGACTGTTTAACCTCTTTTTAACTTGAGGGCTAGTTCCTAGATAGATGCAAGCGTGAGTAGTTGTACTTTTATATTCATTGCTGCCATTTTTGTTCATACTTTTGATTTAGAGATTTGTTTCGTTTAATTTGAATTTTATTTCGTCCATCAAGGAACTCGCTTAATAATAATTGTTATTACATTGTTGTATACACAATTTAGATATAAGATCATTTATTATTTTTGTTCGGGAAGGTATTTTAGTTTAAAGAGTTAATTTTTTTCGTTTTTTAATTCTGCTGATTTGTAATTTATTATTAATTGGGGGGTTAGAAGCATTGTGCTTGTATTTAAATTTTTCTTTTGTAAATTTACTTGAATTTGATATAAAAAGGATTATCTTTCTTGAACAAATTTGTTTTTTGCTTTGATAGAGGTTTTAGCATTGTCCTTTTGTAATTTAGAATCGAGTAGTTTTGATTTAGACCAGGACCCTTTGTCCACGGTTTTTTTTTTCTGCATAATTGTAATTAACAATTTTTTTTTCTTTTTTTTATAATAAAAATTCTTGATTGTTATTTAACGTCATTTCAAATTCTGTTCTTTTATTTTTGATTAAACCTTTTCAATTTTTGGGGTAATTAAGAAAGTCAGTCTTAAATTAAATTCAAGTTTTAATTTGCGAGGGTAACTCTGAGTTTAATTGTTCTTTTGCGCTTTTTAAATTTTTATCCGTTGAGCTAGCTAATTTATTTTTTTTTCCTTGTTAATTTCAGTTTGCATTTTCAAGTCAATCAGTACACAACATAGCACTAACACAGCACTTAGAACTCAGTCTGTATTTTTTTTATTGATATCCGGCGCCTCCACCAAAGTATTGTTTGCGAAGAAATTCAGCACAGGGCATCAAGTAAAGCACTAGTTTGAATAGTTAATGCCGATAATCCAAAATTATGCACTCGCTTTCGTTTATTTACAGCCTCAACTTGTATAATTATTCACTACTAGGTATCCTGGTGTAACCATCACGGGTGTTTTTAAATATTAACTATAACTGCTCTTAGATATCATGCTTCACGCTTTAGGAGATAATAGCTTTTTCTTTAAATAATTAATAAATTGGTACAGTGAATTTTTCATTTTCGTTGTAAACAATATCCTTCAAATAGGACAATTTTTGGTTCTTAACTTGTGGTGAGGAGAGAGAAAAATTGACCAATTGGAAACATCATAAATGGTTTAATTATTGCATTCGTATGGAGTATTTTGTCGGAACGAAAACTATAGAAGCAATTTTTTCGGCGCCCAATGTGGGACTAGGGAAAAACACCTTAGAAGCATTGACGAATCGGAAAAGTGATAAATGATTTATTTATTGCATCCCCATGGGATATTTTGTCGCGAAAGAGGCTACAAAAAAAAGCTTTGGAAAAACTATCCGCTTGCCGTAATAACAAGTTTTCGGCGCCCAACGTGGGGCGAAGGGAGAATTGACCAATTGGAAAAAGTTTTTAAACGATTTAGTCACTTTAGCGTTTGTATCGAGTATTTTGTGAAAACCAAGACTATAAAAAAAAACTCTGGAGAAAGTATCTGCTAGCATTAATACATTTCTGGCGCTCAACTTTGGGTGAAAGAAGAACATGGGTTTAGCTGTCGCCTTTCGTTTTGGACAATCAAATTTGAATTTGTTAAGATTGAAGCAAAAGTTCTGCAACTTCCGCTTTCATGCAACTTCACCCTAGCTAGAGTTCGCAGCTTTCTATCAGAGTTTTTTCGTTACACAGTTTTGTTCTTAACTTGGGGTGAGGAGAGAACCCTTAGAAGAATTGACCAATTGGAAACATCATCAATGATTTAATTATTGCATTCGCATGGAGTACCTTGTCGAAACGAAAACTACAGAAACAATTTTTTTGGCGCCCAACGTGGGACGAGGAAGAACGCCTTAGAGAATTGACGAATTGGAAAAGTTATAAATGATTTAGTTATTGCATCCGCATGGGATATTTTGTCGAGAAGGAGGCTACAAAAAAGTTTGGGAAAAACAATCCGTTCGCCTTAATAACAAGTTTTTTGCACCCAACGTGGGCCGAAGGAAGAACACCTTAGAAGAATTGACCAATTGGAAAAAAATAATATAATAAACGACTTAGTTATTTTGCGTTTGCATCGGGTGTTTTGTCAAACGAAAACTACAAAAAAATTCTGAAGAAAGTATCTGCTTGCATTAATAAGAAATTTCCGGCGCATAATCTTGGGCGAAGGAAGAACATATATTTAGTTCTCGCATTTTGTTTTTGGGTAAGCAAATTTTACTTTGTTAAGAATAAGCAAAAGCTTTGCAACTTCCACCTGCATGCAACTCCATCCTAAGTAGAACTTGTAGCTATGTACCCGAGTTTTGTCGTACACAATTTTCGTTCTTAACTTGGGGTGAGGAGAGTACACCTTAGAAGAATTAACCTATTGGAAAAGTTATAAACGATTTAGTTATTGCATTCGAATCGAGTATTTAAAACCAGACTACAAGAAGAAACGTGGAAAAAGTATCCGCTTGCGTAAACAAGTTTTTGGCGCCCAACGTGGGGCGAAGGGAAAATTGCCCAAGTGCAAAATGCTGTTATTGTATTTGCATCGAGTATTTTCTAGAAACAAAAGACTACAAAAAAATCTGAAGAAGGTGTTGTTGGTTTATGATTTTTAAAACAACGCAAATATAAATTAACTAAGGACACGCTGCAATAAGAAAAATACTGTAGTTCGAACAAGAAAATCATTGTTTTCTCTTTAATAAAGTTTTACTTACAATAACTATCAGCATTTGTTCGTTATAGTGAAGTAGATAATATAGTGCAATATTATCCATAGCTTCCAAAAGTGTTGCAATCCATTTTCGAAACACATACTTGAAATATTTGGCATTTTGAATTTAATTTTCACCTTTAGTTCACATTATCCGTTATTACATTGGAATAAATTTTGGCTACCTCTGCCGATTATCCATCCCAGCGATGCTGGCTAAGATTAATTAAGGGCGGTTGAGCCTATATAACTCCAAACGTCCTCGAACGCGATTGAACTCACCGCTTACTCCTTGATCTATAGCATGATGGAGAATCTGCGGCAAACCGAATTGACGATCGTTTGGATATAATGAATTGACAGCTTAACCGTCGATTACACATAGTTCGAACCGCAAACATCGGAAACCATTGTATCGAAGAGCCTCCAGTTAATATCCGTTAGGCACACTCAATTATGGTACTTGTAATTCCAAACATATTTACCAGAAAGAAATCGTTTATTTCGATATAAATGAATAAACTTTTCAGCAAATTCAGGTAATCTCTCAAATGCATTACAGTTAATTTTTGTACCTACTTTTATTTAGTTGAAAATTGAAAAACCCCGAGTGGAAACGATGTAGAGTGAAAAACTGTTTTTATCACCTTAATAGAATATCTAATCACTTTAACTTTTAAGAGAGTAATTCCAGGGGAAACTTTTGTGTATGAGTCGACGAGATTAAACCTGAGAGGCGTGGAAATCCAATTTATATTCTCTAGATTGCGGATGGATACCGCGTTTCCTGCACCTGTTCTAATTTCATTTCTCGCAGAATTGGGTATGGACTTTGCGCGGTAGAGATAATGTTGATGTACTTCTCTTAAACCTTTGAAGACACTGTTTATTCTTTTTGCGTTACTACTTACTTTTAATGTTTTAGTGGATTTCCAATATCTCTCAAATATATATAAATATAGCATCGCATAACGTCAAAACTTACGTTAAAACCTTAATGACCAATGATACATGTGACAAATAGTCAAGATAATAAAAATGTACGTATCGCAAAAACTGCGCTTGTACGACCATGGGAGGGTACAGAGAAAGATAGCGGCATTGGAGATGGATGGCATACTCACGAAAGGGATAATGAGAAAAAGGCACGTTGCACATCTTTGAAACAGTATCGGTTATAAGTTCTTATGGTATAGCGGTATCCATGTAATATACAGGGTGTATCAAATAAAAAAGTAAATTTTGCTTGGGTGTTAACTACACGACATATAAAGCACAAACCCGCCGAAACCGGATTTCATCATTAAAAAATAAAAAAAAAGTAAAATTTAGAGCCAAAAATTCTTTAATCCGGGCCTGATGCAAGGAAACATCATGTTAAGCACCCGCTAAACGTGGTATTATGTATAAAGACATTGCACTCATTCAGTATTATTCTTAATGGTATGCCGTAAGTACATTTAACGTCATTCTGAATAAATAAAGGCCAATCGGCCAGTGTGTTCTTGTGAAAATAGCAAAACTGAGGCATTTTAAATTTCTTCTTTTTATAAAATAAACATTCCTTATTTGTTAAGAGCATTCTACGTAAGTCTACAAAGTATTATTTTTAATATCCTGATAAGACGTTCGAGTTTCACCGGATATGCGACTTAAGTAGTTACAAAAAACGTAAATATTTTTATTTTGCTTTCTTAATCGAGAGTTAGTTGTTAATAAACGGTACCACATGAATCTGAGTTATTTCTTTTGGATTTATTTAATCAAATAACGCAAAAATGAATTGAATCGAATTTCACAGAAATAAATGTAGATACAGAAAATTTGCAAACACGCCTTTTTACTATGATGTCGTGCGAAAATGAATCTATACATTTCCGTGCTTTTGCCGATGCATCAAGTTTCGATTTTCTTTATATGAAATCATGATGGTCCTGAAAAGAATGGTTTTTTCAAGATGGGAAGAATTTAAATAAAATGTTCGAAGTGGCTTGCACTCCAAGCGGCGATCCACACAAAACTAACAGCGGTAATGGCTGAATGATAGTGGTATGTGGGGGTATACTCGGGACAGCATTTAGGTTGGGCACAGGTGCGGTTCTAGCCCACGGCATTTACAAAATATTTTTTTCTTGTTAGTGCTTACAGATAGTCCCCCTGTGCATTAAGACTTTTTGATCGTATATGATTACAGCTGCTATATATTATTATATTTACCTCTATATCTGATACACCCTGTATATGATCTAAGCAGGTAATAGTCCATCTTTTGTAAAATTATAAAAGAATACAATGCTTTTTCTCTGCGAAATATTTGTTTATTTCCAAATACCATCATACTACTATAGTCAGGCACCCCATTTTTCGCGAGTGTATTTTTAATTGCATAGTTTTGAGTTGTTTATTCCGGTCAGCCATTTTTCAATGTACCGTGAGAATTTTCACAAATTTAAATTTAGATTGTTCTATAAATTTAGTTAATGAATTAATTGTATGATTTATTCAATTAAGTGTTCAGTTTTTTTAAATTAATTCAATTATTTGTCTTTTCAATGTTGGCGTGTTGTTTGTACGTCTGCGAGGTTTTCTGTAGAAAAACGACTGTAGAATTTTGTCACGCAGCTCCTTGGTTGACTTTAGCGTGAGTACATGTATTTTTAAATCTTTGCTGCCATTTTGTTTATTCATTTGATATAGAGATTTTATTAATTGTCTTTTATTCTTGTCCATCAAGGAATTCGCATAATAATAATTGTTATTATATTGATGTGTGCACATTATAGATATAAGATCATTTATTATTTTCGTGCAGGAAGATAGATTTTAGTTTTAATTCTCTGATTATAGTTTTAAGAGTTAAATTTTTCCGTTTTTCTATTTTGCTGATTCACTTTTATTTTATTTATCACCTCGGCTAGGTGAGTAGAAGCATTGTTCTTGCATTTAGTTTTAATTTTTGTAATTTTCTAGAAGTTGTCCACGCTCATTTTATTTTGTTGAAACCACGGGTATTGTATTGGTAGAATCAGGATTATCTTCCTCAACAACCTAAACTTTTGCTTTGTATAGGAATTAGCGTTGTCCTATTGTAATTTAGAATCAAGTGCAGTTTTTAAATTTAGGCCAGAACCCTCAGTTCACGGTTGTTTTTTTTGCCAAATTGTAATTAACCCTCTTATATAATAAATTTTGTTTGTTACTTAGCATTTTTGGGTTAAAAATTCTGTTCTTTTATTTTTAATTATTCTCTTTCATTTATTTTTAATTAAACCTTTTCAATTTTTGGGGTAATTAAGAGTGTCAGATTTCATTCACTCATAATTTACTTTTCGTGGTTAGATTCAAGTTTTAATTCGCTGGGATTAATCATTAATTGTTCTTTGGCGCCTTTTAAGTTTTTTTATCCGTTGAGCTAGTTAATTTAATTTTTCTTGTTCTCTTTAAATTCATTTTGCAATTTCAAATACAATCAGTACACAGCAATACGTTTACAAACTAATGTTATTGCTTGAAAATTGATCGTATTACTGTGATAATTTATCATGTTTTTGCGTAGAAAACGCAACAATAATGCATTCAATTTTCAAACAATTATTTATTAAGAGGAAAACAGTAGGATATACAGTCAAATTTTACAGCCTTTTAGTGACGCGAGCGCCTTCTATGGATTGATACCAGAACCTTTCAAAATCGATCCCCACCACAATGCACAGGCGTTGCAACTTTTTATTGTTAAGTTAACTATTTTTAGTGTACCTTATCTCTGACAATTACTCATCATAAAAGGTAAGCGGCTTATTGTAATATGCAAGTATGTACTAGTTACTCAGTACCTACTGAGATGTATTCATTTTGAAACAGTTTGCATCTTTTAAAACCAGTCCTGGAACGGTTACAGACACGGATGAAAATTATTTGAACATTAAAGCTTATAACGCCTTGATTTCATAACTAAAATGCGGCTGTTTTAAAGTACTTAAAAACATGGTCTAATAACATTCGTTGGCATAAAAAGCTTTAAGTCATAATTAGAAGATGCATTACGGATCACAACTATATGAGCGTGTTATATTGGTTGCCTACTTGAAACGCGCTCTCCATTCGCAGTTGATTATTAACATAGTGTAGATACATATGTTTCTATAAAAATCTTGTTTTATTGAGTATAATCTTTACATGTTTCGGCCTGTGCCATCTTCAGAAAAAGATACGTCACTAAGATGATGGCACAGGCCGAAACATGTAAAGATGATACTCAATAAAACAATATTGGAAGAGGCTATATTTATCATTAATTTTTATACACATTTATCCAATCCAATTGAGACCAATAATATGTTTCTCTTTAATTAAATAAATTTTACTTTTGCCTAACTGGAGACAATTATTATGTAACTGGTAGTAGTATTCAAGCTTCAGAGAGATCAGTATCGCAAGATACCGGGGATATATATTTAAATACCGGCTTTAGTCGTTTGCGAGGTTTCAGAAAGGGTGTATCTTGTATAAAGAGGGTTGTAATTAGGACACCTACTGGTGCGAAGAGGAAAAAGTATTAAATACCCAGATAAAATAAAGGATGAAACATCTGCCCGTCCAACCCACGGATTTCCCGGATCAGGGCCCGGACAAATAACGAACGAACTGCAAATTAGCAGGCGCGATTGTTTACCGACAAAAATGCTAATTAAATATTGCTGAAGCGGGTCGATTTCGTATGAAGTTGTCCGGGATATTGTTGGAATTTTTGGCGTTGGCGGCCGCGGTTCTGAAAGTAAAGGTCAGAGATTTAATTTAAGATGTCTACCGCTGCGAAATTTGCAATTGTAATTTTAGGTAAATTTCCCCGAAAATCGGGAAGTTTGGAACGGTAAAATAAAATTCGCAATCACGTAGCAGCCAGAATGTAATGAAAATGTTGGAATAAAAAGGATGTTCCTTTAAAAAAAAAAAAATCCACGAAATCATTTCATTACTTCAAATCGTCTTTATTTTCTGCGAGATTAATAATAGAAATTCGCAGAAGATTTTACTGTGTCGTTCTCCTTGACAACATTATTCTCCTGTTCTCCTGTTTTCGCCGAGGAAACTGCTTCGTCTCAAATTGAATTTACGTCAAGGGGAACTCATATTCGAATTAATCGGCAACATCGGCGGCAACTTTAAAGATTTAATTAAATTTCGCTTAACTATAATGGGCGGGGCGATAAAAAATTAATTAGAACACCGTAATTGGGTTCTCTGTCGGGGATTGTCCAGATGACAGTCGGGGTAATTGCTTCATTTTTCTCCGCTTAATTGGATCTGATTGGGAGTACATATGTAAATAAACGACGAAACTTGGAGGAAGAATTAATTACGTCCTTTTATTTTAGCGAAATGAGATTTTGCTACTTACTTAGGAAAGCAGAAATATGGAAGGGAGTTTGAGTAGGTGCAGGTCATTGTCCTTGGTCAATATAGATATTATACGGCTTTCGCAATTATGAGTGAGTATTTTACTATTAATTGTCAGTTGCAGGCAGTTTTATTGAATTGCTTGCGGCCATAACTATTGTATAAATTATTGCACATTCATTAGAAAGTTATGTCAGAGAAGTAATTCTTCTAGATACGTTCTTTGTGCACCATTATCAGTGTTGGGTGAAATGTAACTGGACTTACACATTAAACTATGGTAGTTGAGAAGTAGTATAATAAAATTTCTTTCCACACTTATTTAGTTAATCAAAGTTGATGTAGTTGGAATAACCACCACTACTATGGTTTGATAAACCACACTGAATAACTCATTTGGCTGACTCAACCAAATTTTAGTTGTATTGACTAAAATTTTTGTTTAAATATGGGCAAACAAATATATTGTTGGGCGAAGCAAATAATTTTGTTGATACAATTTGTTTGTTTTAACAATATCTTTAATAGAATCAAGCAAATAAAATAGTTTGCTCAAATAAAGAGTTTTATTGGATCAAATGTATGTACAGGTGAGCCTGCTATAACGCGCAAGGTGGGACTAAAAAAAAAAAAACCGCGTAATGGAAACACGCGTTGTAGCATACATATTCTTTTGGGCCCCTTTGATGCAGCAATTAATATTGTTCTTCACTAATATGTGATACAAGAAAACTGTTGTGTGAAAATGGAGTTAGTAAAAAGCGACAATAAAAAATATAATTTATTTCACTATATAGAAAACAAATATATATTCTCAAACATAAATATTGTAATCTATGTACATATTTAAACCTTTTTATTTAATGAAATCTTGAAAAAAGCATGTATAGTTGGTTGTTTAGCTTGCTTCTTTCTTTCTTTCTTCCATTATAACTTTATATGGAAACAGTAATTCCTCTCACTTTCTAGCAAACGTACTGCTTCTTTCAAAATTTGGGTCCATATTAAACATTCTTTCACCTTCGTTATTGAGATTTTTTTCAGGAGTTCCTGGGAAGCAATTTCATCGCTGTCATTTATTTCTTCTTGCGACATCTCTATTAAATCTTCAGTCGATAATTCTAGATTGTCGCTTGAAAGAAGGCTGTTGATATCATTTGCAACAATTTCCGAATATCCTGCTTGTTGCGCCAACTCAACAATATGTTCAGTAACTGTACTAACGTGTTCGGTAATATTTTCACTATCTTAAATAACTTCTGGCCAAATATTCTTCCAGACTTTATTTAAACTGGTTTGTGTGGCTGTTTCCCGAATATAATGATGTTGTTGTTGTATCTTTTATAGTATATTCCTTCCAAAATGATACTATACTGTTTTACGTACCCGAAATTTTGTTTACTGATTGTTCCATTGTTTTTTGAAGTTAATTATGTTGTTAGGATTTTTTATTTAATCCATTCATTCAAATGTCTATTGTTCGTGTTGTTGGGTTTAAACGAAACTACACTTGTAATTTAGTGGACTGTATTTGCTTAAAAGTTTAAAGTTTATTCGGTTGAATTTAGTGAAGAATCTGTGTGTGTCATCTAACGTGTTTTACGTGTCAACTAGGTTGTGTCTCTCTTGCGCATGTGTAACAATGTGCATTTGTGAATGGGTGAATGTGTTGGATATATGTTTTGTGTTTGTGTGTATGTGTGTGTAACGGTATATATGTAACAGTTCGCTTGTACTGATTTTATGCGGATTCTATTTAATATTGTCGTTGTAATGTTATACGTCTGCGTTGTACGATTTTGAGAAAGGGAATTTTGTAAGAAAAACAATTGTAGAATTTTGTTAAGGACTTCCTTGTTCGACTATTGACGTGAGTAGACGTATTTTTAAATTTTTGTTGCCATTTTGTAATTCATTTTGAGTTTGAAATTTTAACATTTCTCCTGTAATTTTTTTAGTGAATCAAAAAATTTTTATTGTAATAATTGTTTATATATTGAAGTGTGCACTTTATAGATATAAGATCAATTATTATTTTTTTGTTTAGGAAGATTTATTGTAGTTTTTTTCTCTGATTATATTTAAAGAGTTAATTTTTCTGTTAATCAATTTTGCTGCATCATTTTTATTTTTCAATTACCTCGTTTGGGTGAGTAGAAGCAGTTCATTTAGCTTTTCCATTTTTCGTAAATTTCTTGCATTTGTCCACGCTTAGATTATTTAATTTGTGAAACCAAGTGGATAGAAATTCAAAGATATTGAATAATCTTCCTGAATAAATAAAACCTTTCTTTTTGCTGTGTATAGGAAATAGCATTGTCCTATTTTAATTTAAGTTAAGTGCAGTTTTTATTTTAGGCCAGAACCTTCAGTTCAAGGTTTTTTCTGCACAATTTGTAATTTAGCCCGTTTTGCAAAATAAATTGATTGTTTAATTCGTGACACTGGATTAAAATTCTGTTCTTTTAATTTATATTTTAAACCTTTTCAATTTTTCGTGTAATTAAGAAAGTCTGATTTCATTCACTCACAATTTACTTTTCGTGGTTAGATTAAAGTTTTAATTCGCGAGAGTAACTCTGAGATTAATAGTTCTTTTGTTAAAAAGATTTAAGGAAATTTAAAATCTTTTCCGTTGAGCTAGCTGATATTTTTTTTTCATTTTTAAAGTCAATTTAGTATTTTTATTTACTTCAATTAGTACACAGCAGTACGTATATAAGTATGAGGTAAGCGCGTATCTATGAATCATCCTGCGCGTAACTAAAGGTATGGTGCCAAATAATTATGCGCGTAACTTCGAGTCGGCGTTATAGCAGGTTCGCCTTAATACTTTTTTATTGAAATAATGAAATATAAGTAACAAATTTGTTTGAGTTAATAAAGTACCGATGTTGTCTCAACAATGTGAAAGTAATTAAACCATTTCAACATTTTTACAAAGTTGAACTATATTATTGTAACATTTTCCATGAAAAAAAGGCAATTTTTCAAAAGTTAGAGTGCCAGGTTAACATAGACGCAACTAGTACCATAGTGAAGTTCCTATAGTCCATCATGCACGTGCTTTTCTAAACAAAAATCCTCGCCTAATAACCCTTGAACTTCTAAATGAAGCGCAGAACCATTACTTTTGATATACGGCGGCGAACTGCGGCACGAATTTGAATTTAAGCTCACGAGAGGTAATAGGCAAGATGATAATACGAAAGGAGGTCAAACGTTTGCCGGCCCGAAAGTTCCTGGCAACCCCAAATGCCAACCGCGATATCACCGCACTCGTAGTACGAATGTGTGGATGTAGGTGTTGGTGTTTATGCATGTTGTACGTGTCATAAAATCCTGAAGAAAATGCATACGAACGCCGTTATTACGGAACGGTAAATGAACAAGTCGGAGAGGTCGCTCATATCGTTAACCTTCTCCCAAAGAAGGACGATATGGTATTCCCTGCGGGAATTAACGTGTTTGTATATGAGCGGCGAAAACAGTGATTTTACTTTAATTTTCACTTGTTGTTGATGGTATAGGCTTTCTGCTGTCGGGGAATTTTGAATAAAATAAGATTATTTGTACGACGAAGTACAGCTAACCATATTACAACTTCAACAGGATGCAAAGGAAGTTCAATGCGATTGTTTGATTTATTTATAGAGCATGTTCTGTAGTTGTGTTTATTTACAAGCCCACTTAAACGCAATCATACTTCATCAGTAAAAAAACTTAAATCAAGAATTTCGTTATTATTTAAATTTTCTTGAAAGAAATTGCAATAATTTATTCCACTAGCGTGATCTCTAGGTAAGATCTGATACTTTGTATGGATACATATACAAACGACGCTTCAAAATTCTATGAACGGTACTAGATAGACAAGAAGAATACTACTGGAAAGAGTTTAGACATTTGCGCATTCGCAAATTTTCAGGTTGTCTAAGCATCGCAATTTTGATGTATGCCCTGTCAAATAGATCAGCTGTTGTTGCAGTATTTTGTTTTGAGTCATAAATCGCGCTGTTTTTTAAGGTTATTCTTGCGTTTTTGTGACATTTTATATTTACGGTATTATTTAGATTAAAGTGTTTTTAGTAAGTGATACTTTATTAATGTGTAGCTAGCTAAATTATTGAATAATAAATTGTTTTTTAAAAAATAATTCATTAGACTGCTTTTTAATGTCTTAAGAGAGCTCAACTGCAAAGGAAACATTTAGTGCGGTTTGTAGTGTTATTATTTGGAATCTATAGTTTACAGATATGAATTTGCGTTTATATTGCAGAATGTCTTGTTGTGTACCTTGAAGTAAAAAGCATTCGTAACTTATTACCCTAGTAGTGACATCAATTTCCATCCATATATGTTATGGGTATGTGGTATAACTTTATCGCATTCTCCTTTGTGATGAGTGCTTGTTGCAGTTAATCACATCTGCTGCAAAGAATCTGAGAGAAAATAAGGTTACACAGTCGCAAGGAAAGAATAAAGGTATCTCTGCACTGTTGACACAAAACGTAGATATGACTAGTATTCCGTTTCAAATGGATTAATAGTCAGCTGATCCGAGAGATTAAGAATATGTATTGGTAATTTTAGCATATCGCAGACAGGCCGTTGAAGAACGTCCGATCTTGTTAACAAAAGTGATCATCGAATGTTATTGTAAAATATGGCTTCATAATTTGGTGAAATTAACGCAAGAACTGTAAGTCAAATTAATAAGAAAACAATAAAACAAATTTATATTGTTTAGCCACCACTAAAGAAATCTCATATGACATACTGTGTGTTTACTACACCCCAAAAATATTAAATAACCTAAAAACTTTAAATTTTGATTGATATGTTTTCTCATCCTTCTGCATGAAGGGGAAACTGGCTCTTAACAGGGAAGCAAAAGGAAAGAATTGAAACGGTGCGATTGAGGCATATTGGGAGCGATAAGAATTGATAAGATTAGAAACAATGGTATAAGTGAGCACTTAAGATTGAAACCTGCTAGAGGAGAAGTTGTAGAGAATAAGAAGTTAAATTAGTTTGGACATCTAGTGAGGATGAAAACAGATAGACAGGCTGAGAAGTAAACCAAAAACAACTTGGAACACAAGCATTTGCAACAACAGTGGATATTGTATTAGAGGCCAGAGAGCAAAGATAGAATACAGAAGTGGTAATAATTCAAAATTAAAAAAAAAAACTGTGGTAGCGTGGATGGAGCAAACCTTGTCACCCTAGAGAACCTACAAAAGAAATGGATTATGATGATATTAATTATAATGGAATCAATCAAAGCCATTTTATAATCATAATTTCTTCCTCTGCGCTCCAATTCTTCTAAATATTCACGACATATCTCGACAGCATGTTTGGCATAATTGACGTGCTGGAACATGAAATTTTCGACATTTAGTCGTGTTTGGTCAAATGGTATTTCTATCAAAAATTTTACTGTAGCATTCATTTCTTCGTATAGCCTTTTTTGTGAGAGCTGAAGTCTCCGGAAACATTGCAGCCTCTTGACTTTTTGCTTTTGGTCTCCCATTTCTCTTACCCATTGAATTATGTCAGCCATTCCAGTACTCTTAAGTGCTCTACACTAATTTGTATAGGTCTCTGGCTAGTCCATCAAAGTAATCCCTAAGGTTCATTTTTGGCTCGCCAAAAATTGTATCTAGAGCTTCATATTCAGACAGAATGTGGTAAGCAGTCCCTGTCATCCCGTCACACAGTCTGCAGTCGGTATCTCCAGTGTTGATACCAATTTTCCATAGGTGTCCTTTCAGTGCGCAGTAAGGAGATGGTTCCTACTAAATTGCAATAGTTCTTCACTCTTCTTCATTGATGGTCCCTTAATAAAGATCTTTACATGAACTTGCTTGGTTGTTTCATCCCAGTGTTCTTTATGTTTTTTTTTTACCCAACTTCTTACCTGATCTGATGCTGTGTTTTTAGAAACTTTCAGAACAGATTCTGGAAATATACATGAAGCCGATAATCCTTTCTTTGCTAACTCATCGGCTTTATCGTTTCCTTCGATTGCCGAATGTTCGGGCACCAACAGCAAAGTGACTTTATTGCGGTCTGTAAGGCTATTCAGTCTTAATTAAATCAGTCTTAATTGTATATTGGGGTTCACTAATGTCCTCAGTATCGGCTGGCTGTTAGTTGCAATATATGTAGATACGTTTGTTTTATAAGCCCTCTCATTGATTAGTTCTACTTTAATTAAATTGTTCACGATATTCCAAACAAAACCACCCACATTCATAATTAATTCTCATCCATGTTTTGCTGTGTGTGCATAATGCAGGTTTTAAGTGCGGCGCGCCTTCTGCCACTGATCTATGAATAATTGATCTTCTGTTTGAGCTGAGCGTGATGAATTTAGACTCATCGGTCCAGAGGCTTTCTTTCTTCCTTCCAACATCTAATTCTTGTGTTTCATTGCCCATGCTAACAGTTTACCTTTGTTTTGCTTACGTAATAACGTTTTCGCTTAGTAATTCATCCATATAAGCCTGTTTTGCTTTGTAAATGCATTTTCACTATTTTAAGCCTAACCTAATTTGCGATAAATATAATTTGAACGGCAATTCACTTACCACCTTCATTGCACAACTTTCTGCTGGTGTTGTTATTTTTGACCATATTGTTCGCTTTTTATTTGCTACACTGTCATTACTTGAATACTTACATTGTAATCCAGAGTTGTATGGTTTAAATTCAATAACATTGCTCTTGCAACATATCCAAAGGTCCATCATTGTGAATTAAATATATGCATAATCGATTAATATTGAGATGTTTCAGTTAATAATAGATTTTTTTCCATAGTATCCATTAAAAGTTTTTATTGATTTTGTGCACAGAATCCTTATAGCGACTAGTTGTTTCACGAAACTTAAGTGCCTCGAATTCTTCAAATTTCTCGAGCACGAAAGCGTTCCTTTACAAATTTAAACTCCACTTTAGAACTATCTACTCCCCAGCACGTTTCAAAGCAACTATCTCTAAAGAATAAGAGCAAACCGACGCTACATGAATTACCTCCCGGTGACAGTTCCGCGAATTCGCTACCAACTTTCTTGACGTGCTCTCGATGTCACGGAGGAGACGTCCTTTAAAGATGGATCGCCGCGCTTCAAGACCGGAAGGCAATTTATTTAACGAGCGCTCCAGACTATTACCACTGCATCTCCTTAAATCCTTTAAACTCCGGAACGTCAATCCCTAACTTCGATCCGTAATTTTATCTCTGGTAATAGGGCGATACACATGAATCCGAGGCACTGATTTTATGGGCGTTAACGAGATGGATTTTCGAAGTGACGGCAGTAAATTTGTTGATATCGAAGGATATTATGCGGAATGCAGAAGGGAATTTTCGTTTTGGTTCGAGGTGGAAGGTTCGCGGCACGTTCCCCTAATGTAAACTTAATGGAAAAAGCATATCAGGAGGAGAAGTGGTGCTTTTCGGCGAGACAAGGTTTGGTAGCATTAGGAGGTCTGATGCGTCGAACGGAAATTTAATATTGTTGTTATTGTCGGCGTCATGTTGAGATAGTAGGAAGAAGACATGAAAAAATCTGGCACTGAAAGGAGAAACATATTTGGGGAATTTAGTTTGCATCTGCTTGGAATACATATTTCATAAATTTATATATATTGCTATGATTTCACAGCAAAAATGTTTTTGTTATAACTTTGAAGTAATATGTATTTCTTTTTACTTTACAAAGATAAATCTCGTTATTTTTTCTTTTGAAAATTGCAAACATCAAGTCCTCTTTGACAACAGAGTCGGGAACTAATATTTTTGTCTTTATTCGAACGAAAAGTTACAAATTACTACGAATTCAAACCTATGAATTTTGTTTATGAGATCAGTATTTTAAAAGGAAAAAAGTTTAAAAATGTATATTAAAAAAAAAATACTGGCCAAAACAGTCGTGACGTTTTAGGACATATTTTAAAAGTTTTTTGAATTAGTTTTTCTCACAAATATGAAATCAAAAGTTGAATTGTTTTAGATATTCGCCATCGTATAACACGAAAATGAAGTACCTACATTAAACTTTTCTTTTTTTTTTAGTATAACTTGTTGAAGGGTTCGATCCTATTGGCAAAAAGCACTCAAAGTGACAAAAAAATTCAGTTGGCTACCTATAGGCAACGAAGTATAGATAGTAAAGATTACACCGCTCTATAAAAAGGATGATAAGAGGAAAATGCAGAATTATAGACCTATTTCGCTGATCTCACCCATTTCAAAAATTATAGAGAATATTGTTTGTGGAAGAATCGTTTCCTTTTTGGTACATCACAATGTTTTGAGCGCTGCTCAACACGGTTTTCTTGCAGGGCGATCCACACAGACTGCGTTATTGCAATTTATACATCTCCTGTATGATAAAATTAATAATGATCAAAAATGTGTCGGAGTATTTATGGACCTTAGCAAGGCGTTCGATCTAGTTGATCATAAAATTTTAATAGAAAAGTTATTTTTATATGGAATACGTGGTGAAATGTTGCACTATGTTGTAAAATATCGACACTTTTACATATTACAAGAGGAGTTCCACATGGATCAGTAATTGGACCCCTACTATTTATACTATTTATTAACGACTTGCCAAAAATTTCTGCGCAAGTAACATCATTTTATACGCAGACGATACTAGCTTCTTGGTTTGTAATGTAACTATATACAATGTACTTTAGGAAACACAAATCATGTTAAACAGGTTCCTAAATTGGTTTGAAAAAAATAAGCTTTACTTAAACACGAATAAGACCGTTTTTGGCAACTTGAACAGACCGGCACTTGTTCGATCGATTTACTATTTATTCGTAATAAATGACTCTGAGTAATCTTATTTAAGGATGGAATAAAGTGCATTTCCATCCTTAAATAAGATTACTGAGAGTCATTTATTACGAATAAATAGTAAATCGATCGAACAAGTGCCAAACTCTAAATTCTTAGGTTTATACATCGACAATAGTTTAAACTGGGAATCACATGTTACTAACTTATCCGCTCAATTATCACCTATATGTTATGCACTTTACAGCCTGAGAAATGTTGCTAGTATGGAGACGGTTCTTTCTTATTACTACAGCAATTTTCAATCGCGACTGATGTAAGAATTATTTTTTGGGGAGCTTCTTCTTTTGTTGAAAGAATAGTACAGCTATTTCGAGAAACACTTCATGTCGCCCTATCTTTCAGCCTCTACAAATTCTCACTGTTGTTAATCTTTATATACTAGAAATTGCTGTTTATGTAAAAACAAATGAAAAAATTTTGTAAAAAATAGTGACTATCATTCATATTTCACAAGAAATAAAGATTATTTATGCATTCCTTTACACACGTTAACAACCTATGAAAAATCACCATTATACATGGGAATAAAAGTTTAGAATGCAATTCCTTCAGAATTAAGAACTATTAAAAGTATACACCTATTTAAAAAGGAAACAAAAAATAATGTTTTTAACAGTTTAGGCGAATATTTTAATTTTAATAATGGTTAATTAATAATTTATTAATTATATATTCAGTAACAGTGTTGTCACAGAGTTAAATTTATTTGAAATAGAATTTGGTTAAAAAAGTAATAGATTCTAAAAAAAAACTAATAGATTGACCTATGCGCTTCTTTTCTTTCTTATTGTGAATTTATAAATGTGTAACTAAAAAAAAAGTTCTTTAAAATTACCTTATAAAAACTTAAACAATTACTAACAATAGGAGATCTAAAATACTATATAATACTATTATACGATTTTCAAACTAACTCCAAAAAAGTAATAGATTTTTAGAAAAAGTAATAGATCTATTACAATTGTAATAGACATGGAAATACTGCTCAATAAGTGTTTTCTTTTGCTCCCATACTGATTTGTTTAATTTAATGTTTAAATTTGATTAAGATTGTAACGCGCGCCTGTATTAAAATTTTGGATTAGAGTTTCTAACTGCGCCAGCAGATGGCGCTATCGCTTTAGAGCAAAAATCATGGTAGATAATTAAAACGTTCATAGAGGCGTTCTAGTAGGCTTCATCGATATACAATCGAAGTTTCTTGTGCGCACGCACTAGAATATTCAAGAAAGGAGTAGACGGCTCCAGAACCGTGCGTGCCAAATATAAACACACGCGCCAACGGAGGACGGACAATTTTGTTGTGGAGAGTGCTATTGGAAAAGCCGAAGCGAGAGTTAGGTGCGAATGGTGAAAGTAAATAATAGTGGAAATAAATAGTGAATATTTTTTAATAGTATTATTTTATTTTTATGGGATTTTATGATTAAATAAATCCAGAAAACGTTACAATATATCTATTTATAATCTTAACGTGATTCTAACCCTTATAACAATTAAAAAGAAGCAGTTTAAGCCGACAAGAGTTAAAAAGCTAGAGAGTCGAGCTTAAAAAGGACTTTACACATAAGCTTTGGATTAACAAGAGTTTATACATAACCACCTTTTTATATAATATTGTTGATAGTATTTTGGATCGGTATGGTTTAAGGAATTTAGTTGGATTTTTAGGAAACGATTTCATAAAATTTAAAATAAAAAAATTAATAAAAACAAATACAACCACAGATATTTTATCCGTTTTGTTTATATAGCGTTTGTTAATCGCAGGTAAATACCTCAATTGCTCTGTTATTCACGTACTAATGTGTACTCAGCCTCCATTTGCGATATGGCTCTTATGACATTCCGTATGAAACAGGGGTGGCCATTCGAAACTCGACACCGCATAATGGCTCAAATATTTATAATGGACAGAATACCTCGCTAATGTACGCGTGGTTGACCAGTCTAGAGAAGGCACTGCTTATACCTTATCCAAGTGGCTATATTTAGTTAATATTTCCCTTTGTGCAATATGTCTCTATTTACCAATCTAAATATGTATGTAAAGTATACCTTTGAGCCCTAATTTTAATTAAAACGTAGTTATCTCTGGTTGGATTTTACTTATTATTGCCATATCTTCTGCCATATTAGATACGGTGTTTGGACGTATAAGGTGAATTTGAGTTGATTAAAGAAATAGTGGCTGTGAATGTTTCTGGATTCAGCTTTGACTCGATTAATATTCATTTTTGATATATAAAATTGTCATATAAATTGGACCTTTTTGACATAGTAAAATTTAATTCTATTAAAACAGTTAGCCACTTACATTTTTATTGGAAATAATTTTGTTTTTACTATGTATTAAAGAAAATACTGCTTCGACGCGTCGAACCGTGTTATGAATAGTACTAGGACTAGGCACAGTGTTGGGCATTAAGGAATTACAATTTAAATCAATTACTTAATTAAATACAAAATAAGGAGTTAGATTTTCAAGTACAGTACTATGTAACTGTAATTGCATTGTAATTCATATGTCAAAATTAATTATTTGGTAACTAAAACATAACCTAATAAATATAAATCATAAATATTTTTTTTAACACCTACCTTCGTGGAGATATTTTTTTCGTAAAGTTGTCGTCTACTGACATTATCAATACCATTAGAATAATGAAAAATCAATGAAAGCAATAATGAGTAGATATGTAGAAGTTGTAAAGTAATATACTATATTCGTTGTTCATTATGTATTGGTGGTATGAATAGTATCAAAGCGATACAGCAATTAGTGGTAAATATAAAAAGACGATTGTCCCAGGAACACAATACAAATATATTAAAACCATAGGGAAAAATTGTCCCGCAAAAATCACTTCACTTGCAGGTCAATATCCATATTGCAAAATTCTTGCACGCTATAAATAGCATTTTGTGCTGGAATTTGTTCAAGCTTTCGCTTAAAATTGTTGTCATTACTGTTTTTAAACTGTTAAGCATATGGTTGTATATAGTTTAATTAAGTGATGTTTTGCACTCTTTTGGAAATTGGTACGACGTGTTTGAGGTGCTTGCTGTGGACGCAACTGCTTTTAAAGGCTGGTTTACATGAAGCCCGTGGAGAAGCAAGTCGAGTAAGCAGGTAACTTGACTTGAATTTTCAAGAGCAAGTGCCAAAATAAGTGCCAGTTAAAAATGGGCAAGTGTTTGAGGTAAGTTCAGTTAGGTTATGATCCCATCTTGGTGGTGATATTTAAAAAAGTCGGAAACTAACACAATTATTACGGTATTTGTATTGGCAGTACACTTGCAGCCTTCTCAAAAACGCGTCCCAACGTGTCAAGTCAACAGGTAAGATACTTGCTTGCATGCAAGTTTGATAGAAGGGGAAAGCAAGTAGGCAAGTATATAGAACCTGGTTCTATTCATTTGACTGTCTTATCAGCTTGCTTGACAACTTGTATCGTACTTGCCTTGTCTGAGGGCAGTATGAGTCATGTAGATGGTTACATAGAAAAAAAATGCTTGCTGACTTGACTTGCTCTTCCACTGGCTTCATATAAACAACTTTTAAGATATAATTAAAGTTGTTTATATATTTGGTCAAAATATTGAACTTGTGATTTCCAGTTTAGATAACTGCCAACTCATAATCCCAAGAAGAAAACCTCTTCTGATGGCTCCAGCCATAGGTTTAGGTAATAGTGATATTTTCAGTGGTTTTATCGGTAAATAGGATAATACCGATTTTATTTAGGTTCTATTTCAACTGATTTTGCGTGAACAATTCGTGCCTGACGAAGCGTGGACAAATATATTTGGGAGAAAACCGTTGTTTGAAGACTTGATTATTAATTTTGGTATATTCGAGGTAAATCATTGAGGTAGGAAACAGTAAGGGAGCCCTAATATTAAACGCTTATGCACTCCTCTAGTTTTCGTAGTCCAAACAGATGATACTTTTTTTTCTTTTCAAGAACGATAGTAAGTACGTTACTGCCTTTTCTATAGATATGACTGAATGAATACTTGTGTTTTCCACGAAATCCCACTGTTTTCATTCTCCCAAGAGAATATTATGGAATTTCCACGCTGATAGGTATGCATCAGGGTTAGGCAAAATCCATTCAGAATACGAATAAAAATGAATGGATAACTGAGTTACTCTTATTCAGAAATAGATGATCTTGTTTTTATTGTAGTTGGTGGTGGCGAGGGTTGTTGGTGGTGGGGTAAGGTAGTCGGTAGGAGGGTGATAGTTGGTGGTAGTCGGGGTAGTTGGTTGGGGGCAATCGAGTACAATTGGCTGGGGAGGTAAGAGTTGGGAGTTTGGTGTCCTAGTTTATGGTGATGATAGTAGTTGGTGGGAGCTGGTAATTGTTTCATTACGATAGTCAATAGTGATTGAATTACAATTTCTTTGTCGAAAAAATATTTCAGTAAGGCTGCATTCAAACATTTTATTCAAATGATGTCCCATCACTTCATTCGACAATAAAGAATAATTGATTGCAATCTTATTTGAACAAAAAAAAAAATATTCACTGATGCCAAACATTAGTATGCACTTAGCCTATTACTAAAAAGATTATGTTCCTCGAGAAATTGTGTCAATCTTGGGTTAATGATTTTTTTTTAATTTTCGCTAATTCGATCGTAGGATATGCTTTGTAAAAATTAAAGCACTTATTAATAGGAATTCAATGACCTAAAGATATGTATAGGTACAGATGATTTATTTTAAAAAAAAGGTGCTGAAGTGAGTTTGTAACTTTAGTGAGGAACACTTGGTATATAAAAATACAACTATAAATACGTCTGAAGTTGTAAGTAGTTTATGACTTGCATTGTTGTTTGGACTATTTCCATCGTTTGTAGGATTTTGATGATCCGACGTTTCGGCAGTTCGTCTACCGCCGTCATCAGGGTAGCCCTGAATAGGATTGTTTCTTGTTGACAAATATATCCGAGAATCAGTTTTTTTTTCGTCTTGTGTGATTTTATATTTGTAAAATTAATTGTAAATAATGAGTTTAGCAAGAAACAGTTCTCTTCATGGCTACCCTGATGACGGCAGTAGACGGACTGCCGAAACGTCGGATCATCAAAATCCTACAAACGATGGAAATAGCCCAAACAACAATTCAAGTATTCATCCATCGTCAAGCAAGCTCTCGTTATGAGTTAATATATTTCCAAATTTGGTTGACTTATTCTAAGTGATAATTAAATTAGAATTGTCTTTCTCAAAATAATAACTAAATATTAATTCTTAGATAAGATAGAAAGCAAAGATATCTCAGAAATTAACAAGTTTAGGGCTCTTATCTTATTTTTTTTTTTTTTAATTTATTCGTACTGTAAAAAATGTTACACTATTCATGTATTGCCTTAACAATTTCCATACACTTTCATTAAACACTATTCTATATCTTCACTAACCTAACTTCGTTTTACTTAACTTCTCATGCTGCGTAATGCTATGTTGGAGCTAATTTTGAAACTAGTTAGTTTAGTGCAAAGTGGTCACTCGCCTTTAGGCATTGGCGATGCAGCAATTCTTACTTATGAGAGTAATTGAAATAAACCTAGCCCGACATCATAATTCTGTTTTAAAACTTTTATATCTTGGCGTGTATTTCCAACTTTCCGCGTAAAACCATTTAAAACTTATATATATAGTCTTACCTTTTTGCAGTAGTCGAGGATGTCCATTTTATCCTTCAGGCAGGTGGCCTTGGACGTTAAGTCCGTCTGCCATCGTCCCTGCTCGGTCATGTACTGGGGATGGTAGGCTTCCTGACCGTGGATTCCGGCGTCGCATAATATGGCCACCTGGGGCTCGAAGTGGGCCACCGCGCCTCCGCCCAGTCCGCTGCTATCCTGCAGGCCCTGCAACGATAAATTCCGAGTTGAAATCCCGGCGCGTAACTGTGCTGTTCGCGTAATTCCGCAAAGCCGATCCTAAGCGCTCCGTTCCGCAGAAAACTGGCTTAACATCGGTATCCGATGCTATATATGTATGTGTTACATAATGCATAAGAGTTGCGAGGCGGAGAAACTCCGACAATAAACTTCCATTATTGAAATGGACTAACAATAATAGGAAACTGTATTAACAAGTTCCTAAGCGAGTTTTAATTATTGATTTCCCGGCAAATGCGCTGGTTTTCATGCATCGAACGTGATGTTCCTGCCATTATGAAGAGAAAAAAAAAACAAAAATAAACTAGCTATACCGTGTGCGCGATACAACCATAGTCAGTCGATAACATACTGTTGTGGTTTTGGACTCCGTGATCCATACTACCCTTTTATCCCTAAGATGTATTTTAAGTTGCATTTTATGGTTGCGGTGATTTCTTTGTTCGTACAGCTGATTTTCAATTTACCAAGAATTTTCACAACTTTGTTTTGTTTTGAATAAGTTTAGTTTGTTAATTAAGAGTTTATTGTGTGTTTTAATTTGTAAAGTTAAGTTTTTGAATTAATCCAGTCATTCAAATGTCTATTGTTCGCTTGTGCTGATTTTATGCGTATTCTATTAAATATTGTCATTGTAATGTTCTACGTCTGCGTTATACGAATTTTGAGAGGGATTTTTGTAGGAAAAAGAATTGTAGGGTTTTGTTAAACACTTGCTTGTTCGACTATTGATGTAAGTAGACGATATTTCTTAAATAATTGTTGCCATTTTGTTTTTCATTTTGTATTGAAAAATTTAACATTTTTTCTATAATATAGTCAATCAAGGAATCATTATCATCATAATTTGTTAATGTATTGAAGTGTACACTTGGTAGATATAAGATCAATTATTATTTTTTTGTTAGGAAGATGTATTTTAGTTTTTCTCTCATTTATATTTTGCAAGAGTTAATTTTTCTATTAATACACAGCATCCGATGCAGTAGATTAAGGACTAGGACATAGAGCAGGAATTGAGGGCTGATAGACTTTAACCTCATAACAGCTAAAAATCTTAAATAGCCGAAATTCGGAAAATGTTTAAATACACTGTTTTAAAAGATCGAGAAGAATTTACATTCAGTATTATGTAAAAATCATGTTATAATTTTAAAATTAATTTAAAGCAATTTGTTATAATGGATGCTCCTGCACACATTTTTTAAGGAAATATTCTTAAAAAGTCAGAAAATAACAAATTGTGTTGGAGGATTACGTTATAGTATTTAGACATACCTTATTGTAAATTTTCTGGTTATATAACCCAATTTACAGTGATTTTAACCATTGCTTTGCATAAATCGCAATTAATCTTAAAAAACAAACATTGTATAGCAAGTATGTAAGTTTGTATTCATTTCTTGTTTGTAATCGTTCATTTTTTTTATGTAACCCCATAAGTTTTAAATAGGATTCAAATCTCGGCTTCACGATGATCAATTTAAGACATTCAAGTATGTTGTTGACATCCATTCTTGGATAACATTCGCTGTATGGATAGGTGAATTATCGTGTTGGAAGTTGAACTGGTCATATACAGATGTTAGTGACGGCAGCATAACATTTTCCAGAATATCTCTTTATTGTAAAGCTGTTAAATATCTGTTTATATTCCAAACTATTTCCGGTTCTGTGTAAGGTATCCACAGAGAACCGTCCACTTCTGTTTTGTTTGCATATGTATTGTTCGCAAGTTTTTTTAGCTGGACGGCTAACTAATCGAGCATGGGTGTTTACGTATTTGAAAATGTTGATTTGTCATAGAAAACGACTGTTTTCCAAAAATCAAGTGGAAATCATGTGTTGTAGCAAAATTAAATCATTCCTGACGATTAGCTTCGGATAGTTCAATTTATGGAGCAATGCAATAACTTCTTCGCGAGAGAAGGCGGATTATTTTTTCATGTGTTTATTGCTTCAGGCAACTCAGTGGCCGTAATTGCTGCTTTTCAACCTGTGAATGGGTGTTTAGCGTAAAACATGATTGATATTGCGGCCTGCTATGCAGTGGAAATTTTCATTGTTTGAAGTCTTAGGTTAATTTTCAACTGAATGGAATGTTTCCCATATTACTTTTAAATAATGAATACTATTGGGGTTAACACCTAGTTTACGAGCCACCGGACGCATACTCCAGCCATTGGCTAACGTAGTTTGCAGATATGCTTCCCGTTGCAGACAGCACGTCCTTCAGTGTTCTGTATTGTATCATTGCCAGGTTAGCCAGAATAGCCAGTCGCCGATAATCATCTGTCAAAACTTCATACATGAAGAGGAAGTAGACATTCTCCCCTGGCCTGCTCCCTCCGGAGTTAAACCTAGCCAGAATAGCGCATGTGTGTGAGATATGATAGGATATGAGAGGTCACGCAGCAAACACCTTGCAGGAACTTCGTTGTCATCTACAGCAAGCCTGGGATGCGATCCCACAAGATGCTATTAATCATCTCATTCAGTGCATGCCTCGCAGAGCTAGACTGTGCATATAAATAATCGTGGGGTTGTGATATTTTATTGATAACTTTTTTCAATTGTTATGATTTACTACTGAAAACCAGTGGTTATGATTTACTTGCCAGAATTTCAGCGTTGTGACTCAGCTCCTTCAAGGTATAAGAGTATTTCGTTCTTGTTTTAGCACTTATCTCTGGTACTACTGACAACACAATGACCCGTTTCCAACGCCAAAAATGTTCTTATCGCTGAAACGGCTGTGTTTTCATTCTCTCTTAAATAATCATTAGTTATGGTGTTGAAAGAGGTTCGATTGTGTTAAAACTTCATCAATACAAGTAAAACATAAAAAAACATTTTAGAAGTGACAATAACAAATAATGCAATTTATGTTTGCCACGTAGGCAAAGTTCAAAAAAGAAAATTGTAAAATTCGTTATGATTACAGAGTAAACCTCTCTATAGCTGAAAATATTACATACTAGCTAAAGTGGGATATAAAAGAGACTAGCGAAGTATGTTGATGCAAGGTAAAAGAAGGTATTTTACACGTAATTTCTACTTACTGAAACACAGGGATGATATTTAGCAAAAGATGATGTTTTCCAAAACATTACACGTGGAGTTGTAACTACTCAAAATATTGAACTCAATAGAAAAAAAATTATGTACCCACCTCCATCAATCTCAATCCTCTTATTAATGTCATGAAAAGGCCAATTTCATAATTAAAAAAAAAAAAAAATTATTCCGGTCAACCAATGGCATCGGCAAAAACATTATTTTCCCCACTATAGTAAAAAAAGCTAATTTTTTTTTTATTCTCTTTTTAATTCATACACAGACAAACTCACATTTTCTATCTATGGTATTAGTATAGATATGTAATTTATTCCTGTACAGATAGAATTTTTACAGTATAATCTTGATAAAAAAAAATACTGTTTACTTTGTATCGATTTTTGTTTTTGCGTGGATGCATTTTAATCTGCTTAGTTTTCCAGCATAATCCTACAATACGCAGAAAATATATGGCATCCAGGAAATGAATATCAAATCTCGAATTTCCATCAGCAGAAATTTTTAGTTCAGTGTCCGTTTCGTCGGGAAAAATCTCATCAGGCTACATAATTATAAAACAGCGGAGGTGACCTCAAACGTTGCAATAAAATCGAATTGACTTACTGCGGTGCTCGCAAAGGATGATGTTCTCTTTGAAATGGGGCCACAGAATTATAGGTCGTAATCCTATTGCATTTATACCCGTAAAAAAGCATTTGGGGGAAGATAATATGCATTATTTGAACCACTGTAGCAGAAGAGATTTATAAACCGTTTTGAAGTAGCTTTCAGGATTCATTTTTAAGTGCGCGTTAAATATTCACAAAATAACAATAAAAAAGAAATGAAAATGTCATTTTAACGATTTTTGCAGTTTATTTAAGCATTGACATAACCATTAGATGGTGAAATGAATGCAGTTTGCAGATTAAAATAAGCAGTTATTTTTTGTTAATGTTTTGGTATTTAAAACAAGATCGAGACTTTAATGTTTAACAGATATTCGGTGTATGCATGTTGCATGCTGTTATAATTCCCAACCTAAACAGATGCAAAGTCGAAACGAGAACGGTTAATACATTAGTAATTATTTATGTAAATCAAATATAGCCTGTTAGATCTGTATATCGCATTAAGACATTGTTTTAATTATTTATGTATTGAACAGCATTAGCAAAATACATGTTTACACAAATGTAACTATGATTACCTACATTACCGACTGGAAATATACAATGACGTTACACTATTGAAAAATAGATGGCGTTGTTATTTTTCATACATTGTGAAGCATATATTTGCTTTTTAACTGCCTGGTATTAGATATGCTGTGAGATTTGGAAACCCACCATACGTAATCGTTTTCAAGTTGAAGCGTTATATTAGTTTTTATAAATTGCTGTTTCATATAATGCAGTTCTCAGTAAGTGTTGCTCGATCTACTGACTTTCAGTAGATTTACTGATTAAAACTATGATCTACTGAAATGTGTCATGAATCTATTGAAAAAAAAAAAACTATGTCCCTATTGATGAGAATATTAGATCTTTCCTTAGTAATCTCTATAGAAGAGCGTTTAATTTATTTATAACATGAAGGACCTTTTTTTATATGAATATTATAGCACATTTGTTATTACTTTTTTCGCTTCAAAACAAGTAATTAAAAAAAGGTCCATTCATATAATAATTTTTTATGTCTACAGAATTTATTTCATTATTACCAACCTACTCATCCTACTGAATTTTAAAATGCCGATATACTGAAAATATAGATATTAAACTGGCAACACTGTGCAGATGTTCAAATGAGGTTTCAATTATTTTTCAGCGTGGGAATTGGCGTTACTTGATTTTATCAAACCATTATTTATATTACAGTTAAGGAGAATAATTAACGCCAGTAAACAATAACATTATTTGATTCATACTGGTTAACATTTCAATACATAATTTAAAACAATTAAAATAAATATAATCAATTGTTAAGGTTGGTTAAATTGAGGTAAATATTTTTTATAGGATAGACTTAAGTAGACCTTTTAGTTAATTCAACAATTTTTTTGTTTGAGTTGTACGATTCAAACATGTTAATTATACTTAATAGATTATACACGTGTTAGCCATAGATACTTTGTCAGTACTTTGAAAGGATACGGTGACACATGATGCAAATTTTAAAAAAATATATTTGAAAACTAGAGATAATTCTCTTTTAAGCATGTATTGGTTATTTAAAATGTCCACCTTTACTGTCTATGCACAACGATAAACGCTCCGGCCATCGGGCGATACATGTACGCACCGTTTCTAGGGGAATTTTTGCAGCTGCCTTTGTTATGCTTTTCTTTAGAGATTCCAAATTTTTATGAGGTTTTCGACAAGCCATTTCCTCAAGAGTGTTCCATAGTTCGTAGTCCAGGGGGTTTAAATCAGGACTTTCAGAGGGCCAATCTGAAGCTGCTATAAAACAGGAACATTGTCTTGCAACCACTTCTGAGTTGATTTTGCTTTGTGTGCCGGCGCTGAGTTCTTGTTGAAAAACCCAATCAACTCCATCAAACAAAGTATCGTTTAAAGGCTTAACAACAGGTTCAGGAACTGTGTTTTCATAAACCTTTGCACCGTTTTCACACCTGTTTCGCAAAAATGATAGGAGTTACTCCATGCCACGACACACCCCACCACACCATTACATAACTTGGGTGGTGGCCCCGTTGAACGCGTGGAGCTTCATTTTTGGCTTCATATGATTTTAAATTTTCGCTCTATCGTTGAAAATTTTCTCATCGGTGAACAAGAATATTTTGTGTATCCGCCTCTCCCGTACAGCGTTTCAACTTTCCGATTTTTCGAATCTTGTCACCTTTAAACTTCTCTGTTAAAAGGTGACCTCGTGCATTCTTTTTGTATGCTCGCATGTGTAAATCATCTGTGAATAATCGTGTGAGACCGTTCTTGGCGCGATATTCATTTCTCTAGCCATGATTTTCTGCTTTCATAGCGGACATCGGTTGATTCTTGAACGAATGGCTTCGACGACGTTTTTTGTTCTTGCATCATGCGGCCGCCTAGCTCTTGGTCTATCAACAACATCACCTGTCTCTTTAAAACGTTTCAATGTACGATACACAAAGTCTTCACTGATTTTAAGCTGTTTTAGGAGCGAGTGAATCTGCGAAGCACTGTGCCCTGCCTTGATCAAGGCCGACGACAGTAACGCGGCACGTGATAATCGGATCACTCCATTGGTTTTGACGTTAGTAAGCAACCGTGATTGTTACTATAGTACTACACGCAAATATACCACTTTTACAGTGTGATCACTCTGTTCTGCTCTAAATTCCCTAAATGAAACGGCAGTGACAGTATTTATGGCTACACTGTGTACTAACCATAAAAAGTGCTCTTACGAAAATACTCGTAAATACTACTCAAGCAATGAATGGTATGAAATTGCATTAAATCGTAATTTAATTATCTTTTTTGACTGAATCGTTATTGAGGGACGTTTGTGGCTGTAAAAATCACAATAAAATTTTATTGGCAATACCAAAAATTAAAACGTAACTTTTGGTAAGTTCATGACACTAGAGAAGTTCTTTGTTTAAATATCTTTTATGAAAGATATTTTTCAAACAATTTTTACAGTATTATACATCTATCAACCTCTTCTTTACTATTTACTAGTTCATTGTATTTATCTAAAATAACACAGCTTAAAGGGAAAATGTTTATTAATTGAGCCTAAATAACACTTAAAACCAATTTTAATAATCCGAACATCTATAACGGTTTAAGATATACGCGCGTCTTCCCTGTTAGGTACATCTTAATTGTCTTTTTTCCGCTTCTAAATCTCAAAGAGCGCCGACTCGCTTACAATCTCAATTACGGCACATGCATACTCTAACGACGAACCTTTTGCGTCACGACAAACAGCAATCTCGTTACTTAAAATGATCCCTTTATTACACCCACTTAAAAGCGTTGATTACAGTCACTAAACCATCTGCGAAAACATGTTCTTTATTACGAAAGCGCCCGTATCACCGCATCTGACACTAGGGACCAGGCAACTGTAATGAATATAAACGGAAAGGTGAAATAGAGAGACTAACAAAAGGGCGGCGCGAATTGCACGATTGGGACGAAAAGTACAGTGGCGGAAACTAAAAATGGGACAAGTGTGCTTTGTAAAAATCTATTTGTACTTTAGAACACAGTGAAACACAAACATTTAGTCAGTATTGGATGAATTGTTGCAATGGCTTCCTCTTCACAACGAATCCGTTACGGTGTGATAAAGATTTCGAAGAAACTCTATTACGTTGGACAGATGAATGTGATGCTGAGTTGTTCGAAGAAAGTGAAATTTCTGATAATGAAAAAACAGGTATAATAAAACCTTCAGATCAAGATTCAGATTTTGAACTGGAATCAAATCCTAATGACTCGGATAGTGAAGAAAATGAATCTAGTGAACAAATTTGTGGACAAGTACAAAATGACTGTTGCGACATTATCCGCTCAGCACTTGGTCTAATAAAAAAAGAATTTATGTGCTACACCATTAAATGCTTTCACTTATTTTGTTATTGACACTATTTTGGAAGAAATTATTATACGCACAAATTTGGGAGGTAAGCGTGTTGAAACTTCGAAAAATAGACAGTGGCAAGACATCGATAAGTGTGAAATGCTTGCATTTTTGGGATTGGTAATACAAGCAGGGGGTTGAAAACAAGTTGGGACATTTCATTACGGGATTTGTTTTCTGACCAATGCCCAAATCCCATTTCTTCCGCGACAATGCCATTGAGACGGTTTGAGAGTATTAGAAGATATTTACGTTTTGATGACAAACGAACAAGCCAAGCTCGTTTGGAAACAGATAAATTGGCACCAATTTCTTCTGTAAGGAACTTGTTTATTCAGCAGTGTCCAAAATATTTTCAAACCGTATTTGGCCGGTTTGCTAGGCATATGCTGTGTGAATTGACTTCTGCCCTTATATTGAACGAATTGCTCATCAATTGTCACGTTTTTATCAGGACAATACCCTGATAAAAATATCAGGGTATTGTTCACACAGCATATGCCTAGCAAACCGGCCAAATACGGTTTGATGTACCTAACGAAATGAAAGAAGATAAGAATAGACCCGTTTTTTTTTTTCATTATTTTTTTTTTTATATAATAAAAACAGTGGTTGGTTATGTACCTATAAAAAGAAGAAAAGTATCGTTTTACTTAGTAGCATGCATAATACCGCCGATGTACGAAAAGATCAAAGAATCATTTTAGCTTAAAATTGGCCAATAAATTCATATACGAACAATTTTAGATACCTAGACGGCCAGCCTGAATATAAAAATGTTATTGTTTCACTGTTATTCGCAAAAGTTTTTTTTTTCGAATTTTTTGATAAAAGCAATATTCATGGGTGAATAAATTATTTAATCTTATGCTATATTCTAACACCATATACAGGTAATGTACACAAAAAAAAGGTTGTACCATTTTCAGTTTCTCACAGATTCACAATGTCGGGTTTTTATTTTCTCTCAGTGTACATACCATCAGAAGTAACTGCTAATATCTCATTTTGACAAATTGTGAAACCGATGACATGTTCCCGATTATAAAAGATTGGCAGTAAAGGTAAATCCTAACGCTGCCATATATCCCCTCCCTCCGCCTACTGTCAAGCGGGTTTCATAAAGATCCATTGGGGAGAGTTTAATTAACTCCGGTTGTAATTTAAGTTCAGTAGCGTGTGAACGCAGCGAGTTCGTCCGGATGAAAGATAGAGGGCGCCTCGTGTACTCTGTGCACAGTATTCGAGGGTTAGGAAACTGCCCTTTAAATATGAGTACAATGGGATTCCGTTCCTACCATTACCGTTCAACAGCGAGAACAGTGGATTAGGTGGTGCGTTGTTTATGTTTGCGTATATATATACATGTATACTGCAATCACGTGCCAGGCTTGGCAACATCTCTACCATTCGCGCGCGTTTATCCAGTCTCTCGCATTATATCCGCTTCGCTTAAAATGTTGTCAGGAACGTATATTGAGGAGGAGTTGTATCCACACTCTCCGACCTTTGCGCTATTAATAAAAAGGATAGGGCAGGCACGTGGAAGTGAATGGAGGGTAGGCGGTCAAGATTTTGGATGATTTCATTTCGTTAGAAGGATCTTGTATGTTTAGAGGAATATAGAGAATCCTTTGCTGGAAATAACATTTCAAGGTTTTCGATATTTCTTTTTTATTTACAAACAAAGCTCCCTTTGTTTCTAAATAAAATCGCTAAAATCAATATCTATTGATATATCATAAGATGTAAGGCAATTTAATTCAAAAAAAAACTCGTCCGGTTTAACCACTTTCTACGGGTTCTGCGAATTACCGAGGGACTGACGACAGCGTACTTTCCCGTGACGTATGTTTACAGCCCTTAGTTTGTTTGCTACCCCCCGCTTTCGGAAAAGTTTCCAGCCGTTAAAAAGGCAGAAACTGCTCGAAGGAAGAATAGTTGCAAATATGTAGTCACGAGTCACGGTCCGAATAGATATATCCACGCAGCTCAAGTTAACTATGGTGCAAAACCAATGTAACTTTACTCGTTTTTATTTCTTTAATTTAATCAAATATAGTAATAAGTAAGAATCACGACGTGTTTTCATTTACATCGAAAAAGTGCAAAACGCCAGCGCACATAATCACAAAACATCCTTTGATCAGCACTCTCACTGCAATAATCACGAAAGTGGTTACCAGATTATCGGGCTTCCAAAATCTAATACTCTAGTTCCATGCCTATTTCAAGTTGAATGCAGCAGTGAATCAGATCTTTCTGGATTGTCTTAGCTTTTGCCTTGGACAATTCAATAAGAGAGATTCTGCAGTAATGGCTGTCAGGTGTGCCGTCTCCCTTATGAATTAGTTGATACAAAGATATAAAGTACGCGTGGATATAGTAATCACAATGCAGGGAACTTCTGCCCCAAACAAATTAATATGTAGCAATTTTTTTTGTCAGAATTGTTAAAATTCTTTTGCCCACAAATTCCAGCTCTGGCCGAAGTAGGTGTGCAAATTTTGCAGGTTATGAATTCTTGTTAATTTTCACGCAGTTTTTCCACGAGAAAAATTAGCAAGAACCAGGAGAATCAGTGCAGCTGTCGGTATATCGGTACTGACAGTTAAAGAAGGGATTACCAAGACAGAAAACCGCGTTTGTATACCATAAAATGAAAGCAAAAAAACAGCATTGACACTAGAAACAGATATGTTCAGAAAGTATAACGTTGATAAAAATTACATTTAAAATCTTAATTGTAATTCTAAATGTGATTGACAAATTAAACAATTTACTTTATATGAACGTGAAACGTTACAGCGTAATCATATATATCGGCAAAACGGATTCATAGTTTTTGTTAATCTTTACATCATTGAGAAGAGGTAGAAGAAACCCTACATGTAATTGACATAGAATTGTATGTTGAATTCGTAAATATAATAATACAGTCGCGAGCAAATGTTATAGGCACCCTAAATTTTGGGCGAATATCACAGTAAGAAATGAGAAAATAAGAACTTGTAGGTAATACATTATAAATATGTAGTATTTTAAGGGATCTTATTAATTTGTTGCATATTAGAGTGTTTTTAGTACAGCTATAATAGTTTTTAGATGGGAGGGGGAAAGTGACATCTCGAAGACTTGATAATATATAAAAAAAAATAATACATTTACAAAGGGTATCTATAAAGACTATTGTAACCATAAAGACGATTATATAAACGTTGAAATAACTGTCACAAAAAAAATGCAAGAAACATGAAACCCATTAGTTTTGCCAAAGGTGCCTATAACATTTGCTCGCGACTGTATATACCTTGTCTTATTTAAAATGACAAAGTGAATTTCGATTTCTGGTTTATTGGAGGTGCCAATATATTTTAGAAGAAAGTACCTAACCCAATTATTACGAACTCCAAATTTCTAAAACTGAAGAGTTTCGTTAAGGTATAAAACTTTTAACTAGGCCACTTCCGTGGAAAACGCTATATAGTGGGAGGTTATCTTGTAATGAGATGCCTACAATGCATTTCATTTTAAATTTGATTTACCATTTACTTCCTTAATAAAAGATATTCGATTTCATACTATTTACATATGTAAACATATAAAACAATTTGTAACGTATTTTTAGTTTTATTTAATCGATGTGCGTGTGCGAAGCGGCGTCAAGGAAGGAAGGGACGAATAAAGAAGTTTGCCGCGGTCACTAGGACAGCGCAACGTCCATGATTAGGGATAGCCGTAGGAAGCACGTGGAGAGCGTAGGTACATAAGCGACAGTTAACTTCACTTAAAGTAATTTTTACTAAATGCATGTTAATATATGGCAAAAAAACCTTTTTATTTTCTTTCAATGTAGGTGAATAAGTGAATAAAGCCGCTCCACGGGCGCAATATTATCAATAGCACCGTCACTAGTTCCGCAATAGAAATTAGATACTAGTTAATTAAAATAGGGACCAATGACATGTTAGGAACAATGAGATAATTAGTGTAGGTAGCCCCATGTAGTACCCTTGAGTGGAGCATGAGGTTTAAGGATGTTTTTTTTTCTTGTATTGTTTTAATTTATCAATAAATGGTGATGGTACATAAGCGAAGGTCAGCCAGCGTCCAAAGCAAGTGGACGTGTCGTTCGGCTGGAGAGCGGTAGTAGAAGGACCCGCCATTAGGTGTTAACCACAACACAGTTACACATATTATGCAAAGTGTATCGCGTAGCGAGCTAAATAATTAGCACCCCGTGTTGCTTGAGTGCTTTGGCCGACCGTTGCTTGCCAGAGAAAATATATGTGCCAAGAATAAACATTCCTGAGGGAAAGGAAGTCTTGCAATTGTATTAGATTGCGTATTATCAGGCGTGTGCTGCCGTATGCTGAGAATTTCCCGATCTAGAGGGCCGAATACAACCCTTCAGAGAGTACGACGACGTAGTTACATCACACTGCCCGCTGTGTGTGCCGAAAATCATGCCGACCACGCCAAGACCACACCGAGAGCCGAAGAACCGCCAAAATCACAAATGTTTACTGCCCATTTTGTTTGTTTATTAGTTTATAAATTCCAAATCATAATTATATTTGTTTTTATTTAAATTTTATAATTTCAATCAATGAGTAACATTTTAAAGGGGGCTCACTAATTACTTATTTACCACCAAATAATCGTTTTTTTATGTGTAATCTTTTCCATTTTGTATATTGTCTTGCCTTTGTTGTTTTCAAATAAAATATTGTAAAGGTGAAATCAATTTCTTTTATTATTTTATTTTTTAATATACAGGGTCGTATTATATTTTAAATACTTAAAGAACCGCACGACCTGAGTGTGGTTTTTTTGATTGATTAAAGATTTTTATGCTAGTTTTTTTATTTATTTATTTTAATTAATTTACCAATCTTACAAAAATAATAATATTCATAAGTAAATTAACAACTTACATTTTGGCATACAGCGCAGGGTACGATAAAGTGTATCATTACAATCTCATTAGCCTCACTCACCAATTTCGCAGAAATACGTATGTATTTACTTCATGAGCAGATAGAGAAGAGGCTACATTTAGAACTGGCTCAATCCAATCCCGCATTTCAGCAATCAACAGTTCGTGACACCAACCGCAACGTTGAAGCGTACATGTACTATACGTGTACACATTCGTAAAATGCCCTCCCCACAGACGGATCCCCGCTTGATTTACCCATCGCGTGTTAGAACCATCACGATGACGACTTTGACGAGCCCGATAAACAGATCAAAAGGTAAAGTTCCGTTTGCGTTCGGTGCCTCGGCATAAAGACCTCGCGTGCATACGCAAATGACGGCGTAATTTTCGAGTAATTTACTTTTCGTCCGACGGTATGAACTTTGTGCAGGTGCAGCGGACGAAATAACCCGAGACTCAAAGCGACTGGGACCCCTTTGTGATACGGATATGGCGAACGTGCGTGCTGATCCGGATAACGAGTAAAAGCAGACGGGTGGTGCCGGAGTTCCTATTCTTTCCTTCTTTGTGCCTCTCTGCCTGTGGATGCGTTTACCCTTTGTTTTGGGGCGATATTTTTTAGATGTTGATGCATGTGTGGGAAAGATTGCCTGTGATGATAGTTTGTTTTAGACTTATGAACTGCAGAATTTCAAAAAGGGAAGTACGAACTAATATTTGCGCCGTAAGAAGTCATGGTGGATTTTCGTCAGCTTGTCCTTCATAATTTATTAGAATGTTTAATATTATATGAATAAGCAATTTTAACGAGAATCTTGTCTTATATTATACACACTAAAGAAATTTTGGTAAAATTCCTGTACGATTTTAGGGCATCAATAAACAGGTATGTATTTTTCATGTTGCTTTTTCAAATTTTCTATTCGGTTTATGTGATTCTGCATACACAAAAAAGCTTTGATTTACCTATTCAGCAGGATGTAACTAGCGCCCTCTTTGAGCAACGGTAAGAGTGATGACAAAGCCTATTCATCATGCTGAAAAACGAAGTAATACCAATTTTGCAGAAAAAAAACCGTGGACAGAGTGTTCTGGCTTAAATCAAACACTGCAACTGATTTTAAATTACAATAGGACAATGTTATTTCCTATATCAAAGCAAAAGATTAATTTGCTCAGGAAGATAATCGTAATTCTTTCAAATCAATCCACGTGGTATAAAATAAAATAAATTCGTGGAACACTAAAAATTTACAAAATTGAAAACTAATAGCAAGCACAATGCTTCTATTTACCCAATCCGAGGTGATTAATAAAATAAAAACGAAACAGCAAACTAGAAAACGGAAAAATTAATTCTTTAAAATATAATGAGAGAATTTAAACTGAAAACATATCTTCCTGCACAGAAATAATAAAAGATCTTATATCTATAATGTGTACACATCAATATAATAACAATTATTACTAAATGAATTTCTTGATTGGCTAAATAAAATTCAATTTATGCGAATCAAATTACGATATAAAAATGTATTACAAAATGGCAGCAAACAATTTCAAAATACATGCACTCACGCTAGCAAGTCAATCAAGGAACTGAGTGACAAGGTTGAACAGTCGTATACATACAAAAATCCTACTCTCGACTACGTGTAACGCAGCCGCACAAATCACCGACTAAAACAATTAGAATAGGCCCTAAACAACATGAGCAAATAAAAGATATCTTAAAGAGTGAAATTAATTTAAAACAACTGAACACTTAAATAAATAAATCATACAATCAATTCATTACCTAAATCTTATATAAAAATAAAATCTACATCTGTGAAAATTCTTTCGAAACATTGACAAAGGCTGAACGGAGTAATCATGACAACATCTGAATTTGCGAAAAACGGGATGCCAGTCCACAGGAATACGTAAAGTAGCCTAGCCTAGACCAGGAGATCGAAGGAAGTTAAAGCAGGCAACTTGTCCCTCAGATGTTACACCTGAATGGTATATGAGGATTTGGAGGGTTTTTAGTGAGTAGGCCGTGCAAGAGCTAGGAGAGTCTCACACTACTACGTGAAGATCATATGACCGTGGTGTTCATAAAGAATTTTCCCCTCACGAAAAAAAAAAAACGAGCAACATTTGTACAAGGCATGTTGTGTTCAATCCTCATGTTTTAGTCTCTACTATTGCCAGTTTCCGGATTTCCCATTCTTAACGACTCACATTGTACCACTATTTAAATTTAAATAAATTTATGTGTTGGCAGAAATTTTACCTCATAAAGCAAATTTACTTGTAAGGTCGTAAAAAACGACTTTACATATATTTTTTTACAGTGTTGGTACACTGTTTTTTTTTTATAGCAACTTGTGTTTCTTCGAGCCTAACGATAACAATATTACATTTTTATTAATAAATTGGTTAATTTAGATCCTGCACGCACTAATTTCGTTAGCGCCGTTTAAACCCCTTAAAAAATTAGAGTCCATAAAACAAGAGCACAGCGCAAATTACACCATCTCGAGCGTACTTATCGTCGGCAGTCGTAAACTTAACGATTTTTAATAATTTCTCGCGAAGACCCTGGAAAAATTGGATTCCCTCTCCCCCCCTCCAGAGCGAATGGCTGTCATTACTCTACTCGAAATTGTATTTAGCCGCCCAAGCGAGCATTTTTAACGAAATATCGTCGCGGTTAGACAATGGAACGGAATTCCGTTTAATTTCTCTTTTTCTACGCTCCGCCGTCATTCGACATCATCTTCTCTTCCGAGAAAACAGGCAGAGAGGTTTGTTATCGTGCGCGGCTGTGTCGACAGGAGAGGGCTTCATTTGGCGATGGCGACGGTGGGATGGGGTCGGTATTCGGGTTTTATTATTAATCGTGGTCATAATTAAATTCTGCACTGTAAATTCTAAGCGGAGAAGAAAGGGTTGGCGTAAAAAAAAAAGTGGATATAATCAGCGAGTATTTTTGCAAACACAGCAACGCCCGCTTGTTCTGGTGTAATTAATTTCGGGCCATAAATCAGTAGGTTGAATCGGTCTCAGAAATTTTATCCGTGGAGTTAAATGTAGCGGATTATTATAATATGGTTGAATACTGTATGTAAATATTTGTGATTAAATTTTGTGTTTATTGAAAGTAAAATCAATAGGTTTACGTTTATCAATTAGTAAATAAAATGAGTAGGTAAATTGGAAACATAGTAACTAACTGGTTAAGAGCAATTAATAATGTAGGACAATGAGAATTGCTGAGTCAGCTGTAATCATTGTTTATATAGTAAGGGCAATTCACATGTCATGACATTTTTGGCAGCCTAGTTTTTTCCTTTATTTAATTTGCTACCTGAACTACAAGACTATACTACAATGACACATCTTTGATAGTGTATCGGGGTTTAACGTTAAATATAAGTATCGACGGGTGTACGGAAAAATTTCATATTTATTTCTTTTGTAATAATTATTATAATGTATTGAACAAACTAGGGAATTAATATCGAGGATAACAAAATAGAATAGTTTGTAAATTAAATTGTAGTTGGTAAACATAGTAACTAGATTAACAGGAATTAATAAAGTAGGACAATGAGAATTACTGAGTCAGCTGTAATCACTATTTATATAGTAAGGGCAAATATTGGCAATTCGCATTTGTCACATGAGACATATTTAGTATATTTTTTTTTTAAAGTGACAGCCTATTTTTTTTTATTTAATTTACTACCTGAACTACAAGAATATACTACAATGACACATATGTGATAGTGTATCGGAGTTTAACCTTAAATTTAAGTATCGCCGGTGTTTTGGAAAAAAATTCCTATTTATTTTTTTTAATAGTTGTAATGTATTGAGCACAGTAGGGAATTGATATTATAGAGGCTAACAAAATAGAATAGTTTGTAAATTAAATTGTAGGTTATTGGTAAACATAGTAACTAGGTCAATAAGAATTAATAAGGTAGGACAATGAGAATTACTGAGTCAGCTGTAACTACTATTTATATAGTAAGGGCAGAGACTCGCAGTTTTCCTCTATTACATGACAGTTTTTGATGTATTTTTCGAAATTGAGAATCTATTTTTTTCTAACTAAATTTGATACTTCAACTTGTGAAGGAGCGCTGACTGTCTTAGGAACGGTATTGCCTCTTACGTTAACATTAAATTTCTATGTTGACAGGTTTACGGAAAAATCTCCAATTTAAATGTTCTAAAAGTTATAATGTAGTGGCACATTTAAGGAATGAATATCAGAAATTAACGATGTAAGAATTCGAAATTCCATCCTGTATAATGCAAGTATTTAAATTCATTTTATTAATACGTAGTTGATAGGTACCGTGGCATTTGCTGAGTAGCGTCTATCTAACAGGAAATAATAATCTATTTTCGTTTAAAGATTCGCGTAATTAAAATAATATGGTATTACTTTGTATGTTATCTGCTTCTTTGTTTATTGTATGTTACGAATGCTGTTCAGCAGTTCTCACGTTCCTCTAAAGTAGGGCGTCTGAAAGTCAGAAAAATAACGCCTTCGGTCATACTTGCGCCCTCCTGTAAAGAGAGGCCGAACTAGTTATCGGTGCGAAATGACGTCACAATCAAAGTTTATAAAAACCCTTAACATAGCTGTTTTCAATTAATTAGTCCGCGGTCTTTCAATTTAGCTTCAGGAATAAGCTCGCGTCCCCTTCGTCGGGCGTTTCTAAAACTTAAAATTAAAACTTTTTTTCTAAATTTGTAATCAGAATCAGCCTAAAAATTCGAGAACAGGAAGCCAAAGCTTTCCTCGAGAGGTGTTTAGTGATTTTGTGTAAAATTCATGAAAATTACCCCCTTTTCTTGGCTTAAAAAAAAAGTGAGTGTTGTGTAAAGTTTTGTGCCTTAAAATTTGGATTACGAGAAGAATTATTTTTCCCACGTCGGCTGGTAAGATGTTCAAAATCTCTGCTTAAAACTAACCAATGCAAGTACATAAAAACCGTAAGTCGTTCGCTCTCTCTCTCTCCCTTAATAAATAAATTTGTAAGGAAAATTTACCAGAGCTTATGTTAATCAACAGTATAAAATTTTAAAATATTCAATAAGATAAAATTTGTGTTTTGTTTCTTTTTGTTCACTTGTTATTTTAATTAATTGTGTAGGTTGTTAGATTCTTTCCAATGTCTTAAATATTCAATATATAATTGAAAAAATACTAGTCGTTCTATTATTTCACCATTTTTAAAAGAAGATCAGTTTGAGCTCTCAGTAAAGACCTGGAGAGGAAGTTAATTTAATAAGGGAAAGCCGACGAGGTGGGTAAATCAGCAATCATTAGGCTAACTAACGGTCCTGCTTCGACTGACGGAGGAAAACACAGTTGGGAAACATCTTTGGCTAAAATTACTAAAACCATTCGCTACCGAACAAAAAGTTTGATTCCCAGCAGTGGCTCGCCGGTCAAAAGAGCAGGAGGGGTTGTCTGCGAAACGGAATTTGGCTTGTCTTATCTGAATTTGGGCTGGCCATCCCCAAAAGTTTCCAGACAAGAAAATCCGTTCCGTTACAACGAAATAGAAGGGTCTGTAAAGAGTAAAGAGCTTTACAGGAGTTAGTATGTGTCTTATCTTACGGAAAAGGTATGCTAAAGGGTTTAATTTAGTAATGAGCTGTTCACAATGACCTCTGCAATTTAAATTATGATCAAGTATTAATCCCAGGAATTTACTTTTAAGTGCTTGTGCGATTACGTCAGCATCCACTCGAAGATCGAGTGACGGAGCATAATTTTTTGATAATTGAAGACACGAGTGGATGAAGGTCTTATGTTACAAAATCAAACTTTTTCAGAAATTAAGTTTTTTTATGTATTTTTTCTCAAAAGTAGTGTAACATAACCCCTTCATACATTCACAAAACTCGAGTGTTCTTGAATTTCTGGAATTCTCGATGGTGCTATGTGAAAGATGGGTACAAAACACCTTGATTCATGCAAAAAAACACAGTTTTTAAAATGCGACATAGCACCTTCATCCGTTCGTATCTTCAATTATGGAAACCTACGAATGCCGTTTTATCTTTATTGAGCAATAAACCTTATATGGATAGCCGTGCCTGCAGTTTATACAATAAATCATTGCACTTACACTCCAGCTCATCTCGATCGCTATTACCAGATAAAATAATATACGCATCGTCCGTGTAAAAACTGAAGTTGACGTCCGCATCCACAAGTAGGTGGATATCTATAAAGTAAAAGAGAATCGGGCCAAATACAGACCCATGTGGCATACCTAATCCATTTAAAATTTAAAGACACATACTGCTTTCTATTACTAAGAAAGGAAGATATCCACTAATAGGCTGATCCTTTAACATCAGATTCATACAATTAATTCAGCAGTACAGTATGACTGACACAGTCGAATGCTCTGCTGAGATTACAAAAGATCGCCCATAATTTTCTACTGTAATTGGAGTAAAAGTTGATCCGTTCCGCACAAAACCATGTTGATTCTTAGTAATAACTTCAAAATGTTTAGCAATTAACGCATTAGAAAAATACATTTAAAAACCTTAGTCAGGGCAACTGGTATGTAATTATTTATATCATATGGACTACCAATTACCAAGTGGGTGGTAAAGGAATTACTTTACTGACCTTTAACACTTTCTAGAAAACACCATTCAGAAACAAGAAATTAACTAAATATTGGAGGGCGTTAGCAATACCCTTACAGGTTTCACATAATCTGAAATAATATACTCTAGTGGACGAAAGATCAAAAAATATTATTTCTTACAATATTGTATTTTTATATGCACTGACTTATATATTTAGCTTTTATTTTTTTTGGCTAGTTTAATTTAAACTATTTTAAACTCCTCGTCACTTATCTGCTCGCTAAAAAAAATAGCAATAGACTTTTGTGCACCACCAAAAATAAAACAACTACAATACTATATATGCAACTCATTATCTCTAAAATAGCGCCATCACACGAGCGCTCTCGGAAGTGATTAAAAGTTAGGCGCCTCCTCATAAATCTCCGACGAACTGCAATTTTGATGATTTTACTGGGAAACGCGTATAGGAGAATGACTAGGTCGGGGTGGCTGTAATTTCGACTAATGAATCCAGTTGTCGGTTAATTAGATTTTAACGAATCTGGCGTGCATCAGATGTTTCTGCGCGTGGGGGCATTTTGTGTGGGGCGTTTGTCCGTTTGGTGTTTTGCATTGACAGTGGATGCATCTGCGTATCGGATCGTTTAACCGGATTGCGTTGTAATTAGTCGTAGTTAAGTTAAGCTGAAATAAATGTCACAATAATTTTAAAGAAAAAAAATGGAATTAGGAATATATATATTGCTATGTTTTAACAATGAAAACACCCGTAGGGTTACGTATAAACTTTTACTGTTTATTAAATTACTTTAAATACACAGTGTTTCAAAATTAATTAGTACTTGCATAATAAGCCGCTTATCTTTTATGATAAGTAATTATCTTTCTAATGTAATTTTTTCCTGACAGTTTTTAACTTAATACTGCTAAATAACGTACACAATGCAAGAAAATATTTTTATTGTTGAAGCACTTTCCATATAATTTACATATAACTTCCTTTCCCATTTAATCCAATTATTATTGTGTCCTCGAATATTAGGAAAAGTTTTATCTAACTGCTTTATCAACTAAAACACAGAGAGAAACATTTCACGCTAAGAAAGTTTATTGCGCTAAACGCGTGTATATAAAGTTTCGCGATGTCGCAGAACTTTATCTATCCATTCAAATTACCCTCTACTAAAATTAGAGGCTTCTTCCAGAGAATTATGTTCTTCCCACCTGTCGGTTTTTTAGTATCAAATTAGAGAGGTATTGAAATTTAATTTAATGATTATATCAAATATGAAAATTTTGCGTCTGAAGCAACAAGCAGTAGCAGCAAGAGAGGAGAGGGAAAGATGAAAGTTGGAATTGTGCTATTACTTTTTCAATCAATACAACACAAAAATAATTTCAATAAAACGAACTCTGGGGATGACAAGATTTAGGAACTTATCTTCAGTATAGAAAATATATTTTAAATGAAATTATTGAGCTGATCTTTTCTTTTTTTTTTGGTTTAAAAGTTCCGTAAGAGTCTTTTGCAGAAATTGATAATTTCTTTAAAGCTGCAGTGGCTTTTTAGCCTTTTTTTTTGTGGTCTCTTAATAAAGGTCTTTTCATCAATTTGCCTGTTTTTACTATTCCAGTGTTCTTTGTGTTTCTCTTTGACCCCACTCCTCACCTGCTCTCGTGTTGTGTTTTTATACAACCCTAGAACACGTTCTGGGACTAATGAAGCCGATGATCTCTTTCTTACTAACTTATTGGTTTTTTTTCCTTACCTTCGATTGCTGAATGTCTGAGCACACACAGCAAAGCGACTTTATTGTGGTCTGTCAGACTTTGCAGTTCTTGAATACATTTCCAAGCCAGTCGTTATTATATCTTAGAGTTCACTAGCACCTTTAGTATTCCCTAACTGTTTGTTACAATATAGATTCGCTTATTTTCATAAGCCCTCTGATTAATTTCAGTTGCACGATGCAATATTGCGTATGGCTCTGCTTGAAAGATATATATTTTTTAAAAAAGATATAGTAGTTGCACTACATACAAATAAGTTAGGTTTAAGGTAAAGATAGAGATGTGTTCAGATATGACAATCGGATTACCGGAACCTCGTCAGCGTTTTGCGAGCATCGCGCTAGCAAGATGATTGACGACGAGGTATTGGCATTTAGGCCGAAGAGTATGCCTGGATTAGTAATAATAAAAGTAATATTTTATAATTAACAAACCCCAACCGCAGCTTGTTGCTGTAAAATCCATTCTGTGCACATTCGGCGCTGCGCATGGTCTGCTGGCTTTAAATGTTGTGTCAACTGAATCTTATAAGGATGTAAATGCAGATTTTTAGTCAAAATTCGCTGTGAACTGCTCCGTGAAAGTCCCAATTGCTGAGAACGATTGCGGACCGAGGTGGAAGGATTCTGTGCAACACTCTCACTAACTGTAACGTTTTGGTCAGACCGAGCTGTACGAACACGGATAGATCTCTTCTGAGTTTGAACTGACCCAATCGCCTCAAATTCTTCGATTAATCGGACCACCGTGCGGCGAGAAGGTGCGTCATGGTGACCGAAAAGTCCACGACATGTTCGAACCGTCTCCGCAAAACTCTCACCATTTCGGTAGTGGAATTTCACAATTTCTATGCGTTGAACGTACTGCTGTGTACTGATGGTACCAAAGAAAATGCAAAATGAAAAATTAAATTAACTAGCTTAGCGGATAAAAATTAAAGGGCGCAAAAGAACAATTAAACTCAGACATTAAAAACAATCAATGATTTTATTATTATGAAAAAAAAGAAAAAAAAAACATTTAATTACAAATATACAGAAAACAAAACCGTGGACATAAGGTCCTGGACGAAATCAAAAACTGCATGAATCTACATTTAAAAAGGACAATGCAAAATCCTTTAACAAAACAGAAGACAAATTTGTTCCAGAAGATAATTCTTTTTCACAAAAATCCACGTGGTTTCAAAATTTAAAACAACCTAAATTAATTTAAACGTGGACAGATCAAGTAAATTTTACAAAATTGAAATTTAAATACAAGCACAATGCTTCTAATAACCCGAACCGTGGTGATTAATTAAAAATACAAATCAGCAAAACTTAGAAAACGGAAAAATTAAACTCTTAAAACTTAAAATACCTTCCAGAACAAATATAATAAATGATCCTATATCTAATTTGTGTACACAAGAATATAATGCCAATTATTATTAAGCGAGTTTCTAGATGGACGGAATAATTCTTTGAATCAAAATTATGAACAAAATGGCAGCAATGAAATTACAAATTTACAAGTACTTACACATACACGTCTATCGAGAAACTGGCCTCTCAGGGTTAACAATCGCATATACATAAAATATAACAGCTGCGTGCGCTGCAACGCACAAAGATCTGTCCCCAACGGACGAAATCGCAAAACATAACAACATATACAATACAAGTGAACGCAATATGTACAACTGAATGAAATTAATGTAAACAACTGAACAATTAAAAAGAATAAATAAGATCAATTCAATTAACAAAATGCTATTTAAAAATAAAATATTAATTTCTGAGAGAATTTTCCCAGCACATTGACAAAGACAAATCTCAATAAATAAAATATCACTGAATTTACGAACCCCGGGGTGCCAAACCACAGCAGTACGTGTAATGGTGATGTGAATTTATACATTTTATTTTTAGAATTGTATGGCAAATAAAGCTTTAAATTTTATGCCTAGATGATTAAAACACGGTATAGAGTTTATACATCATTGGAAACACAGGGCTTAAAATTATTCAATTCGTTATGCATATTTCATGAGAGTATTGCAAAATTGCAGAATATTAAAACCAAATTCAATTTGTAGCAATATATTCATCAGGACATTTTGCGTAGAAATGCCGGACATGGAAAATTATGTAAAGTATCTTCTGCATTAAAGAACTTCTAAGACACTAAAGAATGCTCCGACGAAAGTAGGTAGGTATGTTATATTAAAACTTTGCGCTCGCAACTAGTTGTAAAGGTCTTTCTCATTTAATAAAGATATTTTGTTTTCAAAGAGTTTCACGGAGGAACATATAAATAAACAAACAACAAAGCCATATTCTTATGAAAATTATTATTTGAATAAAAAATCTTATTTACGATACAGCTCTTAATAAAAACTTTCTATTTGAAGGTATTTATTGCCTTTCTGGCTACTTCAACCGGTGCAAGAAATAACATCTACCCATACAAATAAGAGTACTTTGAAGAAAATCAATAAAATTCCAAGAATAAACTAAACCTATAAAAGGCGCCCCGATATATTGTGCGTGTCTCTCTCGATCCACTAATTGCCAATTAGTAATCAAAGCGCCTAATATCCCAATATAAAATCCCCATAATAAATAGAATTTTTCCGTCCCAATAAACCACTAAAAAAGGCGCATTTTCACCCTATACCCCTACACCTACCTGGGCTCAATCAAAAATGTATAAGGCTCCCCTTTTCAACGGGTTCTCATCATCGAATCCCGTAGTTCGCATCTCTCGGTCCTTCAAAGCGAACGCCCCGGAGCAATTTACATTTTATCACCTACACGGTTAGATAATTTTAATGATCCAATCCCTTTTACCGTCCATCCTCTGTGAGGCGGTTTCGACGTTTTTCTTGCAGCTAGCTTCGCGCGCCATTATTGCGTGTGCCGACCGAATAGAATATATATATCGCGAACGCAGCAGTCGGTAATCGATATTGTGTGCTGAAATTCAGTAGTCGGTATCGGATGGTCGACGACAGTTAAATTGCATTACCGCCAGGGGTCGCTGAACGTTTTACGCCTTCATTCGGTTACTTACCCCTCGCGGATGTCTTCGGAAGATCATTAGCATAATTAACTTTCTTTTGTCTTCTACGTCCTGTCTGATATTTTATATTGTCTCGGTCGTTTATCAATGGAATAGATCTTCGTTAAAAGCGGTCCGTTGGTTAATGTCTTAAAGCATGAAATATAATCTTCCATATCGCATTAAGGAATAGTCACTAGGTTATCGCGTGTTTGATGAAGGAATGATTAGGGAAGTTGGTTTTGAGTGATATTACATCTATTTTCTCTTGCTTATCCGCTTTTATGAAATAAAATGCAAGAGCACAAAGGATTATTACGGTTTTTCAACCAAATTACTGAAAAAAATTGCTCCAAGTATTATAGGTCCGCATATTACTATTATAAATGGTTGCCTTAATGGTTGGAAGGAGTGTACACCAAAGAATTTAAAATTGCGAAAGTGCTACCAGAATATAAGAAGGGTGATAGTAGCAGTACTGAAAATTATATCCATTCTGCCAACATTCTCTAAACTGTTCGAACTAATTATCGCAAGCAGATTGACCGACTTTTTCGATAAAAACAGCATCATTACTAAAGCCCAGCATGGTTTTCGCAAAGGGAAATCTATTACTACGGGGCTAAACGATGTAATAAATGAAGACACGAGTGGATGAAGGTGTTATGTTACAAAATCAAACTTTTTCAGAAAATAAGTTTTTTTATGTAATTTTAATACATTCACAAGACTGTAGCGTTCTTGAATTTCTGGAATTTTCGATGTTGCTATGTGAAAGATGGGTACAAAACACTTGATTCATGCAAAACAGACAGTTTTTAAAATGCGACATAGCACCTTCATCCACTGGTATCTTCAAATGCGATATTACAAGCACTAGATAGCGAAGAATACGTTCGCTTGATCTCTTGTAACCTGAGTCGCGCGTTCGACACCGTTGATCACCAATTGCTGCCAGGAAAATTGTATTATTACAGCATTAGAGGAAATGCATACAATCTGTTTTAGTCCTATCTTTCAGAAAGGCAGCAATATGTCGAAGTGATATCACATATGTCCGCAATAAATACTAACGTATCGAGTAAAGCCTGGCAAGATCTATTTGGGACCGCTACTATTTGTCATATATATTAATGCTGTGGCAGTAAATATCTCTGCTGATGTAACGTGACACACCGCTGGTCACCAAAACTAACATTGAATTGCACGAAAGAGCTCTAAATATTATGACAGAGGCGGAAACATGGTTCGCAGCTAACAAGCTGAAGCTCAATTCAAATAAGACATCTTGATCTGACTCTAAATAGAAGCACAAGTAATAACAGTATTAAAATATTAGGCATACATATTGACAGCAAACTTATTCCACGCATATAAATTAGCTGGCTGCTAACGACATTCATTGTTTTTAGCCTTTTTATTTTGATCATAGCTATAACCTGTTATTTTCATCAGTTACATGCAAAAAAAAAACAAACTTCAGATAAGAGAGATGTATGCCAACTTTATATTTTAAAATTTAAATTCAGTGCTATATTATCATCCAAATCAGAAACTTAATGTAATCATTTTCAATATTTTTTCAAATCAATATGATATGTTTTGGTGTTGTTTTTTTTATAGTTTTAAAATTGAATTTTTGTAATGTAAATTTGACAGATAATTTTGAATAAATTCATTGTTTTAAACCTTTAAATTACTATATTGTAATTTTGTAGCTTGATAAAGATGGTTGTATGGTGGAAGCGTCCTTGAGAAAAAATTAATTAAGATCATACAAAAATAAATATATTGGCTCGTTCAACCGCTAATTTATTTTAAATAATCGTCAACGGAGAAAAAAGCATTTTTCCATTAATTCTTGAAATAATAATTTTATTCTAAGGCTGAAATAACGTATAATGAAATTATTAGGTCGATGACATATAATCATTTAGTTATAAATGACGAAAAAACTAAACTTCTATACTTTCGCACCAAGATAGAACCAATTAAAGAAATTGAACTTAATAATAGCCGACATACCTTAAATTCTTCCATCAAAATTTTAGGTATAGTTCTAACTGAAAACTTAAATTGGTCTCTTCACATCGAAAGCTTATGTAAGACGTTATCCAAAACGTGTTTCATTTTAAAGCAATTGCAAACTAACTAAACTAAAAACATTTTATTATTCTAATTTCATAGCGTGCATGCGCTATGCCATAATATATTGGGGAATGTCACCTAATTCAATTAGAGTTTTTTGAATGCAAAAACGAGCTATTAGAATTATGTTTAATTTAAATTATAAAGACTCGTGTAGAAATATTTTTAAGAGAAATTCGCTTTTCACTTTTTATGATTTATGTATTTACGAAACATTATGTTACGTTTTTAAACACAAAGATGAATTTTCATTTTACAATTACTCCCATGATTATTCCACCCGTATTAATCTCTTCCTCCTTTCCATAGGAAAGCAATCTATCAAAAAAGCCCTTTTTATATGAGTTGTAAACTGTTTAATAACCTTCCTAGTGATCTAAAAAATATCTCTAATTTTTATCTTTTTAAAAAGCATCTTAAGCTTTATTTATTAGGAATTAGTTGTTATAACATAAATGATTTTTAGAATACTTGATTTAGGTCTCAGTTAGCAGTTTTCTTTTTTGACTTATTTCTGGCATGATGTGCTTCTGTATTGATTTGTATTTGCTTTAGAAATAAATGTTATTATTATTATTATTGTTAAGAATATAGGAGAACAATTTGGGATTTTGCCCGATAAGGCAAGAAAAAATTAAGCAAACTATAGGACAATTAATAATCTTGCAAAAGTGAGTGGCAGATATCTGTCACAAAAATTGTCAACTGCTAAAAGAGATTAGGTGATAGAGTTGATTTCGGTTGCTCTTTAACCCTGCGAAAATTGCAAGAATGATGCTTAAATCAATAGCTGCTAATATTAACAAAAACAAAAAGAGCTAATCAAACATTGATCCAATACACGCACGATTAACGACTACCAGCAGGTGCCGTTCGGCCCCAACTTTCTCGCATTTTTAACGCTTAAACTCGGCGCGAGAGAAAGTTATATAACTCCCTCATAAAAACGTTAACTCGTGCCGGTACAGAGTGCGAGAGGGGGGAGGAGCGTAAACTTTATTGCACGGGCGAAGCCTAATATTTCGCGTATCAAGTCTTTCATTCTGGCCCCGGTAAAAGTATAATTCCCACTTTAATATTCTCGGCGTTGTCGGAACGGCAACGCGGGACTAAATAATGCAAGGGAATACTGCGACATCCGCGCTGTTAAGAACCGGGTCAGGTGAAGACGTGAAATGACTTTTTTTCGGCGCTTTTCCGCGTTTTACGAGGCCTTTTCACGGTGGAACGGTGAAAGGTCTTGGGTTTATGATAAATTAGCTTCTAGCGAAAGCAAAACGGTATTAGCTTATCAAGTAGTATTAATAAAGAACCGCTTATTATTTGAAAGCAGTTAGATTTCCGGTATGTGGATAATAGCGTTGCTTTAGCTTTCTGGCTCCGTGCGTTAGAATATAAAACTTGCGGATAGGCGCCGTAGAGAATTTGTATTCTATATGTTGTGGTATGAAACAATACACAATAGTTCTGTTTGATTTGATCTGAATATTGCTTCAGCGACCGTCGGTAATTCAATTACTGCCCTTTAGATATCTTTCATAAGATATGGTATATGTTCGCTCTTGCAATAATTACAAACATTGTACTAACGAAGAAAGTATTATTTAACACTTTATTGTGTTAATATCGTGAATAATTTTATGAAAATTGTATGTAAAAATAAGAAAATATTCGTTCACATTCAAAAATTCAAAATTATTTAATTGAATTTGTGAGAATATAGTTACCATAACAAATATTATCCTTGGACTAATGCGCAATGATTTGTTATAATAATGAAAGCTTAAGAAGAATTTATTTCACTAATGAATCTTGTTATCAGTTAATCAAAAATTGTAAATGATATTTCATCATAACAATGACACATTACGTTCTGTTGATGAAAATTCACTCGATTGATGTTGTTTGTTTGTATTACAGTATTTTCCTCAGTGCAGAGGCACGTGATTCAATAAGTGCATTCAAAATATTACTGCGCAAATGATTTGTTTATTTCATTAATGAATCTTATTGCTTAATCAACGATTGGTGGTTCTGTCGACGAAAACTCACTCAATAAATGTGGATTATTGATATGATACCAGCATTTTTCTCAAGGTATGATTTGGTAAGATTTGGTTATTGGTTAAGTCTTCATTTAAAGAGTGTAAGAACTTTACACACATTTTTACGACAGCTATTCAAAAAAAAAATTGTCGGTTAGTGTAATTATTAGAATAAAAGTTCATTCAATTATTCTTTATTTAATATTATAGGTTATTGTATAATAAAATGATCTGACGTCATTTGAAGAAACAATTATTTCAATAAAGCGTTGCTGGAATAATTTTCACCAAATAAATCACTGTTCGAATTATTATTCGGTTATTCATTTTATTACTATTTTGAATATATTTTGTCCAACCTTTGTTTTGGAATGAACAGCGTCTTGATCAATTGTTGAATATATGAGGTTAAGACACTGCACTGAATATCGCGATCGCCACCCACGTTTGTAAGGCCGTATAGGTCTAATTAATTCTTGATCGGCGACAGTTTGTAGATTAAAACCAGATGTCATGGTAAATATATTAACACAAAAAAACACACAAAACGGTACACAAATATCTTGGTTTGATTTGGAGATGGTATAGTTGTTGTTATCGGTTATTTGGATGCTCTGATACTCTGATACTGCGATACAGATACTGATAGTGGTACTTTGATATTGGTACTGGCACTTTGAATGTGATACTTTGATACTGGTACTGAATTAGTTACAAGTTTTCTGGACATTTATATGCCTCGGGAATGCATCAGGTAATGTACAATACTGGGAATTGGTAATTGTAACTAGCCTAAACCGATTAAAAGGTCTAGGATTAGCAATAAAGATTATATCCTAGGCCACACAATAAATGAGTTATGATCAATAAATGGTTCTGAGATAAATGTAAGTTCATATAAATGTGGAAAAACCTTGTGATTAAGAATTGAGAACTAATGTATACGATAAATCATAAACTAAGGGTTTAACAGAAAAGTACAATAGTAGTTGGTCAACACAGGATCATTGAAATGTATAAAACCTTAATTACATGTAGAATTTAAATATACAAATGCCCCTAAGAGGTAAGACCATAAATATAAATACGGTGCACAAATCGTAGGTATGTAGATTAAAGATTTGGAAATTCCCATTTCACTTAAACCTAAATAGTTTTAATTGCTTATTGTAATTATTAACTGTTCCGGAAATGTATGAATTTGCGCGAACACTTGCTGTACACTAAATCACAGCGAAAATTTTCAAAAATAAGCTCTACTTCAACCTCTCAAATGAACGTAAAATACAATACATCCAATCCACTTACTTAACTATCATCTCTCTCTATCTCCTTTATTTTAATTTCTCCTGAAATTGCGTCTAATGGAATTAAATATCACCAAAGACGCAGCCGGTTCATTCTCCCTGAGATGTTGTAGGTATGTACCGCACAATACAATACACTGAGCATTCTAGTCTTAGTTACACGCTATAGTCGCTTTGCCGACTCTGCCCTATTCACTATTCACGTTGGTAATTTGAATCTAGCTAGCAATCCCAGCGTGACAAGACGTCTGTCAAATCTAGCGTGAAATCAGCACAGAGCTAAATCGACTAATAGAATTTACTCCGAGCATCGACGAATGAAATATTAGAGGGACAAGGAAAGATCGATCAAAGGAAACACGGTCTCGTTAACCTGAATATTTTCTAATTATAAAGATGTGATTCTAACTAAAGGGCATCGGTGAAGGATACCGCATTGTTAAAGTTCATATTATAGAAAGGTCGCTTGGATAATCTGTATCGTTATAAAATTAAATTCTTGGATATCTCGTCTGTACACAGGTATAGGAACTGTATGATTCTGATGTGGCTTTCTATATAAACCATCAGAATACTAACAATACGTTGTCAAATCGTACTGATTATTTTTAAGAAAATCGTGCGACGCGTCACCGCCTTTCACCCCAGTCAACATGACTATGAACACACTCGGCATTCAACGGAGTAAATATCATTTCAGAGATTGCTACTTGGAACACTTTTACCGATGGTAATTGCACCACATTCATATTACATGTAAATATACATATATAATATGCAGAACCAGTGGAAATTATGAATGTTTGTAGTTACGTTATAAATTGATCGGTAAAGTAAAGACAAGCGTAATTTAAGAAAAATTGGAAACAAAAAGTAGGTATCTTGTACAATGGAAAATGTTCGCGAGGGTCACGAGGATAACGCAAGGTTCCTGATTGGAGGAGCGCGAGAGACAGAAAGTGTGGGAGAATGCGCGTACGCAGCAAGGAGAGACTCGGTTACCAGAGGTTAAGGCGAGCGCACGCGTTGCCGTGCACACAGCGGTAGCACAAGGAGCCGCCATTAAGCACCAATAGAATAGAAACTTATATATTTCTAAAAGAGAGTCGCATAGGGGATTAACACGTCCTCTTTATTACTCAGTACCTTGGCCACCTGTTAGTGCTATTGAATATACTTCCTAAGTGAGGAGTTTGCAATTGTGGTAAATTGCGTAATATCAGCAAGTGAGCTGAGTTGTATGCTGGGAGTTCTACGTACTTAGAGAGCCGAATACAACCTCTGCTGTTGCGTGCGCCGAAATTCAAAGCCGAGGGACATATACTACAATTTCAATTAGTCATTAATATTCGAGCGCCATTTTCTTTTTACCATCAAGTCATTTTTGTTTAAGTCGTAATTTTTATTGTATCCATTGTCAATGTCCGCTTTCGTTGTTTTAAATAAAATACAAATACTGTAAAGGTGAAATTAATTTCTTTTATTTAGTACACACGGTCGGATTATATTTTAGATGGTCATAGAACCGTACGACCTGAGAGCAATTAATTTAATCGGTAAAAGAATTTCTTATCCGAACTTATTATTTAATTCAATTATTCAACATATTGTAATAATAAATAAATAATTTAATCGTCAGTAAAATTTTAGTCCCACTAATTTTTTTTTTAAGGCTCGGGGTCGTTAAGGATTCGAAATAACGATACCTGAATAGAATCACTTACCTTGACTGTATTGAAATTGTAACTTATTTGGTGCCTTTCAAATTGTGACTTTTTTTATATAGTAAATCCAAATGCAGGCATTACTATACAGCAAAAAGCCCAGTTGGAAACTTAAATTCAAAAAACCACCCCCCAAAGGGAATTTTGACCTTCGTGTACGCAGCTAAATATTATTTTATATTGACTATGAATACATATATGTTAATAATAGATGTAACAACAGCTAATATACTACTTATTACTATTTATTCCTACAGAATTCCCAGTGCTTTCATAACTACTAGGGCTGAAGTGTACAACATATAAATAATCCTGAAACCACTCGATGATTTTCTGTTTTTATGTTCTACCACACAGAAAGAACTTATAAAAATATATAATGAACCCAAATATATACATTACTACATAACAAAAAATCAGATTGACACATTAAACTCAACTCAAAAAAAAAAACCGCCCTTCAAAAAGGAAAAATAACAATAACTTTCAACTGCGTGTACGGAAATAAATATTATTTTGTTGTTATAATTTTCTTTATTATATTTTGATGCTTTTATAAGTACTAGGGCTGAAACATACATACAGATACTCTTGAAATTGATGGATGAAAAATTGTTTTAACCCTAAAATAAACAATAACAAATTGTTCTTACTAAGATCATTCAAAGAGATTTGATTTTTTATTTACATGTTCTACCACACAGAAAAAAATTGAAAAAATATATAATAAACCTAAATGCATACGGTCTAATATAACAAAAAGCCAAGTTGGCACCTTGAACCAAACTCATAAAAACTACCCCTAAAAAGGGGAAAATAATAATAACTTTGAACTGAGTGGACGTAATTAGTTCTTGATTTTTTATAAAATGCCCATAATCAGTGTTTACTTACATAATTTTTTTGAACGTGATAGCTTAAGTAATTCCTGAGAAAAAAAATATTGAATTTTTCCACCCTTATGCTAATATCTCGAATGGGGTAGCATCGATTGAGCTAATTTTTGGTATTTATAGTATGTGTGACAGTAGTACTCATTTGCTTTAATTTCAGCCCGATAGCTTTAGGGGCACTTTTTAATGGTTTATCGGAGCAGAACCTTTGTCGCCAAAACAAATGATGATTAATATAAAAGTGTGGTATAAAGAAATAGAGAAAAAGCAAGAAAACTAGGTCTTGATGCTCACAAAATTCTTTAATATATCACACGACCGGTTTCGCTCTAGCCGAGCATCCTCAGGTCAGAATTCAAAATCAGTTTAAAATTAGTCAAGATTTAAAAAAACATAAGGAAAATTGGAAAGTGCAATGTAAAAAGTAGGAATAAGTAAAATATGTAAATACCAAACATTAAATGGATAATAAAACATTGAAATAAAACAAACGACACTTTAAAAATATTTAAAAGATGTTAACACTCCGCTCTCAGAATATAAAAATAAAGAATGGTATAAAGAAATAGCCGATTTTCAAGAAAAACACAGTTTCTCGGGTAAATTTGTAAATCAAATAAATGTTGTTTAAATGGAAACTGGATATTAACAGGTATTTTAACTCTTTTACAACATAACCTGTTCGAACTGTTTAAAATTGTTTAAAGTGTTGATTAGATTATAAACTTAACACAAAATACACATTATGATTCAACTTTAGATTAATCAGTAAATGATCGTTTCTTTTTAGGGAATTATTGAAATTAATAGACTTTAATGATAAATGCGAAATGCTTAATGCATCAACGGATAATTAAACTAATCAATATAAACCAATTTGGTATTTTTTTTAGTTAATTATTAGATTATCCTTTAACTGTTTTATATCGTTTAAGATATGAATTCTGAGCTCTTAATCACACGTGTGTTATAAAATGAAGAATACAGGCTTGTTTATTCCGTGGACTTCCTACTTGTTGACGCTGGAATCTTCAGAATATCCTGTCGTCTGGCCACTTTTATATGATGCTGATACCTCCTAGCTTCTCTTTACGCTTTCCAAGACTTGAAAAATGCCTGGCTGGATAATTTTCCTTCTTCTAGAATGTTTTAAACTTGGATTTTCCCCTCAATATCTTCCGTAAGTTATATTCTTGATTTTAAATGTTCGCTTTAATGGTTATAACAGTATTTTCGTTGGAATGACTTTTTCTTTTAATTTCTGGTCATTTTTTTGTATAAAATCTTTTTATTTCGCGTGCAAAATATTTTTTTTTTGGGACTAATTTCAAATATACACCCTTTCTCTTCTCCTACCAACGCGTCTCTATTTCAATTGTTTTAAAACAAACCTCTTCTTTTTAGGTCATGGCTTTCCAAAATCTTCGTATTACACGAATATTATGGCATTTGTCGGTCATCAACATTCATAAACCGCTCTGGTGTCGTTGAATCTTCCCAACTGCAAGATGTCAGTAGGTATCATCCCTATTTATAAATGTACACATTGACCGTAACGATTCTCTATGTACGTTGACACACGAAAACCCCCTCATAAAGTATACTGTTATCGTGGTTATCCATCCACTGCCTTTACACAGAAAAACAATCACCACCACAAAGATTTTTCGCTATACCGAAATATGGGATCATATTTACTCAGCTCACGCTTAAAGGGATATACAAAATCCGGATATATTAAACCTCGCCAACGTGACGACAATAATTCCCCATAGCGTGTCGAAGTTTTATTAACGTAAATGTGTCAACATAGCGCAAAGGACAAACAAGAGCGACGCCGAATTTCGCCTATGTTCGGCACATCGCTGACGCCATCTCTGACGGAACGTGCAAGAAGGGCGGGCGCTTGCTTGCGTGTATCATAAACCGGATTTCCTTGCCCTGTTAGCGGAATAGCGTCGGACGAGTGCAAAATTCGATTAGGTTCAGGCGTTCGGTGCAAAATTCCGCCAGGATATTCGACTTGGTGAATGGGGATAATTTAACCTGGATGCAAGCGATGCTATGGGGGAAGATTGTTTTTTTTTTTTTGATATTAGGTAGACGGTCTTGGAAAAATAAAAGAAAAATAGGATAGAAATAGATCTTGTCAAAAATTGGTCTTCCTTTATTGTAATAATATAATCAATCGATATATATCACAGTGAAGATTTTAACGAACGTCATCAGTATGGAAAAGAACTGAACAACTGTTCTCTGGTAGACCACTGTGTAGCAAAACTAATTTAACCTAACTGGAGATTGTTAATAGAATAAAAAAAAACATTCCAATTGACTCAGTTGAGACTTGAAAAAAAAAAGAAGAAAATGTAATAATATAACTTAAAGAACTGAGTTTAAATACAAGGTATATAAAAGCTAGAACAATGTTCTTCTCAAAAATCAAATTAAATACAAGTTGTAACACAATGGTTCTGAATAAATAAAAAATAAAAATATAATATGGGTTGGCTTGGCTATTACAAAAGTATTTTACAACCAAGTCGAAGTCTAATTTGAATAATTTTAATTTAAGTTATTTAATAATATATTAATATAATAATACAGTAACAATAAAATCAATGAGCACCAAGTGCGGAGGTGCAACTACAAAAAGTGTTGAAATACTCCTCACTTGTATAAAAAGCTTGATGAATTAATATTTTTTTTTATAGAACATTCGAATGACTTTCCGCTTAGATCTCTAATATTTTGTGGGAGAACATTGTAAAACTTTATGCACTGATGGTAAGACATCATTTGTGTGGAACTGAAGCAAGTATACTTAATGCTTAATTCATTTTTGTTTCTTGGCATATAGCCGTGAAATGCAGCATTAGTAAGTAACAATTTATATATTTTTTTAATGTACATAAGACATTCCAACATAAACTGGCATGGAAATGTTAAAATTTTTAATCTTGTAAAAGCTTCTCCACAGTCAGCACGAAATGATAAATTACTTAGGAGCGCAACGGCTTTTCCTTTGCAGCAAAAATTCTAAGACTCGGATAGCTATGAACCCCATAGCAAAAAATTCCATATGACTATACTGTAATGAAAAGAGAAAAATAAGCAGCCTTTTTAAGACACTTTCCTGATACCGACGTTGACAAACTTCTTAATAGGAATAATGTTTTTCCAAGTTTATTTGCAATATGATCAGTATGTGCTTCCCAGCCCAGTTTAGGCTCGAGGAAAACTCCTAAGTATTTAATTGAATCAGGATTATTTATTTCAGCGTTTCTTTTGGAAAAGACAATTGTTTTTGTTTTATTTTCGTTTAGAACCAGCTTATTTGAGGAAAACCAAGTGCTCGCTGCATTATTTGCCAAATTACTTCTCTCCACAACTCTTTCGATCTCTGCTGACTTGGCTAAGAAAATAAGTAGTCATCAGCGGAAAGAAGCATCTTATCTACTGGCATTGCATGCGGTAAATCATTTATATAAATTAAAAACATTAGAGGACCTAATATAGAGCCTTGCGGAACCCCGAATTCAAGTGTAAGTTTATCAGAAGTAGAACCATTAATGCGAACCACCTAGTGCCTATTTGATAGATATGATCTAGAAGAATAGATTCCTATCAACAGTTAACAAAAGAAAAAGTATTTTATATTTCTACTTGCGTATTTTAACTTTTTTATTATTTATTTGACAAAAAAAATAAAAGTTAGAATCGGTGCGCTGTTATTAATAAATAAAAAGTCCACTTCACAATTTTCCCAGTGTTGAAAAGAATCTTCTTCAATTCTACTTTCCACAGATTAAAACAAAAGTGGAAAAAAACTGCAATCAGTGCAATTATCATCTGGGTTCACACTTCGTAGTTTTGCCGGTACTGTGTAATCCTCAAATTTCTGTCCAAATTTTCTCCAAAAATGGTACCCCATGGGGTACTATACTTCACTGTTTCGTTTTCAAAATTTCACATATTACAACTGTGTGTTAAGACCTAACTTCTTTAATTTAAAAATTTTAATATCATTGCACATTAGTCCATGTATATTTGTTATTGTAAGTAAATGTTCATACGCTCAATAAATAATTTTATTAATAATATGAACATGAACGAATATATGTTTTTTTTTACGTACAATTGTCATAAAATTATTCGCGATATGAACGCAATAAAGTATTAACTAATACCTTCTTCATTAGTTCAATGGTTTGCAATTTATTGCAAAACGACATATAGCATATGCTTAAATGAAAGGTGTACAGCAGGAGCGATTAAATTACCGACTTACGGCGCGGCGACTGACTTGAGTGAGAGTTTGGCGTGTGTCCCCTAGAGGGCGTGCATTTAAAGTCTGATTTCTTAGGGGAATCGAGAATAATACTTGAGACATGATTGGAGGAATGTTAAAGACGCTTGGCAGGCAGAAACTGACATACTTATTCCCTTTTCTGCTTGTATGGTGATTCCTTCACAGTGGACCATGAGCCCCTGCTATGGTGGTAATCTTACGGTTAACTGTTTAGTTTGAAATTTTTTTAGTTAGCCAATTATATTCTAGTTCTATGATAGCAGTTTGTGGAGAAGTTTACAGCATTACAGTACCAACAGTTTGGAGTATTTTGTTAATTTAAAATTTTCAAGGATCAATTAAACCACGACGATTAAAAAAAATTTATCAAGCTACTATTTCATTTTCAAAGATTTGGTTTCATTAATACAATGAATGATTATTACTGAATAAATTCCATTGTTATTTAATAAACCTTTTTCATTAAATTTGATGACTCGCTTTTTAGACCAATTTTCAGACACCCATTTTGATTCAGTGTTAATATACAACAAAACATGATAATTTAAAATGTGTATAAATGAACTACAAACAATACATATATAACAACTGGTTTGTTTATCATTTCTACGATTATTATTTAATAAATTTATACATAATTTGAATAAATAGTAGTTTTGTTGTTGAATGTTGAAACGGCTGGTTTTCTTGCTCCTGTTAGAGTGTAATTCAAAAACAAGACAAATCTCTTGCTCCCGGTTTTACGAGTTGCGACATTTTCAACATAACCAGAAACGATGAGATTAAAGTTTTTGTTATGTTGAATAATCGTGTACCTACAGTGTATTGTTTCGCCGTACGATGCGGAAATTTGTTTGCACCTCCCCAATTCCCGTCAATAAATGCTTACGCATTGATCTTGTCAACGTATCCTAACCCAGATCTCGGTAAATTGTGCTGAATAGAATCGCTGAAACGTAAATATAAGCATGTGACTATTGCATCGCATACACGCATATATGTGTCATCGCATGTATCTACATATACCAACAATGTACCCAACAGTGATTGCATAATACACCTACATAATTATATTATGCATACACACTTGGATTTGTAACCACATCGTATTTCTCGAAGTTAGGTTGCGAAAGTTTAAACGTGATGTTCCCGTGGACGTCATCAGTTCCACGAAGCTCAAAGCGTTGACAGCAGGCAAAGAGTTTTAGCGCAGAATAATTCTGTAAGCGTAAATAAAAATCTGTTCTGCTTTCCAACCATTCCTAGAGTTAAACACAGGAATTGATAATGGATTGTGATGAGTAGAGTGGCCAGACGTGTCTATTTTACACGGACGCACTTGCATCACGCTATGCAGAACGTTTAGCATAGTATATCCTTCAAGTAGTCATTCACCGATTCGTGATGTCTAGTATATCTAGTATCAGTGTTATAGAGTCTTAATGCGAGACAATTCTTCGGTAACGTTTACGCATTGCAATGTAATACAATGTCTGCATATAAAATCACAGAAACGCATTGTTTCATAATGTAGAAAAGTATATCGTGAAATTTCAGATTTACATCATGGTGGTGTCAAATAGTTTGTGCGATTTATGTGATAAAGAGTTATTGTGCTGGCACAAATCGGACTACACATTGTGTGAAGAAGCGATTTAGTGAGAAAAATCTTAACACTTAATGCTACAAACTTTCAGCATCCATACCATTTATGCTACTTAAATAAGGCAAGGGCTTATATATATATTAGAGTTAAATAAAATATTTTGCTCTTTTCGACCTGTATTGTATATTGTGTTAACGTTAAATGTCATATCTATGAAACTTAGTATGACCAAGCACGCGACGAAACTTGATCACTCTATGATCAGTGCCAAGGACTTTCCATTTATGTGGAATCTGAGATGTCAATAACAAGAATAAGGCCCTTAGATATGCAGTGTATGGGCAATTAACGTTTGTCGAAATTCGGTAAGAAGCTGCATTTAGGGCGCATGTTAAATTTAAAATCTTTTGGAATTTGTGGGATTAGGAATCAGTATAGAATAATTAGTGTTCTACTGCGCTTTCATTTTAAAAATTTCCTCCTTTTTAGTTATAGTATTTACTAGGTAGATTCAATCATATAGGTAATGTAAGTAATTAAAATTATCATCATTAAATTTTTAATGAAAAGCCAAACTTTACGTCCGTATATTAATCAATTTCGATGAAAATTTCATGAACCAAATTCATTTAGTGAACATATAAATTACACATTTCACTACATCTAATATAATCAACCACGTATTAGTTACATATAAATAACCAAGGGTTGATTTATTATACATAACTCACATATGTGCGTGTTGACGTCAAAAAATGCAACTTGCATTAGAAAACACAGAAGATATATGCGTAAATAATGGATGAGATAATAGTTCGATAACTGAGATAAATGATTGAGGCAGGATGAAGTGCATTGTATAAAGCAGTAGAATGGACTGCTGTAATCAAAATTCCTGACGAAGCAGTAAATATATAAATAAGCATTTGTGTTTTGGTATATCAATTCATATGATCTGCAGTTTGATACTACAGATTTCATATTATATTAAGCCATTTTACGGTATGATTTAATAAGAAGATTGCTACAATTTGGTATACATCACGTACTAATTTTGTTTTAAAAATTGCTAACTCATTAATTATCGGTTATTTTTAACGTTCTTATAGAAATAATAGAAGCAATCAGTCATCTATGTACTTTAGCAATTAAAATATTATTTATTTAAAGAGTACAAGTTCTGCCTCTACATAAAAAAAATGATATAAAAGAATTAAATAACTACAGGCCTATTTCCATTTGTCAGTTTTACCCAAAATAATGGAAAAATTAGGTGTGAGAAATTATTGTAGGACGGTTTCCTTAAAAATCGTTCTACCGAAAACTGCGTATGCTTCACGTCATGAATTTACTATGCATATAAAAAATACATTGGTTGTTTTGGGTAGAAACTTTGACCTGGAGAACTTTATATCTAGGCGCTCGCGGAAATTATACATGGTTTCAACTATCTGCTGAATAGGTCAGATTGTTGATGTGTTTTTGCATATTAGAGAGGCGTCCCTCAGGGATCTGTTCTTGAGCCTGTTTATTTGTTGTTTATGTGAAGACCTGCTAATACAACTGCAAAGGCAATAATGTGATGCTGTGACACACTTTCTGTTAGCTTATACAAGTTGAGGATAATATTGTAAGAAGTTGCCATTTAAAAAAGTTTTAAGATTACAAAAATAGCTATAGGAAATATTGCGGGCTTCCAAGCATATTTTCTGTGTGCTTGCTTAGTGCTTTGCGTATACTTGCTTTACGGCTTACGGTAATATTTTGAAATGCGATGCATGTAAAGATTAACTTAGCTATTTTTGAAAAAGATAGTAATTTTCATTTTTATGACACCAGAATAAGGATGCGTATGTTTTCAGTACATATTTATTACTTTTCTGTGTTTATTACATAAAAAGCAGTATTCAGGATTAAAAAAAACCTTTTAATTTCTTCAAAATAAGTCTTTTACAATTAAAATAATTTTATGTTTGCCTTGTCTTAAGTTAATTAAATTAATAATCGTAACTTTGTACTAATATTGGTTATATCGTTTTTTGTTTTGCTTGGAGACAAGCATAGTATTTAATTTATTTATGCTTATTGCTCTTATTAATCTTTGTCTGACCTCTCTCATACCTGCATGGTCTATCTGGATCAATAAACTATTCTGATTATCTTGAAGATTATGCCTCTCATTATTTTATTGGAAAGAATAATCTACTTACATTATTGCCGAGAATAATTGGAGTATGTTGTTTTATTGAATAGTAGCTTATTATACTTAGATCAGTTTCAGATGACTTACCCTCTAAAGAGCTAAAGCTATAAGTAAGCTTCTTTATCGTTAACAGGTTTTTAATGGTAAATGTCTTGAGAACACTGACAATTTTTCAGAGATTTGGGTGAAGATCATTTTTACCCATTAAAAAGTTGGCTAGAGCTTACTTCTTTTTTTAGCTAACCAAAAAGTTAGCTCTATATAAGGATAAGGTAACTTTGAAACTGATCTTGTGAATATTTTTTATCATATTTTCTAAGTTTGCGAAACAAAAGAATAGAAAATCAGAATTATTGTTGAAAATCCTTTGGCGGCAACTACAAAGGTTTTAATTCTGGGCAAGCGAAAAGGTTGCCGGCATCTTTGTCCGCGCACTGGCGAGGACGATGGCCCCTGGTCCGTCACAGATTACGATGGCATTGTATTTAAAGTGGATATGTTAAAACTACGTCTACGAACTCATTTTACGAACCTGGGTCATAATTTTTTGAGCTAATTGTACAATATCCATATTTTTATTCTTAAATTTTCATATTTTTTTTTTAAGTATCGAAGAAACTTTGGTTCTAATACACGAAACCCGTTTATCAAAAACTTGAAATATATAAAATATAAAAGTCTTATCATATATTTTTAAATCTATTATCTTTTTATAGATTAAGTGAAGAGCAGACTGCATACTAAAGATTTAATTATAAACTGTCGAATGATAAAAATTATAGGATTACTTTGTTTGAAATCAGGTTCGGAATTCCAGTAACGGATGTAAACATAATGACGTTAATCAAACATGCTCTTTCATAATCCTGTTTACATGTTTGCTAATCATTAAACCAACAGCAGCAACAGTTGCAAAATCATCCACGGATGGACACAATATTTGTAATTTCATAGATAATATAATTTATAATAATTGTACCTTTTCATGGTTTAATTCATACTTTATCTGTTTATACGTAATGAATCGAGTAATTTTAATTTGTTAAAATAGTATTTCTGTTTGTAATGTGAAAAAATAATCCATCGAAAAAGTGTTTCAAATAATAGAAAATAGAATTGTTCTCAAAAACGTACTGTTGCCCATTCAGCAACAGTCAAGACTTTTCAAAGTTCGTCAAATTATTTTCAAATTTATCCTCACTCTCTTGTGACATTACTATTGACTACAATCCATCTCAATAAATAAAAAAAAATTTTTTAAATTTCGAAAAAATCGCCCGACTTATTTTAACGATCTCCAATGATCCAGGGATTAAAACGTAATTGTACTGGTTGAAACTGCGTCAACTATTGTCGTTGTCGGGATAAATGTTTGAATATGCATTCTAAAGTGAAGCAATGGATTGAACTCAGTGTGATAGAAAACCTGTTAAAAGTTTTGCACTGGCTTATTAGTGGAGCGTATAGCTTTTCAGCTGGTGCTGATAGACTAGAATGTTTTGAATTTTCAAATGGGAAAAGTCAAGCGCACAACAGTTCTGCATTGACATAATAATCGGAGTGGAAACTAGGACTTTATTAAATGGAGAAAATCAATAGACATCTATGTATTGAGTAGGGTAAAATAGGAAAATCTAAAGTTGGGCGATTTATTTTAGAAAATATATTTGCATAACGTTAAGAATTCTCTTTCATTTTGACCAATGTGATATTATTGTTTTCTAATTTCTTGATCTTATTCTGGGTTATATTTTAAAGTTGTAAGATTTTATAATACACATTCAAGATCTGTTTTCTAGGTATTGCTTGATTTCTTAGATACAATTTTAACAATTTATTTTCTATATTACATGTGATGTTTCAATGTTTAACTTCACGTTATACAAGTAACTAAATAAAACAACAATATATTGTTATACAGTGAGGTCGTAAATTTGCCCCCCCCCCCCTCCTAAATAACTTTTGAATGGTATGAGATAGCAATGAACACAAAAACCAAGTGAAATTAGAGATAATTTGTGATTTTTTTGCCTATAGAGATACGCACATGGCTTCTGATGTAAAATAGAGGGCGTAGCTATCTTTAAAAATTTTAAATAGGAAGTAATTTCATTTAGAGCTCATTTGGAAGATATTTCTATACTTTTATGGCAATGTAAACAGTTTTACGATTTTCGAAATTTTACCAACTATCCGAGATTAATAATTGGAGTATTTTAACGTTACTTTTGATAGCCCTCGTATTCGCTTTTGGAATATAGTGTACAGAAACCTGTAATAACAGTAATCTGTAACATAGACACCCACACACATGACCATACAACATGACAGATAAGACACTTTTGCTAAATTTTGCAAAACGTCATATTGTAAAAATATGTCATATTTTACAGCAATCGCTTCCTAATCACATAAAACCAACTATTTATACGAGGGCTTTATAGACAAAGTACATAGTACTTTCCCAATTATTATCTTGGATAAGTTGGTAAAAATTTCGAAAATCGTAAAACTGTTTTACATTGCCATAAAAGTAATAGAAATATCTTCCAAATGAGCTTCTAAATGAAAATACTTCCCATTTAAAATTTTAAAGATAGCTACGACCCTCTATTTTTACATCAGAAGCCATGTGCGTATCTCTGTAGGCAAAAAATCACAATTATCTCTAATTTCACTTGGTTTTTTGTTTCATTTGCTCTATCTCATTAGCATGTCAAAAGTTTATTAGGGGGGGGGGGGGGGCATTTACGACTCACTGTATATGATTTTACTAAATATTTGATAACGTTTTCCATATTTCACGAAATAAATGAATAATAAAATCGGCGCACATTTTATTTTACAGAACGTCCAACAATCATCAAATTTTTTTTATCTTTTTATTTATTAAAAAATCCGAAACATTTTATATATGGAATTTTATTTATTATTATATTTCATTTAAAAGCAAAAAATAAACAAGAAAATACAATATATTTAAATAAACTATCTTAGAAATTACAAAAATACTATTTTATTTAAATAATCTATCTTTGACGGTTTAGCATTTAGCTTTCTTCGAAAAAGATGAGATTATTCTTCATTAATTATTACTATATCTGCGCATAATCCAGATACAATTTTACATCATTTTCGTGAATCTCATAAGCTTTTACGTTGTAAAATGCCAGTCGTAAAACTTCGATAGTGGCAGACATATTTTTCAGGGTAATATGGAATAAAAAGCAATATATTCGATGCCGCAACTTCGCTTCGGGTTGCAGAAACTGCTGCATCGTTTATTGTGGTAAAGTTTAAAGTGGCGTCGAGAAAATTTCTTGCAATCTGTATGGTATGATAACAGAAGCGTAAGAAAGTTTTAGGAAAGATATTCTCTGAGGTGCTTACCATGCAAATACACTACATAAATATATAAGAGTGTATGTCATTAAATGATATTAAACAATGATACATCCATTGTAACACATATTATGCCAGAAAGTTTTACAAAATTATACCAAAATCATTTAAATATTTAACTTTAACATTAGGATTCATGATGAAGTCTGTGAGCATATTGCGAAATATCAATTAACGAATCTCAAAATAAAATTGAATATTTTGAAATTAAGAATGTTGGATATAAAATGATTGTCCACAATCGTTTTAAAAAAAAATAGTTTTTTAGAGATTTTCTAATAAATGGTGAGTTTCAATACATTTATCTTAATTGTGCCATAAAATTATGTTACTTCAGAATCGCTTTCATTATAGATTCTAGATTAACCATATCTCGGAAATGGACTCAAACGTTTCATAAAGAAAATTAAAAGTAAAATTTCTTGGATAATAATGCGACTTGAATGACACCAGAATTGTACGTCCCCAAATTAGGAGCAAATTCGCTAGTATTACCGTTTGGAGCGTGCTGAGATATAGAGATACACCCCCTCTATTTATATTGAAGGGGAGCGAAATTTGTCTCCGGTGCTTTATCCTCGCGTTACCAAAGCGCTTTTATCTGGGATAAAGTCTTCGTCGTTTCTGCTTCAGTAAAGACCGGTTAGAATCGATCGTATTATTTGTCCGAAAGTCGGGTGATAATTGGGGCTACTGTCAGCGGATTTATAATTCCAGTTAAAACGACCTCCAATTATCTCTCTCCCAATAAATAGGATGTGATTGAAGGTCGCAATTTTACCTCTCAGTAGGTTATGAGCTGAAGGTTTTTGGTTAAACTGCAGGGATTATTTTTGCGAAATTTATTTGATATTCTAAACAAATGATATATTATTCTCACATAAATGCCAAACCTAAATAGGTCACAGTCGATATGAAAACTGAAAGACCACTAATTCATGTAGTTCATGTAGTCATTAACCTTAGAAGCAAAAGCGAAGTGAGAAAGTACTAATGAATCACGTAGTAACGTTTAGAGTGTAAATTAACTTTGAATAAGCAATTCTTACACACCTGGAACATGACTTTTAAAAGATTGATACTATCAAGGATTAACTCGAGAATTCCCGGGGGGCATCATTTATAAGTATTTGGATATAGATTTATCTGGAAAACGTTTACTTTATATTCTATTACAATACACCTGATTTTGCAGGATTGGCACACTTCTCCATGGTGATCTTCTAGTTTAAAGGTATGATATAAATCTGGACTTAACACCTGCTAACATATTTACAAAATAGAAAAGTGTAAATAGAGGAAAACAGTGGTCCTAAAATGGAACTCAGCGGAACTCCACGGCAACATTTTTAAAGAACGAAATGTAAACTTTGCATTTTCAAAAGCAGTTGTAATGGGTGTAATAAGGTTTACATTAGACAAACAAAGCGTGCGATCGGAACTAAGGTTTTAAGGAACGCATAGTAAGTTATCGCTATGGAGACTTGATCATCCAGCGTTTGCGCAACATACAAATGATGAATTGAATTAGTAGAGAATGTACCATCTTTAATAATTAAATGCGAGTGGAAGCTCCACAAATCTGCCGATTATGATAAAACCGAAGCTACAGTACACTGAAATAGTACTTAAAAATTATTTGGAAACAATTCTGAATTACACATTGCTCGGTATGCAGTTAGTAAGATTGTTATTGCAAAATGACAATTTAAATTTAAATCAATGTCATATCGACACTAGTACTGAAGTTATTTTCCAAATTATTCTATTAAAAAAAAAAACAACGAACACTAATTAGGTTTCTTAAAGTTGTATCTCACTTCTTATTGGTTATTAAGTTACGTAGCTATTTCATTACGTAGTTTAGTACTATTTAGCTTCATATAAACATGCTGTCATCCATTGTAACCGGCATTAATATTATTTTGACATGTCAAGAAAGAATTCTCATGTTCTCCATGTCAGCAGATGTTGCTACCTTACCGGAATCTGGTGTAACATTCAATTGAATGAATCTTTATATGGTCTAAAGCAGACCGTCAAACCTCATCAACAAGAGCCTATTGTATAAAATATGTTTACAGGTTATAGGTGATATTTCCTTAAAAAATGGTTGCAGGCGTTGCATAAATAAAAGAAACAAATTGTTATCCCTATAAATTTACAATTTACAGGACAATTCTTATTATTTTGCAAGCATTTTCAGGAGATTTTAGGTGGCAGATTATAATTTTACACACAATAGTAAAACTTGTTATATATCTCGTTAGGGTGTCATTTATTTACAAAATTACATTTAATTAATTAGAGAATATCTGGAGTATTTCTTCTGATGAGAGTGTAATTTGCAGCAATAGAGAGCGAAAAATATTATTCACGCAGAGGCGGAACATTTATTGCAAGAATTAATAGCACATTTTCAAGTAATTTTGAAGTTACTGAACATTTTCGAATGTTCATGATAAAATTTGGGGAAGAAATGTTAGTGTCAAACAGCAAGAAATTATGCACTATCTGCTAAACAAATAAAACATCTTTGGTTTCGCCTATTTCTTTCAAAATTCCCAATTCATTCCCCCTTTTCAGGGACATCATAAATCCTGAAATCGAAAATAAAAGCTATCTCAAAATTGCCGTATACAATTAATAATACATAATACATAGTTACATGATTTTAATTAAATAAAATAGAATTTTGATTTGTTTCCATAACTTACTATTTCAGATTAGCAACTAACGCCTGTAAAACTTTTAATTAAGACTCGTAAAATTGTAAATATTATAAAATAATAAAATAAAATAAAATATATAAAAAAATATTTACATTTGTAATATTATTTGTGCACACCTTGTACTCGTACTTACTAGTAACCTGCAATTATAAATTTGTACAACTGTAACCTGTACTTTTACATAGTAGGCCCCCAGGTCGTGATTTCGATTATCAATAAAAAGAGTTTTCAAGTTAAGTAAATTTTTTTCATAAAGAATTATTTAAAAATGAAACTAAATAATTTTTAAGTACAGTTACGTCCATCTGGAAACACACATAAAAAACTAAACCAACATCTGGTACTATTGCAGTCTTTTCCAGAAAATACGTATCTACATCTTCATAAAATATGATATGAACTGTCGTTGTTTTATGTTAACCTGTTGAAATATTGGCTGAAAAATTTACGATATATTACGTTCTCATTGCTACCTAAAGAAAGTGCAAAACATTGAAGTAAAAATGGTATATAGTGGCAATATATACATACGTCAGCCATAGCAGTAAATATAAATATTAAATGGAAATTATATAGCTTGCAATCCATCACTCGGTTTCTACAGCATGTTTTACATCCAGGCATAAACCTTCAACAATTAAATCCTGAAGATAAAATACCGAAAGGAAAATATTTTTATGATGAATATCAATTAATATCGAAATTATGCATTTTATTGTATTATTAGTTTTTCGTTTATCCGTTTCCTGAATTTAGCCTCTTATTAGATTGCTCTAGGAGACAAAATCTCCTTTTTTTCTCTATCAGCCTTAGTAATTAGATTCTCATCTATCACATCTCCGCTGAATATCTTTTCTAAATCATGTTGAAATTGAATCTTCAGGCCATCTTAAGTACTACAGTCGGGACGAATTATACGCAGCATCTACGCTAGCGTCTAACTTCATTTTGAGGCGAAAATAAGAAGGAGCAGAGGGGAACTTCACTTTATGAATTATACTCTCCGATTAAAGAATTTTCCAATTACCCCTTATAAATATAGTGGAATGAAGAAAAGGCAGCGGGAATTATGTAGCGTGAATAAAATTGGTGAATTATAATCAAAGGTTGCTGTGGGGACTTTAATAAAGTTTACGTAATTTACCAAAAACGTACACAGTGTGCAAGAAGTATTAACAAGCAAACGGGGCGTGGCGACGTACCGTCGCCGATGTGAGAATTTCAGTAATTTACCCCGAGGTTAGATCTTATATTATAGTATACTATACCTTTTAGGGTTTTGGCACACGGAAGGTCAAAGCAGACGTGTATAATGCGGACAGAGAAGCACTGGAGCCGACAAAGTTCAGGAGGTAAAATTAATTAAAAGTAAAAGGGTGTTAGAAAAAAAAAAGGATTCTAGATTGACGTCAGAGGCCATGTTGGGAATCTTCACGATTTAATATTTAAATTTAGGTACGTCAATGCGGTATAATACCGTCTTTTGTCTGTGGGTTAAAAGTAATAATCTTTTCTGTAGTGCTAAACAATGTGTATAATTATGCCTTATGGAGATATCTGACGTGAATAGCAAGCATAGAAAAGGTCCAATTACATTGCTCTAGGGGACTCCTTTCTCGATAAAGTATATATCCCTAAAAATTGTTTTGGTGTTTAATATAGAACGATCGATTTCAACGGATTTCATAAAGGTGATAGAGTAACATTTAATTTGGAGTGCTGACATGTATATACAGTGTGAACATTTATATATAAACAGTAATAATATGACTTTTTTTTTAATCTTACCTAGACAATAAGACAATTTTTGAGTTTTTTTTAGTTAAGTGCATTTCTTTACGTAAATTTGAATAAATTATGTCCTGGCAAACCCGGAAAAGCTGATTATAAACAGAAAACGGTCCAAAGATTAACTGCAGTAAGAGAAAAAGTCTCAAAAGTATTGAAATGTAACTTATCTGGTTTTGATGATAAGAAACCCAACGGATAAAAAAATCAATCAAACATGTAATTACTGGCTAACATGTTTTGGCTGACTAGCCATCTTCAGAGCCTTGTTAAAGCAGAAGCAAAAATTTAAAAGTGATAGGTAAGTTAAACATATTAAAAGCTAATTAATAATTAAAATTATGAAAATATAAAATTCAATTTTTTAAAAATTTCAAAGTATAAAACTGCACAGATACAAATGTCTTGTGAGAAGAGAAATGCAAATTGAACACAAATATATACACACGACAGTACCGAATGAAGTCAAGCCGACGATATTTATTGGCTACTGCCCCAAAAACTATGTACCCACTTCAAGAGTACTGCAAGGGTTTGATTTGGGTCCACTGTTCCTTAACATTTTTTTATTATTTCTTTCTTATTCTTTTTACCCATTGTTTTGTTATGTCACTTTTGCTGTGCTGAAGCTGTGTATTGTCATAAATTTTTGTTACTTTGTCCATTGACTGTAAAATGAATTATTCTATTGGGAAAGTATTTATTGTTATTATTATTATAAGAACGTAAATTTTGATTTGTTTAAAAATTTCCAAAAATACGTGAAGGTTTATTTCCAATTTCGCGGTGTCGGATGTGGTATATGAATATACAGAGTGAATCGTATAAATATGATGACATCATTGCTTCTCTCTTTGAATTAAAATCTTAATGCTCTGTGCATTTTGACAGTCCGTCAAGCTGTTAAAGTTGCAGTACAAGTATTTTGATAGTTTAGGTACATGAAAAAAAAAAAAACACACTAATAAACAGAAAGTAATAATTTCTTACGTAAACTGCCAAAATATTCGTGCTGTCACTTTAGTAACTGAATGTGACGTCGAGATAACAAAATAGCACTAATGAGGTTATAACACTTATATGAATTCCCCTGTATATTCAACAGTACACAGTAAAATTTAAAATGAAAATCGATGTAGTTTTTCAAAAAAAAAAAAACTATGTATTTCTAACTTTTTGTCCACGCGTGTGTTCCTGTACCTAATATTATTATAATTATGTAGTTAGATATTTTATCTGCATTAGAAGCGAATTGTTATTAGATGCTTGGGAAATGTTACGTGAAGTAGGTGTAAAACCTTTTGGACTAGGGCTCACGTGAGTACAATCGGTGATGAGTGGACGGATCAATTAACGAAAGAGGCGGTACCTAGGGGAGATAGCGCAATAATTACGTATGAGTTAATTTCGGCTAGCGTAGTTAACAAAAACCTTTAGGGATACATTTGATAATAATTGGCAAGGTAGGTGGGTTACTACTTTAAACGGGAGGTGGATTAGAAAATTTATCGGTAATGTTACACGTTTTAAGGAAACGAGGGTTAGTTTGTCGTATCAGTAGGGTAGAGTTAAAAGGGTCACGATAATTTTACCTAAATCATATTTATGAGAGAATTGGGAGGGTTAATGATTCGAATTGTGAATGTGGTGGGTTAGATACAGCGAGGAATGTTTTATTTGAATGTCCACTTACTGATGAGTGGCAGTCATGGGGATTAGCTTAGGGGTTAAATTAGCCGCGATGCGAAACAGATATTGGAGATAATGAGTCGGTCGAATGGTGGGAATTTTTTAGTAATGCTGTTAAAGAATTAGGATTAAGTTATTGGTAAATATTAGAATATGTATTGCTGTTGTTTTATTTGCTTTCAATTCAGTACAATGGCTCATTTTTCCGCTGATGGGAGAAACAGAATGGGACCTAGAGATAGCACAGCTATCGGAACTGAAAAGACGTGGAAGCTGCCTCTTCCAAACTCAGACGGATAATAATAATAATTTGCTGGCTAGCAGTAACAAGGCCTGGGGTTGCTTCCGAAGTTCTGCCCTCAGAGTAAAGGTTTTCCATGGTTTCCCCTTACTCCTTGGCGAATGCTGGGAGATAACTGAAGTCGTTCTGAACATTTCAATTGTTATGGAATTCATATAGTACCTCGAATAGATAACTGCGTGTAGTACCTTTGGGTATGAATTATAATTATTTAGCTTTTCATAAATAAAGTGTATGTAATATATTTTTTCTTGAAAATTTCTTTATCAAAGTTAAAAGTTATTCTTATTTTCACACATTCAACCGAGAGCCCGATTGATGTCCAGAAACATTACTTTTAAATTATCTTTTGCGTTCAACAGCGTCATTTATTCTTTGGCAACTTTGTGCAATGGAGATCAGACAACTTTTTTGGAAACTCATTGTCGATCGATAACTACATTATGTATCTAAATAAGGATATAATAATTGTACGACAATAGTAAATAGCTAAGTCAACCAGTAGCATTGATGATCTGTGGAAAAGTAAAAAGTAGCATGTGTTAATATTGGCCGATTGTTACACATAATGTCTCAAAGATGTCAGGATTTAGACGCTCTAGATGCTTTTCAAATAATTTTGAGAAGGTGCAAGTTGAATATTATAATTGACTGGTTTGAAAAACTCAAAAATCTAAAGACTTCAGCCATTGTCCATTCTTTTGGGAATAATTATTTCTTAATATTACGTTCAAAATAAATAAATTGCTTTGATATTCAGCTTTTGGATAATTTTTCCGTTTGTCAGATGAATAATTTTAAGTGCTTTTTTAGGATCCATGTTATAAATCTCTTCAAAAGAATTCTAAACAGCATGTGAAGGTTTAAAGGGATTTATACACAGATAAAAATGATTTACAGATGAAGCACTTTTTTTTTTGGCACAGTACCAAAAATGTCAAATACGTACTTAAAGGAAGACAATCTACCGATGCAACTTGCCCTGCTATCTTCTTCCGTCTCATCAACTCGACGACGTGAGGAAAAATAGATAATCTGCAATATTGCGGTAAAAATAAAGAAGACAAGGGGTAGGTTAGGCAAGGTAACTATGGGATCTCCTTTCCGTGAGGGGAGGAACGCAGGCAAACCCAGCGATAACGTAAGCAGGGTAAGAGGAGGTGACTGGCGGAGTTCGTAGGGTAGCAGACCTTCTGCAAGCGCCGAGTGACTCATCGGGACAGGCGGGCAACGTCCAACTATTGATTTCGAGAAGTTATTAGCGCTGCCGCCGACGTATCAGAGGCGGATTACCAGTTTTCGTTTTAATTCGATTTACACGCGAACGTCGAATTCTATCCTATCAATTTTCATTTCGATTCGGGACGGCAATCGCAACCAAATTAGGGAGGAGCGCACAGCGATTGCGAGTAGGATATCGAAAGGGACGGCGCACTGTCGCGGAATCGAAGAGTAATGGAGACGTTATCGGTTTTGGGTGAAGAAGTGGAGTGGTTTAATGACGGATAGCGTTGAGGTCAGAGGTCAAAATTGTGTTGGGTCGGAATGCTTTTTGTGACTTTAAATTGGGATTACCAAAAAACTTGTTTTGTGACATCCTGAAGATGCAAATGTACGCACAATTATTTTGTATCCGTTTTAACTTATTTAATTAATTTTTCTATAGAAAGAGGCGTTTTCTCTGGTAAACTTAAAATCGCATTAATGAAGCCCATTGCCAAAAGAAAAGGTGACTTACACTGTAAGAAATTACAGTAATTTTGCCATGGTAAATCAGCAATATTACATGTAATAACGTTGTGAATTTACCACAATAAGTATGTAAATTTTGTTTTACATGTTTTCTTAGGATATTTACCATGGAAAAAAAAATTTCGGGAAAATTTATAGCTTTTTCATGTAAGTTTAAGATGTAACAAAAATTCAAAAGGAAAATACAGGAAAAAAACATGTACAATTTTTGTTTACTTAAAAGTGTAAAATTGACATGGGGTATTTAGTGCAGTTTAAAAGTAATTTTACTAGTAAACTATTAATTTTGCTGTAAAAATATGAGGATCTTTTATATTTATTTGTTTTTACTTGAATTTTCGGGGTAAAACTATAGATATCATGGAAAAACGGAAATTCATTACGCCGCAATTTGATTGGTTACTGGATTATTTATCTGTGCGCGTAGGTAATTCTATTCGTTTGTCGAACTTATTATTGGCTCAATGATATCATGTACGTCACAAAACAATCGTAGGTTTTTGCGTACGCGTGTTCATTCTTGATCCCTGGTTGAGCGAATTCAGTATGACCTATTAGGTGCTATAAAAGAATTAGGTAAGTTGCTTTGCTCTCCTTTATTAAAAATACATATTGAAAATTACTTCAGAGTTCGGTAATTATAGAGTTTATATAAATATTACATACGAATTTTTACAGTACAATCTTTGAAAAACACATCAGCAAGTGAAATTTACTAGATGGTAGAAATTTACCTTATGAAGCAAATTTACTATAAAATTGTAGGCCAACTTGTTACCAACATTTTACATGTAATTTTACTGCAACGTTTTTTACAGTGTAAATGAATTAAATGCCTATCAGCCTATAAGCCTTTTTAATATTTTTGCGAAAGTTTATGAATCACTCGTAAACAAGAGCTTACGTTATTCACTATTAAGTCAACATCGATTTTTGCAAAACAAGAGCAGCGACATGGCTTTGCATAAAATCCTTAAAGAAATTTATTCTGCCTTGGATCAGTCGTTTGGGTGCATTAATCATTAGATTGATTTGACAAAAACTTTCGATTGTGTTAATCACAGCATATTTTTAATAAATTAGATTAATACGGTGTCTTCTTACAGGTATTTGCTAAAGCATAGTGTGAAAGCTATTTGTCAAATTGTCACCAGAGAGTTGTCTATGACGGTGTCAAATTTGATTATTAAAACTACTGATATCGGTGTTCCTCAAGGTTCCATTTTGGGTCCCACCTTATTTTTGATATTTATATTAACGACTTGCCAATGTACTGCTATAGACAGACACCCCATTTTTCGCAAGTGTATTTTAAGTTGCCTAATTTGTATTGTTTTTTTCCGTTTTGCTGAATCATTGTATCGAGAAATTTCCACAATAATGTTTAGTTTGAATAATTTTAGTTAAAGAGTTAATTGTATATTTTATTTAATTAAGTGTTCAGTTTTTTTTTTAAATTGATTCAATTCCATTATTTGTCTTTTGTATGTTGGCGTATTGTTTGTACGTCTGCGAGGTTTTCTGTAAAAAAACGACTGGAGAATTTTGTCAGGCAGTTCCTTGGTTGACTTTAGCGTGAGTACTTGTATATTTAAATCTTTGCTGCCATTTTGGTAATTCAATTGATATAGAGATTTGTTTAATTGTCTTTTATTCTTGTCCATCAAAGAATTCGCTTTATAATAATTGTTATTATATTGATGTGTGTACATTATAGATATAAGATCATTTATTATTTTTTTTGTCGGGAAGATATGTTTGCAGTTTTGCTTTTTTTTTCAATTTAGTTTAAAGAGTTTAATTTTTCCGTTTTTCTATTTTGCTGATTAATTTTTATTTTTTTAATCACCTCGGGTTGGGTGAATAGAAGCATTGTTCTTGCATTTAGTTTTCATTTTTGTAAATTTCTTGTGTTTGTCCACGCTTAATTTTGTTTGTGTTAATTTAAAACCACGTGGATTGATTTGAAAGATATAGGATTACCTTCCTGAACAAACTAATCTTTTGCTGTGATATAGGAAATAGCATTGTCCTATTGTAATTTTGAATCACGTGCAGTTTTTAGATTTAGGCCAGAACCTTCTGTTCACGGTTCTTTTTTTCTGTTCAAATTGTATTTAACTTTTTTTTCTTTTTTTTATAATAGTTGTTTGTTAATTGGCATCTTTGGGTTAAAAATTCTGTTCTTTTATTTTAAATAAAACCTATTCAATTTTTGGGGTAATAAAGAAAGTCAGATTTCTTTCACCCACAATTTACTTGTCGTGGTTAGATTCAAGTTTTAATTTGCGAGAGTAACTCTGAGATTAATTGTTCTTTTGCGCCCTTTAAAAAATTTTATCCGTTGAGCTAGCTAATATAATTTTCTTTTTCCTTGTTAATTTCATTTTGCAAGTTAATTATTACAATCAGTACACAGCAGTACGTTAACACTAACGTAGTTTTCTACGCTGACGACACAGATTGAATTATCCAGGGGCGGCTTCTCTTAAAAGGCCACGAGGCCATGGCCCCAATATTGCAAATCCCAAATTAATCATTAAAAATAAAGCTCGATGTTTGGACCTGTTATGTTTTTAGTCTTTGTTAACGAGCTGCCCATACAAACTAGATGCAAAAATGAGGTGGTCTAGATGAAATTGAACATAATGATGACAGATACCGTACATTGCACATATTTCACACAAGAGTCTTGTCTGTGAAGTGAAGCAAATACATTTGCTTCACTTCACAGACTTATATACTAATATAATCTAAATAAAATTAAATTTTCATTTCGAATTCGTCTCTTAACAAATAAAAATCGCAAAACTAGAAATTTCTACTACATGTATACCAGTTGGGAATTGGCTGTCTTACTTCAACTATTTCGTAACTTCTTTTTTGTTTTAACCAACACCGTCGGCGTTTTCCAATAGATAACTATGTCGTAACAAGCGCTGGAATATAACAGGAAGTTTATTAGAGAATTCCTGAATGTGCAATATAGAGCAGCAAGGGCGCGCAGAAAGAGTTAATATCGTCCATGGGAGATGATGAATTTTCCTGAAACGACATTCGCTGCAATTTCCCCTTATTTCCTGTACGAAGGAACGATGCTCTGGAGTAATGAACGATATATAGAATCGTATTTCGCCATTTCCGCGCGCAGAAAATCGGCCCACCTAATTTGTTACGGCGCGTCCAATATATCCTTCGTTAATGTCAATGTTGAACTTCCAGCTGTACGTCGATAATTAAATGTTCAGGAACGCGTGTCCCAGGTCGAAGCAGGTAGGTATTGGGGGATTTGTTACTGCTGTGAAGTACACAGGGGATGTGTCAGGTGTTTATTTTGAGAGTATGTTACAGAAAAGGACGGGAAATATAAATAAATGGGACATTTTTCTTTATAACCCATTTTGAAAGTAATTAGTTTTGTAGAGAAATGAAATTGGCAAATTGGGCAAGTATAGCCGTTGATATAATACTGAAAGTTTATTTTTTTCAATAACTGGGATATTTGTTGTGTTTTTTAAAAGTATTTATTCTTGTAATGTCCTACTGTAACTGTCAATATAAGGCGTAAGTGCATTAACAAGCATTAATTAATTACATGTCAGGTTAAATTATACTAAAATAAATATTCATTAATAAAGTGTCATACAGACCGAATCATGAATGTTTGTACTTACGTCATAGTTGCTTATGACGTATGCAGCGTCTGAAACAAATTCAGGCACACCAACCATCTTTGCAATAAACTGTACGAAATGACAATTGTCAAATTTACTGAGGTTATAGCGGTAAAATGGGTTAAAATTGCATGGTTGCATGTCCTGTAGTAAATATTCTGAAAGCTCTTATTTACGCATTACTCGACCGTATTCTACCTCACTTCAACTAGTTTGTTGTTACTTAATAAAATATAGATGTATAGGTTAAGTAGCTACGACTTACGTTATATACTTCTATCTCGCTTGTGTATATGAATGCTTCCAATTTTTTGAAACTACGCTTGTCTTTGCTTTACCAACCAGCTAATGACGTAACTACAAACATTCATGATTTGGTCTACACGTAATTTTACAAATAAATGCTGTAATGTAATTAACATGCATGCAAAGTAAGAATATGATTTATCATCATTCACTAATGAAATGTTATTATTTATTTCTAGTCGGTAATGTAGATAACTATAGAGTATGTTAGAGAAAAGGACGGGAAATATAAATAAATGTGGCATTTTTCTTTATAACCAATTCTGAAATTAATTAGTTTTGAAGAAAAACGACATCTGGTTAGTAATTGCAGTTATGCTGGGCATGGTTGACATTACAATGTTGAAAGCTTTTTTTTTAATCAATAATATCGTTTTCTAAAAGTCCATTCTTACAATGTACTATCGTAATTGTTTAATAAGGGCGTAAATGAACTAAACAAGCATTAATAAATTACATTGTTGGTTAAATTATACTAAAATACGAAATAAATATATTAATTATATATTTCTAGTCGGTAATGTAGATAACTATAAAGTACGTTAGATAAAAGAACGGGAAATATAAATAAATGTGACATTTTTCTTTATAACCAATTCTGAAATTAATTAGTTTTGAAGAAAAATGACATCTGGTTAGTAATTGCAGTTATGCAGGGCATGGTTGACATTACAATGCTGAAAGCTTTTTTTTTAATCAATAATATCGTTTTCTAAAAGTCTATTCTTACAATGTGCTACCGTAATTGTTTAATAAAGGCGTAAATGAACTAACAAGCATTAATAAATTACATTTTTGGTTAAATTATACTAAAATACGAAATAAATATTTATTAATAAAGCACATTATTTTTACACACACAATTTTTATCCATCCTTTCAACTACATTTAATAAGTTTATAATTTTAATTTAAATGTTAAATTTAATGTACAACAATAATGATAGTTGCAATTTTAATTGATATTGACGTTCACTTAAATTTGTTTTTACGAAGATATACTTAAACTCCTGCTTTTATTGTATTTATATTTTTAATACTAATTATGTATCATTGTAGCTTGAAACGAACAAAACTATGAACTATACAAGGAGCAGAGGAAACAAGTGAAGAAGGTAGTACAGGAGGCGAAAAGAAGCGAATGGGAAGAATTTGGAAACAAAATGGAACAAAATAGCAAAGGAAATATGAAACTATTATATAAAACCCTTAAAAGTTTAAGGAAAAACAACAAGTCAGAGGTCCAATATATACGAGACGAGGAAAATAATCTAATAACAACGAATGAATTGATAATACAAAGATGGTATCAATATTTTAAAACAACATTAAATGGAAAAGAGCAAACTACCGAAGCACTAACTGAAATTAACTGTGACATAATAGAAAACGAAGAAGAGGGGGAAATAACAACAGAAGAAGTGGATGAAGCAATAAAGAAACTCAAAAACGGGAAAGCAGCCGGTCAAGACCAAATCAAGTCCGAATTACTAAAATATATGGGTAATACAGGTAACAGAATATTACACAAAATAATAACACTTGCATGGCAGACGAACAAAATACCCAGGGACTGGTCAGTGGCCACAAATCCTGCCAGTTTTGTTCATCACACTAATGGATGAAATTGGGAAAAAATGTCGAAGAGAAACTAAGGGATACCGAGTGGGAGTAAAAAATCTATCTCAACAATTTGTGAACTAACGTATGCAGATGATCTCGTTATCCTGGCTAACACAAAAGCAGATCTACAGGAAAGTATAAAAATATGGAATCGAGAAATTAAAAACTTCGGATTAAGAATTAATGAGGGGAAAACAGAGGTAATGGTAATTTCAAGAAATCCAGAAATGATAAACATAGAAGTGGACGATGTGACCTTAACACAAAGTGATAACTTTAAATACTTGGGAACTATCATAAACACAATGGGCGGAATGGAACAAGAAATTAATAACAGAATAATGAATGCGAATAAATGCTTTTATGCACTCAAAAAAAGTTTTATCAGGAAAAAAGAGGTATCGGACAAGACAAAAATAAAAATTTATAACTCCGTGTTTGTTCCTATCTCGACATATGGATGTGAAACGTGGTCATTAAATGAGACACAAAAAAGTAAATTACAAGCGAGTGAAATGCGATATCTGAGAGTGGTCGCAGGAGTGTCTCGTAGAGATAGAATTAGAAACAGCTTGTTGTGGGACCGGTTTGAGTTAGTGCCAGTGGTACAAAAAATTGAGAGGAGAGTGGTTTGGACATATTTCACGAATGGACAATAGTAGGAAAGTAAAACATATATGGACAGCTGGAATTGATATGAACCGGGCAAGAGGAAGACCGGCTCAAACATGGAACGCACAGGTTGCTAAAATCTTAAAGGAGAGAAGTGTAAGTTGGTATGAAGCAAAGCGGATGGCTCAAGATCGTACTGCATGGCGGGTTTGCTACAATGCACCTCTACACCTTTGAAGGTAGAAGAGGACGGATTATGATGATGATGATGATGTAGCTTGAAAAAGACATATGTTTGTCGAAACGTCGCTTTAAGTAAAATGATATAAACCAGTGATTAATACAACTTGCTCAAATAAGCCGTTTTTTATTCATTGTTGAATCAAATAGAGAGCGATCCATACTTACAAAGCACATTATGTTATTTTACAAATAAACGCTGTAATGTAATCAACATCTATGCAAAACAGCAACTTGATTATTCGATAATGAAATGTAATTTATATAAGTTGCTTAAGAACTTTTAACCGCTCTCGTCTTTCTTCCTTATCTGTCACTGTTTACGAGTTATAGAGGAATCCCCTGCTGGTGAAACACCCTGTATACACTTCTACATTATTATATTTACGCAAATACGTGTTTCGCGAACGCTGTTGGATAAGTAATTAAACAAATGTTCTTGTTTATCATATATGTTTAATAAGTTGTATGGTTGGCAATAATAATTACATTCTGTATTAATTGTTCGGATTTCTATTTTGCATCTTTCAAATTTTTATGTCCTACCGAATGACTTTTAAGCATAAACATAACACTATATAATGTTACATTAAGCACATAAACTTTTTTTTTCGTTCGAACTTCAATTTTGCTGTTTTAAAACCGAGACATAAACGAAAAGTAACTGCTTATTTCAACCTTTCACCATTTAATGCTAATATCAATGCACAAATATTTGAAACTGTAAAATGAAATACTGCATTCCAATATCATCAAAGAGACAAGTTGTACTATCCAATTTCTTTTAATAAAAACTGTTCCTGTTATGGAATTCGATGAGCATAAGTTAATTTTTTGAAAAGCGGGTATTTTAGCAATATTCATTTTTAATTTTAAATTACTTTATATAGGAAAAGGCAAGCCCAAATCGATACACAAAACCTACAACGGAAAAGGCAAAACCATTCGTCATTCGTTACAGCATTATAAAATTGTCACATTACCGATTGCCGCATTATTTATTAACGTCCCGGAATAAAAAACGATCTCGAAACGTACGGAGGAAGGCGTGCACGGCAAAATTTATCGTCGTATTTCTATAAGGACGACCGGCTCTACACCGCTATATATAACGGACCGCATTTATAGAAGAATATAAGACAGCCCAAAGATGGGTATTCGTATATCGGGGAGGACATTGTATTTGCGTGTTTGTATTATGTCGGCCGGTCAGGGGAGGTTGGCCAGACCCTGAGGAGACGGCGGTTATTGATCCGTCAAACGCTTGTTGTAATGCAGATATGTAAAAATTTTAACGATTCGTTTTATGGATATCGCGGAATAAGGATCATGTAGTAGTATCTATCGAGAGTATTGTGTATGCGTAATACGTGCTTCATTCCCTTTTATTTTTGTACAGTGTTCTGGAATCGTCCTGATGTGAATGTACGCGCTTAAAATCGATGCGACTGAATATCATTTCAGCAACCTTGGAATATGTAGTAGACGAATCGGAGTCGAAAAGAATCCTAAGTGCTAAACGGATCTTTAATTGATACTCGAAGAAAAATCGGAACGTTTCCTTAACGATTCAAGATTCTGTTTAGAGTTATAGATTCCTTTTGTATGTATGTAGATAGAAGGGTGATGTTACACTGCGACCTAAAAGATCTTTGTGTCCTCTATTCTTGCTGCTTTACACAGTGGCCTTCCAATCTATTCCCTTCAGAAAGTGTAGGATGTCAGAGGGCCCAAGGCTAGTAAGTCTCCCTCTTCGATTTCACATGCTCCCAGCTGCAACGCCTAAGAGGTGCACAGTGCTACACAGTTTGAGAGGAGGTGGATGGGTGTTTCATCCTGTTCTCCACAAAATCTACATTCAGATTCCTTTTCCAATCCAAGTTACTCAGGTGTCCTTCAGTCTACATTGGCCTGAAAGTTATCCTGTAAATATGCGAACATTGTTCGTACTCAGGTTCGATGCATTCTGTAAACCTCTTCTGGGTTATAAAGTCCCAGAATAATTTACTTTGCCTCATTCCCTGGGATTTTCCCAGTAAACTGGAGTTTCTCTGCTCTATTTCTGTTTAGTTTCTGTCAGTATTGTACGGCTACTTAACCCGCAAAAAGGTTCAGGCCCTACAAAAGCATTTCAACCCTTTTTTTGCGAGGTATTCGTACTTAGAAATTTCCTTCCACTCCTGTGTGACCCGGAACCCACAGGAGGGTTACTTATTTCTTTTCCAGCTCATTAATTTCCCTAGCCTTCCAGACCATCTGGAACTGATTTCATATGAGCTCAGCGCCTGATAGCTGCTTGACTATCAGACATGATGATAATCTCCTGCTTCCCGATAATTCCTATCTATATCGAACTGGACACATCTTTCCAATAGCGTATTTCCGCCTGAAATATACGAATCGACTTGAAATTTTCCCAAGCTTGAAATATTAGTGCTAGCCCATAATATCCTATTCCGTTCCCTCTCCGTTTGAGCATCGTATACATTCGATGCATTTCTATTTAGTCAAGTGGTGTTATGATCCCACTCGCTCCTGTACTAACTTATGAGATTCCTTCCAGCTGAAATTTTTTTAGCATATCATCCGGGGCATATCCCAGGTTTGATCAAGATAGGAGTTGGCCTATCACTAATCGTTCCTTCTGACCAATCTGAGTGTGGTTTCTTTTGCCACGTTCCTACTAAATATGGAGGGGCAAGACAATACTACTTCCAACTGGCTTTGGGCAGGTCTCATACCCCCGTATGCATACACATTTGTGCACTTCGGAGGTTAAATTCTCGCGGTGCCAGATAGTTCTTTGCTCCATGCTACTGATGCATAAGTGAAGATCGTCTCACTACGCTGTAAACAAACCAAAAAAAACAGTTTTGGGTTGCATCCCAATTTTCCCTCAAAGTTTCTGCACCCATCAGAGCTTTTTNTTAAATAGAAGGTAAATCGAGCACTGTGAGATATACTGATAACTAACAGGAAAATACCAATAAACTTCAGTCTCACAAATTCTTTAACCTTCGAAGAATTTTGAAGATTCTTTAATCTTCAAAAAATTAGGTAAATCGAGTATTCGAGCACAATATTAAAGAATCTTCAATTTTTTTTGAAGATTAAAGAATTTGTAAGACTGAAGTTTATTGGTATTTTCCTCTTAGTTATTAAAGCAACAATTGGTGCCGTCCAAACGCAGTGATATATTATGCGTTTCGAGGATTTTAAATATATCCCGTCTTAAAGATATTTTACACTTTATATTATGAATATGAAGTGATAAATGTAAACATACCATAGCTTGCTGTAAAAATAAAATATTATCAACTGATTCTATTTTAACGCAACATAATTTCTTTATTTTTCTTTAACACAGTAAAAATTGTTATTTTGCTATAACAGATAACATTTATTCATCTTAACTTATAGTGTTTACTTAACCTAACAGCTTCTGCTTTTTATTTTAATAAATTCTTTCGGTAGATTTAACATGAAATGGTTGTGTATTTTACCCCCAACACTTATTGCTCTAACAATATTGAATGTTTAAAATAAAATTATCTAGATTGTTGAAATAATAAAATATTGTTAAATCTGGATAATTACTTTAACATTCAGATTTTGTTATTTTAACAAACATTTTTGTTTGACTGTATTTCAACATTTTTTTTTTGTTGGAACTCTATTTTTTTTTTTTTAATTTGACACATCTTCTCTCAGTGCCCATTACAGAGTTTGGTAAGTGCGTACTTTCGATACATTACATAATCTTTCCCCTTTTTTGTTTAATGCACACACTTTGCTTTTATGTTTTATTTTTCTTCCTATCTAAATTATGTATTTATTGTAAGTATAGTAACATCTTGATAATTTATTGTATCTACGATTATATTTGTATTATTGTTGTAGGTGTATCTTTGATTAATCTGATTTGCTGGAAATACTGTTAGGCAGTAAACTAGATTATTATTATTAGATATTTTTAAATTTAATAAATCTGCATCCACTATTAATATCGATTCCACATGAAAATATATCGGCTCAACATGAAACGAAAGTCGACTATCTCTACGATTTATTCAGAAATAAAAGAGTGAGACATTTCTAGTCAGCATGCACTACATATGTACATATGTCCCTATGTACTTCAAATTTAACGCGACCACAACCTATTGAAGCAAAAGTCGTTACCGCCCTTACGTAACTGTCAAAATACCAATTGTGGGGACTGCGAGTTATGCGCTTGCATGTCTGTGATTACGTCTTAAATTATTGAGTTGCATCGTCGTAAAAGGTTGGACACCGGCCAAGTTTGTCGGTTTGTCGGTTTGGCACGGAGAGCTGGTGAGCGGGATCATAGAAATTGCTTATTGATTTTACGCGAAGTATTTCGACGGTAAATTGTTGCGTTACTTTAGAAGATACCGCAGCAATATTCGTCGGGACGATTTTCATAATTCAAGTTTCTTATTGGGTAGATCGTTATCGAGGTAATTAAAAAATAGGGGTTTAAACATTTTGCAGATATATATGCCGTTTTGAAAATATTTTTCATTCGTTCGTTTTTCATTTAGCAAACGACTGAGGTTAAATTAAGCAAGCTTTGATTAATTTCAGAAAATTAAGAAGTCTAATACAGTGTACAGCCGCAGCTTTTGAACAAAAACACTTGTGATTAGATTAATCAAACATTTTAAAGCTGAAATGAAGAAGTATCTAAGTTATGCGAAATAGTATACTGCCTCGAGCACCACGTAAATTGTTTTTCAATCAATACTGCACTGCTGTTGAAAATATTGTTGAGTGTTTCGTGCTAGAAATTACTTTAAATTTCTTCAATATTATTTAACCGGTGTTGATTATTCTTTTTATTTTTTCCTTTTTTTTGGGTATTCCGGTTTTTTCTTATTAATTATACACTGTTTTTACGTTTCGGAATTTTGTTTTATTCCTTTTTCATTATTTTAATCCTACAAATTCACAATTTATTAAGCATTACAATTAAAATTTACCAAGTTTACTATTTTAAAAATTATAATATTAAAAAAAACTAGTAATTATAAGACATAATTGTTTTCAAATTACATTTAGGGTTTTCATAGTTATTAACCTTTACGGCGTTGTCAAAATTTCTTTTAATTACATTTTAAAATTGTAAACGACACTTTAAAACATTAACAAATATCGACAAACAGACATAAACTAAGGCGCAAGGCCGTTCAGTTTTGTTTTCAATACCAGAAAACAGGCCGTTTTTTATATTTAAAAATCGCCTCTACATTTCCACGATAAGGTGCATGACGACTCAATTCGTTTTTCCTTTAGAATTTGCTATAATCAAATTATTATAAATGTGACTTAAGTTATTTATATCATTTTTATCGTTAATTGCATTTTTATTGTTTTTAATATGCCACATTTCTTTGAAAAGTCTTTTATAATAATTATTTTCAATCTCTAAAATTTCCGTTTTATTAAAATTAAATTTATGGTTATTATTTAGTGCATGTTTTGCCAGAGCAGTAGAGTTTACATTTTGTGTATTTATGCTATATTTGTGCGAGTAAATTCTCGTCTCTATGTATTGTTGTGATTGTCCAATATACACCCCTTCACAGTTTTCACAGTTAATTTTGTAAATTGTATGTGTTTGCTTATTAAAATCTATTGGTTCTTTAGTTTTTGTGAACCACTTTTTATTTGTGTAATTTGGTTTATGAGCAATGTTGATTTTATATTGGTTCAGTAATTTTTGTAAATTCTCTGATAATTGTTCTGTGTATGGTATGGAAGTATATTTTTTGTTCTCCTCTTTATTTTGGTCCTTATATTTTGTGGGTTGGTTTTAGTTTTATTTTCATTTTGTGCTAATCTTTTTTTAAATATTTATCTATAAAATGAATTGGATAATTATTATTAATTAACATTTCTTTTATTTTATTAATATTTTGTTTGATACTGGTTTTTTCTGAGAAAGCTATGCACCTATCCACTAAGTTGTTAATCGTACTTATTTTGTATCTTGTGGGTGTTTGTGATAAAAAGTTTAAATACCTTCCACAATGCGTTGGTTTAAAATACCAATTTGTGTAATTTTTTTCATTTTTATGTGAGACTGTTATATCAAGAAAATTTATTGATGAATTATTTTCATTTTCTAATGTGAATTGAATACGTTTATGATAGTTATTGATTTTTCTAATATGTACTGTTCTTTGTTTTGAGGTATTGCCAAAATGCAGTCATCTACATATCGTTTAAAAAATTACTTTATTGACAAATATGAAATTATAACTTATTTCATGCAATAAGGGTAGAGAGTAGAACTAACTACAGTAAGCTACGATGGTGATGTTAGTATTCCAACTTTTCGTTATGCAATTTCATCTGCATCTGGTCCGAATATGCCTTTGTAATTTGACTATACCTTATCATATTTTATAATTGTTTGTTTTATTCCCAAATTATCCCTTATGTTATGTCTGCTTAATTGCTTTTCTAAGTATGCATTTTTATTTATTCAATAGTGTGTTAGTATATTAGGCAAATCTGATTTAGCTTCAAGGCCGAAGGGATGGAATTTATTACGTAATGACACAAGAAAAACCTTGAAAACAGGTCTGCAGGCTGTGTTGCATAATCAAAGTAAATGTTTGCCTATCCCCCTTTATCATGTTATCAGGTTTTTTTATAAAATCATGTGCATATTACTAGATAAAGCAGAATATACAGAAGAAGTGTGAAAATTTTCACTGTTTTCTATGTGAGTGCCACAGTGGAGGTAGTAAATAAGTTTATATTAGGAAGCAATGATAAGAAAATGCTAAAAGTAGAATCTGACCATCGTAACTGCTTGAGGATGCCCGTACACAAAAAAATGGGGAAAATGAGAGGCACCTTTACTACTTCTCATTATTGGGCTGATTTTACACTTGCGGTGAAATATTACCCTTGAAGGGGAAATTTTCCTACAACTAGAAAAACTTACTCACTGGCAGGGTAAAAACACGCCTAGTATATTCCATCCCTGATGTAAGTTTGTATGGCAGTGATACATCAACGAAGTGAATGTATCATTAAAAATTACCCCTGGAGTGTAATTTTTCCACGGAAAAGTCCCGTATGTGGTGCCCCGTTGTAATGTAAAATTACATAATAAGCCCATCTTTTCGGGAAAGTTTCCTAAAGCTTTAAAATATACAATTATAAATTTGATCTATAAGGAAGGTAATAAATCGGATTTCCCTAACTATCGACAAATAGCATTAGGACCAGTCTTTTTAAAAGTAATAGAAGAAATAGTACAAGATAGGATGATGAAATGTATAAAAAAGTGCAACATTTCAACTAATTATCAAAATGGTTATATCAAAAGCAGGTCAACGACTCGTGCAATTTTCCAATTGCTAGAAGAAGTTACTAAAACCTTGAACGAATATGAGATAGCAGTAGGGATTTTTATGGATCTCTCTTGGGCATTTAGCAGTGTTGATCACAGCGTATTATTGGCAAAATGGAAAAAAGTGGGATTCCTTGGGATCATCTTACAGTGGGTTTACTCCTTCCTACTAGAGAGAAAGCAATTTGCATAAACATATGATACGATGGGAAAGAAACAAAATTCCTCTGGAGCAGCATAAGGTGTGGAGTGCGGTAAAGTTCTATTCTGGGGCCACTCTTGTTTTTATTATCTACTAATGACCTATCTGATATCGTTGAAAGCTTAACGGCGCTTTTCGCAAATGTTTCGTTAGTAATACTGAGAGCAGACTCTCCAAGGACTGCGTCACGACTAGTTAAGGAGCGCCTGTTGAGTCTTAGGACGTGATTCCTGAAAAATAATCTAACACTTAATATATCTAAAATCCCTCTAGTAGTACTTAATAGCGACTCTAATATCAGTGCCTATCAGTGCTAAGAGTACGGTCTTTCTGGGAATTAAGATGGATGCAAAGGTAACGTGTGTAGCAAACACATTGATTTTGTGGTGATCGTAAATAATGCATTTTTAGCTTAAAAAGCATGGGTGAGAGCAGTATTTGGCTTGAAATCAAGAGAATCCTGTGAAAGTGCATTCAGGGATAATGGAATACTAACTCAAAGCAAATGGCACTGAAAATATAGCAAATTATCTTCCTATTTCCATTCTCTCCACGGCATCAAAGATTTTCGAACAGATTCTGTTTTCTAAAATCTACAATCAAATTAAATATAAGTTAGCTGATGCACAACATGGTTTCATTAAAAGCAGATTTATTGATTCTAATTTATTAATTTTTTGTGATGCGGTTTCTAAGACTATTGCAGCCAGATCGCAAATGGATGTAATATACACTGACTTTAATAGCCTTCGATAGGATAGATCATGACATCTTACTACAGAAATGCAGTGCTTTTGGTTTCTCTACGAATGCGCTTTTGCAACTTGTTGCATCTTATTTGTGCAATAGACGGCAAATGCTACAATGGAGCTTTTCTGAGCCGTTTTTGGCATTATTTGGTGTTCCTCAAGGAAGTAACTTGGGTCCTCTCCTTTTTCTAATATTCATTAACGATATTGTAAATGTTTTTAAGTATTCTAATTGTTTATTGTATGCAGATGATTGCAAATTCTTTAGAGAAATTAGAACTCTTTTTAATTCTACTTTATTGCAAAGGGACCTTGATGGGTTGACTAATTGGTGTCAGCGCAATAGGCTCTCCTTTAATGTAGGTAAATGTTCGGTTATGAGTTATACAAGACTAAATCGGTCAAGTCTGTTCGATTATCACATTTCTGATGGAAGTTTTGAGCGGAAAGAGACAATAACAGATCTCGATATTACTTTTGAATTGTTGTTGAAACATATAAAAACTATTACAGGTGAGGCTTTTAGGAATCTGGGTTTTGTAAGATGTAGTACGCAGGATTTCGGTAATTTTCGGTATTATTCCCATTATTTTATTATACAATACACTTGTTAGATCTAAGCTGGAGTTTGCATCAGAAAAGACATAAATTTGATAGAAAATGTACAGAATAAGCTTTCAAGTTACCTTTACTTTAAAAAATACGATCGGAATCCTCCCTCTGAGTCGTACGCCGTTATTACGGAGAAATTTGGATTACTGCACTTGATACAGCGTAGGTGGGTGGCTATGCTAAGCATTTTATATAAAATATTTAACAATATTTTTGATCCTACTTCACCTACTTTCTGTCTTCCGCCTCCACGTATCATACGTATCATCATGCACCCCCGCCTCCCTCCCCTCCTGGTAATTGATCGAAACCATTTGTCGCTCATTAATAAAATATGCAAATTATACAGGCTATTCCACGTAACTGGTTCATTAAAAGTTTATGATGTTCTATTATTTACTTATATTTGAGATTTTGGCACCAGTATCTGTTCGATTGGAACTATAAATGTAAAATACCTTAACCAAAATATCACTTCCGGTTGACCGGAAATGGATGTCAACTTTCTTATTTTAAATAGAATGATATAACTTTTTATTCGTTTTTGGATTCTACAACTATAAATACGTCAGTTTTCATTAGCTATTCCTATAGCTACATGTTGCTGTTTTTGAGTTATTGAAGTTTTTCTTTTTTTTTTAGTCATAATCATTGCATCATTGAGAAATTAATATCTCGGTTAATACTGCAAGTAGAGACTCCAAATTTGCTATGTTATGAATGTAGATATTACTCTAAGAAACGGTAAGCACACTTTACATTCTAACATACCCGGTGTTCAAAACTGAGGAACAAAGTGACATATTTTCAAATGCAGAAAACTCAATTTTTTTGAATAGAACACTCTGTATTTTTAATTCGGAATTAGGAAGTAAATATCATCCCCTATCACTTTATATGAGCATTCCCTATACCTATCTTTAAAAGATTTTGAGATAAGCGACTTTTTGTTAAACAGACCAACTAACCCTATCTTTAAATGTTTGTAGCTGGCTCTGAAATGGATTCACGTCAAATTCATGTATTATTTTTGATTAACCATACAAGAATGTCTGTCCGAATAGTCATTTCTATTAATATTGCGTTGTACGAAAGTGTAATTACAATGATATACATAAACACTTTTCGTTAGTCAATGAATTTGACATTAATCCCATTCAGAGCCAGCTACAAACACGCAAAGGTAGGGCTACTTAGTCTGTTTAACAAAAAGTCGTTCATATCTCAAAATCTATTAAAGATAGGTATAGGGAATGCTGATGTAAAGTGATAGGGGATGATATTTACTTCTTATTTCCGAATTAAAATACAGGATGTTCTATTTAAAAAAAAAAGATTACTTTGTCTGTTTAACAAAAAGTTGCTCATATCTCAAAATCTATTAAAGATAGGTATAGGGAATGCTCATATAAAGCGATAGGGGATGATATTTACTTCCTAATTCCGAATTAAAATACAAAAAATGAGTTTTCTGCATTTGAAAATGTGTCACTTTGTTCCTCAGTTTTGAACACCCTGTATGTTAGAATGTAAAGTGTGCTTACCATTTCTTAGAGTTATATCTACATTCATAACATAGCAAATTTGGAGTTTCTACTTGCAGTATTAACCGAGATATTAATTTCTCAATGATGCAATGATTGTGACTAAAAAAAAAGAAAAACTTAAATAACTCAAAAACGGCAACATGTAACTATAGGAACAGCTAATGGAAACTGACGTATTTATAGTTGTAGAATCCAAAAATGAATAAAAAATTATATTCATTCTATTTAAATAACAAAGTTGACAATCATTTCCGGTCAACCGGAAGTGATATTTTGGTTAAGGTATTTTATATGTATAGTTCCAATCGAACAGATACTTGGTGCCAAAATCTCAAATATAAGTAATAATAGAACATCATAAACTTTTTAATGAACCTTACCGTGGAATAATGCTGTATAATGTAACTACGATAAATTGAAGTATTCGGAATATCCAGAACAAAGTTTTGTATTTGGCTAGACGTGCCTTTTACTTTGGGAAGAATCAGAGTTACTAATCTTCCTTTTCCTTTTCTATTACTTCTCTTTCTCTTTCATGCGCCTCTAACGTTTAAATTATTATTATAAATGTGATAGTTGCTACTATTCGACTGTAGTGTCATGTCATAGGTTTATTCTATTTATTTTCTTATTTAAGGAATTCATGTAACATGGAATTAATATTATTTCATTATTATTCAATCCTTCATCCATGTAAAAGTTGCTGGAAAAGTATTTTGGAATAAACGAATGAAGTATTTAGAAATGATAGAAACGTCAAATTAATCTGAACATGACTTTCCTCAAGACAGATCGGCTAAAAATCCTTTAATGGATAGTCTGAGAACAGAAAAGCATTCCGTGAACTACGACCACTTTATCGTAAAAATATTATTATATTAACAATACTTTTAATCAAATAGAGCGAAATATAAGGTTATAGTTACAGATACAAACCGTACACTGTTGAAAATTTTAACACTTTTTTGACTAATTTAATAGTCTGGAGAGGTCCACACTGTTTTCGTGTTATTTTGTCGAGAACTATAGAAGTTTAAATTTAACGAGCAAAGATAGTCAAGTATTGTCTATTGCTAAGGGGTTATTTTGTCCAACTGACACGTGGAATTATAAAATACTTCTAGTCACATTTTATTTGATCTAGACTAGATAAATTTACTAGCTGTTTAACTAAATGAATTGGATGATTTAACACCGTTTTCTAAACACAACGTCTTTTTAATATGCAACTCCTATTTCTTAGTGCTATAATACTCTCTCTTTAAGACGTTTTCTCAATTACAAATATACAGAACCACTCATTCAAAAGTTTTGGTTTCAACTAAACGTACTAATTTTAAAATGATTTTTTGAGAACCATTATAAAAATAAGTGAATGTTTATGCTATTTGATTCAAATCTGAACTAATTACGTAAATAGTTGTTCCCAGTACATCTTTAAGATGTTGAAATTTTTATGCCCACTGGAATTAACGTTAATAAACACAAGGTTACACTTTGCAGGTCAGTCACATTTGGTGTGGTTTGTTTGGATAAGTTAATACGAGAGTAAACAAACTCGAAAACAGATACACGTGCCAATGCAGGTGGTGCGTATAATGCAATACTGTATTAGATTAGGTGGGGTTTCTATATTTCTATCCGAAGGAAAAATTCTGATTGGTTGATGCTTCTGAATGTCTAGAGAAAATAGTAAATCCTCATATCTGAACAAAGAATTCACACCAAATTCTAGTAATTTCTGTTCTATTAAATACGCGTAGTCAACTCGTCTGGCAAAGTTTGTAAAAATCAACACTAAAATATTTGACTAGCGCAAAATTAACGCCAACACCGTAATATTTTCAACAGTTTAATAGACTCCTATAGAGCAGTTTTCAAACAGCTTCAAACATTAACATGTTTAAATCATTTCATTTTTTCAATGTTTGACTCACTGCAAAGATAATTCAAGTTCTTACAACAACCAAACACATACTCGCACGAAACCCGTAGTACACTATACAACTATACATCATCACCTATTGTGGTAGCGGACACGGGGGCGTGAGAAGTAAAAATAAAACGAAGGGAAAGAAACAATTTGCAATTAAATTGAAACAGTTTCTCATAAATTACCTCCGCCCACGACTCCCGATAATACTCCGAAATGTACCTATACATAAATATACACCACAATATACCATCTTTAGCCTTTCCACTTAATTTATATCGTTTCCTTTCTTCTTGACCGGGGCAACGTGTTTTAACCTCCCCGTTATCGCCTAACAGCTATATTACAAGTTGTTTCTCGGCTCGAGAACGTGTACGCTAACTTTTCGTAAGAGACTTGACACGGTACGTTTGTGCTCGAGATTTATCACTTCTTGTAATATATCACAACACGCGTCGGTGTGCGTTTTGAGATCGCAGCGCATAGATCCGCAAAAGTGCATTTCTTTTGATATATTTCCGGTAATATATAGGCGATGTTCGTATTTTCTTTCTAGTCATATCTGCAGTAAAATATAGAGTGTGGAAAAATGGCAGAAGAATTGAAGATACGAGTGGATGAAGGTGCTATGTCGTATTCTAAAAACTGTCTTTTTTGCATGAATCAAGGTGTCTTGTACCCATCTTTCACATAGCACCATCGAAAATTCCAGAAATTCAAGAACACTCGAGTCTTGTGAATGTATGAAGGGGTTATGTTACACTACTTTTGAGAAAAAATACGCAAAAAAAACTTTTCTAAAAAAGTTTGATTTTGTAACATAACACCTTTATCCACTTGTGTCTTCAATTCATATACAGGGTGATATAGAAAAAAACTACAATACGTAGCACCGCGAGATAGAGGAACAAAAAATTAACAAAAAAAGTTCCTATACACTAATGTCCCATTGCTTTTTTTTTTCAAGTTACAAACTGTTTTTTATATCATTCTTGTATTTTAGTATTACCTAGGCAATAAAAAATATTTTAAGGTAGGCTGTGATTTGACATGATTCAAATTCTTCCGAAGCTCAACGGATCTATCGAGAGAGATACCCATTAAGGCAAGTTCCTAACGTTAGGACATTTGTTGACGTACCTAGGCGTTTGGGAGAAGATGGTTGCTTTAAAAATCCACAGAACTCATCGTACTGTTGCAAATGAAGAAGCAAATAGTAGAAGACAATCCTAGAATAAGCACCAGAAGAATTAGTGCAGCTGTACCGAATGTCAATCGTGAATCTGTTAGGGAAGTTCTCAAAGAACAACTTCTTCATCCATTTCATTTCCAACAAATCCATCACCTATTGGAACAGGATTTCTTACTGCGTTTACAATATTGCGAGTGGTTACAAATAAAGGGCAAACCTTTCTGTTATTAATTTTGTTTACCGATGAAGCCGGTTTTAGTCGCGATGGCATTTTGAATATTCACAATATTCATTATTGGAGCGAAAATCCGCATTAGAACGTAATACGGAATCATGTATAGTGGGTCTCAAAATTCATGTCATGCCCTAGGGAGGCGATGTCAAAACTTTCTTCCTTATGGGAGTGGCTTATTTCCGGAGTGCTCTTAATTACCGCCGATAGACCTTCTTTCTTACATCTATACTATATACTATATGCTGTGTACTGAAGGTACCAAAGGAAATGCAAAATGAAAAGTAAAAATGAAAATTCAATTAACTAGCTCAGCGGATAAAAATAAAAAGGGCGCAAAAGAACAATTAAACTCAGGGTTACCCTCGCAAATTAAAACTAATCACGAAAAGTAAAAAGTGGGCGAAAGAAAACTGACTTTCTTTAATTACTCCAAAACTTAGAGGTTTAATCAAAAATAAAAGAACAAAATTTAGAATGCCGTAATTAACAAACAAGAATTTATTATATAAAAAAAAGAAAAAAAAAACATTTAGTTACAAATTGCGGGAAAAAAAACCATGAGCTTAGGGCTCTGGCCGAAATCAAAAACTGCATGAATCTAAAATTTACAAAAGGGCAATGCAAATCCTTTAACAAACAAAAGACAAAACAGTTCAGGAAGATAATCCTTATTACAACAAAAATCCACGTGGTTTCAAAAATTAATACAAACTAAATTAAACGTGGACAATTCAAGTAAATTAATAAATGAAAACTAAAAGCAAGCACAATGCTTCTATTCACCAACCCGAGTGATTAAAAATAATTTACAATCAGCAAAAATTAAAAAAAAAACGAAAATTAACTCTTAAACTTAAAATATACCTTCCAGAACTGAAATAATAAATGATCCTATATCTAATTTGTGTACACAATAATATAATACCAATTATTATATAATGAGTTCTTTGATGGATGAGATAATTTCAAAATTAACGAAACAAATCTTTAAATAAAAATGAAATACCAAAATGGCTGCAATGAAAATAAAATTACATGTACTTACACGGCATCTTTCAAAGAACTGCCCCCTCAGGGTAAAACAATCGCATACATATAACATTCTAACAGCTGCGTGCAACGCAACGCGCAAAGATCATAGAAGAAGATTCTTCTAAGAAGGACATAAACTACATGAGCAAATAAAAATATATTAAAGAGTGAAATAAATTTTAAAACAACTGAACATTCAAATAAATAATTAAAACAATTAACTCAATAACAACTCTTATACAAAATTAAAATAATTGAATCTGTGGGAACTCCCTCGCAGCATCGATAAAGGCAAATCGGATAAAGATATGCACACCTGTGCATCTTAAAAAAAAACTCTCGTGAATACGAAGTGTTCGTCCAAAGCAGTATTATAACGCATTTTCAAATGGAGAATTTGGTCCTAAAATAACATCATAATTTGAAACGTGTTCATTGTCGCTGCTAGCTTATACGAACGGTAGAGTTAGGAAAGATTTCGTTGCCTACGGATTGAAACCTAACGTTTCTAATACATATCCAAATGTTATTTACTTCATCTTCAGTCTTAAAATTTTGATTATTTCACTCTTAATTGAAAATTTCCGGTCATGGTATGGGAAAATACGTTTTTCCCAAAGTATGTTTATTCATTCACGCGTCGTCAATTTGATATTTAATTTAAAGTGTTGTTGAAAAACCATGTTTTCCGTTTAAAATTATTCAATCTAGGTAATTGAAAATTTATTGTTTTTTATTATATAGACCTATCTATTTTATATTTTTTATTTACTCTATGGTAACAAAATAACATACCAGTTAGGAATGTTACGGGATGCAAAATAAGTAGTATAATATAATAAATAAATAGTTAATATTACAATAACAACTCTAAAGACAAGAGGTGTCAATTTAATACGCATCGGATACGTTTTAAGCGGCTCTACAAGCGATCGGCGATAACGATGGTGACGGAACTTCAAGTAGTCCCGGATAGCGGGCCAAACATTAACACCATCAAACGCCTTTTTTAACATCCCGCTACAGATATTTAAAGAATACTAGTACCCATCATCAAGTGTGTTGGGTTGTAGCCTTTACTGCATTTAGGTGTAAAACTGAGCAGAGTGTGCCATGCAAGAAAGTATTTATCAAAAAAAGATCATAAATTTAATCGCGTTTAGGATTTGTTATTTTAGGGGCGGAAATATTTAGATTCTCGACATCGGTCGAAGCAACAACGTATAAGCCACTCCCAGAAAGAAAAAAGTTTTGATATCTGGTCCGTAGGGTATGTCATTAAAAAAGCGACTAACTGTACAAGTCAGTGATTTAGGAGATATCAGCCGTGCAGCCAACGGGGCAACGGGTCCACAACTGGAAAAGTAATAAAGATATTAACTACTCACTGGTCAGTAAGAGGGAAGATCACTAGTGCGCATGATCTGGAGTGGTGAACTCTAATTATCTTGGGCATATACGGTATTTTACAGCCATCTAGTCAATTGCGATTGCATTGTGTCTATCGTTAAAGATATAGAGGAAGGTATCTGTAAAAAAAGGCAGATTTAAATAGAAAGTTCTTTATTATTTTTTAAAAAAAAAACATTAGCCGCGCAAATCTATTATAGAAATCACAATACTATCTATCTATGTGCCTCTACCGATCTGGATAAGATTTCCCACGTAACATTTAGAAATCTAGTAACTGATATACTGCTTGATAAAATCCAGACGAGGCAGTCACATACCAAGGGAAAGGAAGAACATGAATTCTCGAAGATTACAAAAAGGAAAAATCTCGTATATTTAATAGAAAAAGCAAGAGCATTACATAGTGACACATATTTGTGGCAGTAATCTATAAGATCTTTTTAATTACAAATTAATGTCACAAATGTGTGACAAAAAAGCAAAATGCGATTTATAAAATTTTGTAATTATTGACATTTATAAATAAATATGTTGCACAGTATTCCATAGTAAAATTGATTTATAGAAATAATATCTAAGTTGTAAAATAACTCTCGTCATGAAAAGATTAAAAGTATGTAATAATCAACCATTTTTCTCGATTGCAAAACATTGTAACTTGCTGCCACAACAATGCTGCACAATTTATTTCCTCAGCTCCAATTACAAAGTCACCTATACTACTTCTGTCATCATGTGTGACTGTGTAACAACCATATGTGACATTAGAATTTCTAATCCGACATCGACTATCGTGCGTATAACTGCATGTATATGTGGCGTGTTTGTTTATGATGGCGCTTGCGCCAACTCCTGTCGTATCTTACAAAAAAAAAGAGGGGGTAGAAGCGCGGCATGTGTTTCACTCGCAGAGGGTGTCCGACCGTTGGGGTGAAAGCACAACGGAGACGGCACAACAGCAACAGAGTGAACGCCGCAGCGGCACGCCACGATAAACAATAGAGAACTGAAACGTTGCACGCCGATTTCGCCCGTCGTCGATCTTCGCAGACACTCCACGCTCAGATTTATCGAAAATCAATCGTCATGTGTTACGGTTAGATATAATATATATTATATAAGCTCGCCCGTTTTTCGACGTGCGTGATTGTGAGGCGTCATAAAAATGTGTTATCCAAGACTGCAGGGTCGTATAGTTTTATATCTGGGGTGAAGATAAATATTTATGAAACCATTCTTCATGCGGTTGGTGAACTGAAATTCGTGATAAAAAGAAAAAAAAACAAAGGAACTACGGCCAGACGTTGGAGTATCTGTGCGCTACTTTTTGAATTTGACGACGCACTATATGAACACGCTCATGTCGCGGTAAAACGCGTGGGTTTTATATTCGCCTACTTCTTCCCGGTTTTGAGAGAGAGAGAGAGACGAAGACACGAATTCGCGCAGATTTTAACAGTCGACGTTCCACTTGTTCCTGATGAATGGGAACCAATCTTACCAAGGCAAGTCGTGTAAGTTTATGCACTAATTTGCATGTAGTAGCTATAAAATTCGTATAACATGTATAATTACATTAAAAAGACTCGAAATAGGTTAAAGAAGCACTTTTTGTAAAAAAAAAAAGACACAGAGATGAGTCTAACAGTAATAAAACCTTCTTTATTTGAGATAACATTTACCGTATTTTTTCGGACTATAAGACGCACCTCAAATTTAGAGACGATTTATTGGAGAAAAAAATATTTTATTGTTACCTTCGGGCCATAAGACGCACCCAAAATTTGAGTCAATTTTTCTATGTAAAAAAAGCGCGTCATAGTCCAAAAAATACGGTACATATACTACAATACATGACCCAAAAAATTAAACATTTGCAGAAGTTTTGTTCATAGTATCTTGAAAAATCTGTTCGGCTAGAAATGTCTACAGTTCGAGTTTTATCTTTTTTAATTCTTTTATTTTTTTTAATGTGGTGGATAAGAACATGAAATAGCCACTGACTTGCGAAAAGCCCTCTTTCATCAATACAAATTTTTGTCACGGTACTGAAGGATTTTAGGAATATCTAGTTGTCAGCACTACTCTGCAGCGTACGAAGCAATAGGTGTAAAATAAATTGAGGTCATTTTCACATACTACCAGTCAGTTTTGTATTGATAGCCCCAGCATAACAGTATCTATTTTTTTTGCCTTTTATGCGTTATAAATCTAACTTCATATTTTTGCATCAACCGGCCAATCCAATTAGCTCTACATTTTATCAGTTCTCTATCCACTTATGTTAACAATAAAAAAAAACTTTCTACGAACATTTTACGAAAGGAGCATTTTAAAATTTAAAACATTTGGGTAAGGAAACTGGTGTAAGTGTTTCACATCAGATTCTTTCATGATACTGCAATAACAAGAATATGAAAGCATGCATATATTTATTATTAGCATTACTAGAGCATTAATTTTTGTCAAGTAAAATGTTTGCTACATCGAACGGTTACAAAGATATGTGAGTATATTAAAATTAAGCATACATACTTATGAGTAAAAAAAGTGACATAGGCAAATAGAAGCTTGTACTAAATGTAGCAAAAATGTGAGTTTCAAAGACAATCGTTAGAGCCGTTTTCGACAAAATATCGAAAAAAAAACAAAAAAAATCGGAAAAGTAAACTCATCTCAACCTTAGGCCCTTTTTAACCTAAACTTTGCTATTGCGTCTTCCAAAGATACCTAACGCAAATATCAAATATGAATTCTTTCGAATATTTCGTTCTTGAGATAGAAAAGAAAAAGGAAGGGTTGTGTGTTGACATTTTGGGGCGGCTGTAGCCCCTGTATAAGATATTTTTGGAAAAAATCCAAAATCACATAAATTTTATTTTTTAATGTAGTTTATGGATTAAAACAGAAAAATATGAATTTCTAATTTACGTGGTAAGGGGATTAATTTTTTTTTTATTTTAACTACTTACAATCTTATTAAACCAAAATGTGCGAATTGAGAAGGACATTTTCCATTTTAGTTGAGATCGATATCTCTTCTGGTTCCAAAATTATCAAAAATGTGTTTTAGGAGTATAACTTTTGGGCTTTGTAAATCCCTATATGCCTGTAAAATTTTGTTAAAATCGGAGGTGACCAGTTAGGTGACTTTGCTTGTTAAGGAGGAAACACACTAGGTGTTCACGGTCCAGACGCATCTGGAACCGTTCCATGCTAAGCTGATCGTAGTGTTAAACAAAATCAGGCGCATTAAGGCGATCGCAGACTGGCCTCTGCACACCCATCGTGTTGTTAGCTATTCAGTTATCAGAGTATTCAGAGTTCCATGGAGGAGGTATTTTTATTGGCTCTTTTATTTGCAGAAGAAGGAAAACGCCAAACCGCATTAGATTTTAGATTCATCAAATTAACTTATCTTACCTTATTTAATTTTTTTTTATTGGATGAAGCTTGATTTTCAGAGTACTTTATTATGTCAAAGGAAAAATACTATACGGCTACACTGAGAAAAAGAAAATGTGTCAAGTTGTGTTGAACTAAGCTTTTAAATGTCGTTTCAACACTACCTTGTTTTTAACCAACACTTTACATGTTGAGTTAACCCAATTTATTGTTGTTTATATACAACCCAATTTTATGTTGAGTTAAGACTTGTTTTTTGCGGTGTACTAAATGCTATTCTTAACGACATTCAACTACAAAATAGTAAATTTAGACGATGCATAGACGGTTTTCGCTTCGTGTTATCGTTATATTAAAACGTTTTTACACAGGTTCGTTTGATACGACCACGAATATAGTCGATTTGTAGCGATTTTAAACGATTCATCCAGTTAGAATGATATGAGATCGACAGATCCATACGCACAAGACGTTCACGGACTAGGCTTGGTAGCATCGCGTACTTACAAGATCTCTCTGTTAAATAAGATTTTAATTAATACCCTACAATCATGATGATTCTTTTTTATTAATAAAGTACGAGTTACGTGTCTTTTATTATTTGTTCGATAAATCGCTGTTATGGTGGGTCATTCAGTGCACCCATTTTGTTGTTTATATTCAAGATGTAATGTTTTCGCAAGACGCGAATCATATCTTGATTTAATCGTTCGAAATTAATGCCCCTTTAGCACTACTTGATTTGGAATGCAAAACGCAAACGTGCAAAACCGCATACTTACACATTCAAGAAGAATTCAAAACGCGAATTTAGTTATGTTGAATATTCCGGGATGAAGCACATCCTCATGTCTTTAAAAACTTGTTTTATTCCTTTTAATCTCAAAACTTTGGTTTTGAATAAAATAATAGTATATAAGGCGCAAACGAAATTACGGTATACATAGTGACGTGGCTTTTCTAAACCTGCATTAACGATCTTAGTTCTCCGTGAGATTCCATCATGTTGCATTAAAAGGTATTAGTTGACGTTCAGACGTTTAGTGTCTAGTATTGCAATTACCGCCTAATGAACAACGCACGAGAACAAGGATGATATATAGTGGATAATTGTGGTGTTTAGAAGATTGATCTTATATGCTTACAGATTCTTAAGCTCAGCCTTCAAGCTATAATTTTTACAATAATGTAGAAACTTTTGTAACTGATGTTTGATTATGTAAGTGATAAAATATTTGTCCATAATTAGGTATGGTATTAAATGAAAAAAAAATCGTAGAATATAAGTACTTCCTAATTAACTAACACGAAATACCAATAAACTTCTGTCTCACAAATTCTTTGAGACCGAAGTTTATTGGTAATGTTAGTTATCAGTATATCTCACAGTGCTCGATTTACCTTCTATTTACTTCCTAATTGTTATTTATTTACTATGAGATTATCCTCAAACAGCAACTAGTTTCGAACGCCTTTTGTTCCAACGTCTGGGTGAGTTTTTAACAGATAGTGATGAATTAATTCCAAAGTGCATGTAAGTTGTTTCAGATATGCCATGTTCAAATTGTAGCAGAAGGCTTAACAGACTTTAAAACATTAAAAGAACAAGGAACAGATTTTCTAATAAGAATTAATACAACCTATTTGTAGTCAGTAAGTGTATATGTAGTTCCAAAACAACAAGAAAACAGAATCAGGTGTAACCAAACACCATGTCAGTCGCCTGACTTGAACCATAATGTTTTAGGGATGCGCATGCGCACCTCGCTTATTTACTTACCACTTGAAAATTCCTTTATTTGCAACTGTAATTTTTGAAATTGCAAGAAATTTCCTTAAGTTTATGTGTTGCTATGGAATCAAAGGTATGGAATCTAATTTAGAGTCATTTAGAATAGGTTTCAAAGTCAAATGAAGAAGTAATTGAGAAGTGAAGCGTGGGTTCGGTTGCCTAATTTACAGGCGAATTTTGATTTTTTTAACTTTTAACTATTAAAATAGACAAATTTTAGCAATAGTTGCTAAATATTGCCTTACTTATAATATAAACTTTATATTCTATGTTAATTCGAGCATACCTGGTGTATTTATGTGTGTTTTGTTTTTTTCTTTCTTGAGATAGCGGCTTTTTTTGACACGATTTTATGAAAAATTTTAACAAATTAAATCGTTTTATATTTCGACAAATTTTTTATTGTCTTCTTCAGAAATCAATAATGTATATATTTAATATACATTTAAACAAGCACCACACAAAACATTTTAAAATTTGACATTAAACATTTACATTTTATAAAAGAGAAATAACATTAAAATGTTATTTGGCAAGGAACTTTAATAACATGTATGTGTATCATACTAAATACAAATGTGTGTTGTTATATTTTGCTCGGAGAGCTTTTCATTCTTCGGGATGTCTATTTGGTAACTTTTGCCGTATTCCCCTCAAACTAGAGAAATTAACGGTATCTTAATGTAAGTTTGAATCCTCATTCTGCCTGTGGCAACGAAAGACGACGGTTGTATTGAATTTCCTATAACGATTTTTATGCCACACTCTAAAAAAAATATCAAAATTCCAAGAACTGTTTACCTAAAAAAGTATCGATATAACTCTTGAATAATTAAATCCTTACTAAATACCTGCAAAATTGTCAAAAATTTCCTATAAAACATTTCCTGCGAAGATTCCCGGCCAGTATACCATTCCATTCTATTTACCGATTTGGGGGCCATCGAACCGAATATCCAACCTGTACCAAGAGAATTGTCAGTTCGTCGTAGGTCCTGCTAGTCCAAGTTAGTTCCATCAAGTAAATCCCACCTAAAACAGAAAAGATTTAATCAGTTTCCATTCATTATTTAACCAGAAATTAGATTTTTATAATTTATTTCACTATACGTTAATTTGGGGTTAGATTTATATCAACCGCCATTTAGTTTAGTTATTTTAGGAATTTTAATATTTGTTGTTGAGTTGTATAGAAAGAAAATCACTAAGTGGTCTGTGATAAAATAGTTATTCTTAACAAATATCTATAACACAGATGATAGTTTTCTATCTTTAGTTTTTGCTATTTACGGGTAGATGGCGCTGTTTTTTTTCAATTAATTAAATTTTAATCTGACGTTTCCCTAACCTTATAGTGCCAGGAAAATGCCAGGAAAGTTCGAATACGTATTTTTGTATTAAATAAATTGTTTTATATAGTATTTACTGATTCCAGCATACATACCTTGTGATCAGAGTCTCAATGATTATAAAATGGTACTTTTCGGTACTTAAATAAAAATTTAAGCTTGTTTTAGTTTAAAACATTCTTTTATTTGTACGTCTAGTGTTTTTACAACGACTTTCGATAATTACTATTTTTCAAATTTTAATAATAATCTGAGAAGGGGCTGTGAGGGTGTGCCCGTTAGGTGAGAAAACCTGCCTATTCGTTAATAAGCGTCCGTAGTACGATTTTGACTGGCGATCTGGTGCTCCTAGAAGCGTCCCGTGCCACCTAGCAGGTAGGAAGTCACTTTTCACAGTATTCTTTCACTTATCAGAGAGGTCGCTGGGTGTATTGAAACCACTATATCATTTTAATTGTGTTTATTGAAAAAAAAAAAAAAGAAAAAGGATTGTATACGGACTAATTGAAAACATAATTTTAAAATAATGATAATTAATTTGTGCTGAACTAAAGAAAATAAAATTTTGAAATCCCCAGCAATTTGTTCTGAAAAACAGAGCAGTATATTTACCTCCATTCAGTACGGAGAATTATTAAGGAAAGTGATTTTTACCAAGAAAAATTACGTAAATTTTGTTAGTGTATATGCTAAAATCACGATTCTGGCAAATATCCTCGGAGGCGTCTCAATTTACATCGGGAAGTTGGATATTTGTATACCACTCAAACGAACAAGTCTCCATTTATCCGACAAATAAAACCGATAGATCGGGTTTAGAAATATTTTATAATCCTTGAAAATTGAATTCGTGAATAAATCTCCTCAACAGCGGACGAAGAATGAATAGCCGGCAAGGAGAGCGTCTTCGTGTTTGCGCTCCTGACTCCTTTCGATAATGCCCAATCAATAATAAAGGGCGCAGTTATTCCCTCCATCCCGCGCCCATTGACATCTCGCGAATATGAACGCCCGACCCGGCCCGGCCGGCTCTCTTCGCAATAAATATTTTATGCAAGACTACACTATACAGACTCCGGAATATAAACGGCGTCGGTATAGTAAATACACAGAAGGAGAAGGAGGAGACGGGAGACAGACGAATGGTCTCAAATGGAACTGCGAACTACTGCTCGTTGCACGCCCCCTGCTTTCGGCTTATGCACCCACTGCACAAACACTATCAATTATTCTATAAGATAAATCCGAGCAATATTTACACAAATCCGTCCTCCGCAGAGATTTATATAGGTTTAGTAGTAATTGCTTCGAACGGAATACTAATTTGCCCGGTGAGCATCAAAGATAATATCGCTATTATTTAAAAATGGAGTATCCATTCATATACGTGCAATTATGATGATGTAATTAGTATATTCATTTTAAAACATTTAATCGTGGACAGAACAAGAAAGATCCAAGATGACATTTAAAATATTAGGTAACAAAATTTATTTTATAATCTAAATCTAATAAAATTAATAGCAGATCAAAGAAACTAATGTATGTTTTATATACAAAAAAGTCAATGATTAATAATTAATTGTAAAATATAAAAAAAAAAAATTGGGAAAAAATATTTTCAATTTTCAAACTGACGCCATTTATAATAGATATTGAACTGTATTTTATTAAATAACCCGGAAGAAGAAATGGTCGTACTCTACAAAATTACCTTTATTAATGACCTTTTATTGTATTAATAAAAGTAATTTTGGGAAGTAACAGCGTTTTACAGTTTAGCTATATTTAGTGAAAAAGCGCAACACATAAAAGAAAAACGTGAATAAACTTGCTTATATTTTTGACTTACTTGGGAGACATCTAAGATCGTCAGTCAGTCGAGTTGTGGGCATTATTCGAATAAAAATGTTCAAGATAATCATTTAAATAATGAAAAAATCTCAATAATCTATTCAAAAATAAAATTATTTACAAATTACTATTGGAAAACTCTTCATAGATAATTTTAACTGTAAATGTGTTACTTATTTATTGTTAAACATAATTTTATTCCATCCATCTGTCTCGCTTAGCGATAGCGCCTCAAACTAGGAGCGTGTAAACCAAATGATTGTTCTTTTTTTAAGGCGGTCAGTGATGTGTAGAGTGGTCAGACGTGTCTGCTTACACGGGCCGCACTCACCTCGTGCTATGTAGAACGTTTAGCCATAGTATATCTTCAAGGCAGTAAAATCACTCCCTCCGATTCGTGTACCTAGTATCTAGTATCAGTGTTAGTCAAGTCTTGCTGTGAGATAATGCAATTCTCCGTTAACACTTTACGAATTGTAAATGTAATACAATGTAGAGCGTAGAAAATCCCAGAAAACGACTATTGCTTCATAATGTTGAAAAGCATATCGGTGAATTCCAGGATTTACATTATGTTGATGTCAAAATAGTTTGTACAATGTGCGATAAACATTATTGTGCTGGCACAAATCGAACTACATATTGGTAGTGGTACATTTGATCCGTTATCTACCTATAAAGATTATTTTAATTATGCGTGTGTTACATCCATAGATGTTGAACGGGCTTTTCCAAAATATTTCCAAAGGGGCTAATATATAATATTTATAGTTAATTAAATAAATAATTTTGCTCTTTCCCGACACTGTATTGTTTACTTGTGTTAAATATCATATATATGAAACTTAGTAGTGACCTGGCGAGCAGACGAAAGTTGACCACTCTAGTAATGTATCGGTAGATACTTTTTTTGACCATACTTATATATATTAATTTCTTTTCTTTTTCTTGCTTTTAGGTCATCAGAAAAACATGAAAATATTCAAGGACGTTTCGCTTTTACTGCAAAAGCTTTTCCGAGTAAAAATATATGAAAAATGTAACTTGTAATGTGGTATGTTTTGTTTAATAAATGACAAAATCATATTTCAATTATTATTATTTCAATTTATTTATTTATAAATAATTTTCATTACCACTTCACAATATACATACATGAAAAAGCTGCAATAAAAGCGAAACGTCGTTGAACATTTCCATGTTTTTCTGAAGACTTAAAAACTAAGAAAAAAAAAGAAATAGGTAGATACTTTCATATATCGCCTTTGGATAAAAATAATAGATGATCAAGTACTACAGCATACTACAGACCTAAAAAATATATCAAAAGATTCTTTTCTCTTTCTCTTCTTAACAGCTGTTTATTCGAAAACTATAAACATAACAAACTTAAAACTTTCGAAGATCCATATTTTCCATAAAAAGTACTTTAGAAAAAAAAAAGTTAGCCAAACTTATGCGAGGGCCGATTCCACTAGCTGGTTCTACTATAGTCTTTAGAGAGGATACAGTTTCAAACTACACATGCAAAAATTACAACTCGATCGAGCTTGAACTAACTTTTACAATTTTAAATTGTTAGATTGTTTATTGCAGTAATTTCGATGCGTGATTAATAAAATATAAAAAAAATCAGAAAAGGTATTCTTCTTATTAAATTATGAAAATTGCCTGTGTTTTAAAAAAGTTAAAAAGTAAATTATTATTTTAAGGTGCTTTAAAAAGTTGCTAACAGGCAATGAACCTGGTACACAGTAAGAAATAAAGCCAAAAAGCGATTTCATAACGAAATTTTAATTTTGACTTAACCAATGTTCCCGTGAAGAAGAGAAACTAAATTAAATAAAAGGTAGAAGCCAAACAAGAAAGAAAAAAGGAACTTGCAAACAGCAATAAGAAAATTGACTTATTATTGGGATAAAAAAAGTACCTATATACAAAAACCATTTGACTGCCATGTGCATATCTCAGAATACTTGTATTAAAATTCCATGTAGAAAATTTCGAAAAATAATCATTGATATATAATTAACAAGAAAGAATTAACACGACAACAACCCCGAACTCCAAACATTGCCTTTAGACATCGAGCGCGCTATCCGCTGAACCAGGCGGCTCATTTGTTTAGTGCTAGAAATTACTGATGTTAAATGAGCCACGCCAGAAGAAATGGAGTTTGTGGGCGAGTATTGTAGCTAAATGTTGCTTATTTTACATTTTTTTTTATCAATATCATGATGTAAATTACAAACTTACACGATTAAGCGCATTATTTCGGGATTCAAAAAAACATCGCTTTAATTTTTTTGACCAATCAGAGGGCTATTCTCAAAAAGCCGTGCATACGTACCCGTTTTTTAGCTTCAAGAATCATCTGAATTTTTTTCAGTTCGATCAGCGATATGCTGACTTGGCAGTCCTCTTGCAAGTGAAGTCTGAACCACATCTTACAATAGTAAGAATAAACACCACTCTTCAAACTATGCAATTTATGTGATTTATAAAAACATACTTTTTTCAAATAGCGGTGGGTTTTGGTAAATAAGCTCATTCGCAAATTAAAAGTAGTAATTTAATTTTTTTTTATATATATATAAGGATTTCTATTTTTTTTCAATAATGAGATCGTTATGTCCGACTGTGTTTCGTAATGATAGCGACAATTCTTCAAGTACCTACATAAATATAACCTATATAAATGATATCAGAAGGACTATAGCGTAGTAATAGACACATAAATCCATTTGAAGACTGAATGATACCGGTTAATATTGGGAAACCACGTGTTCCTAAGAACAATTGTCCCGAATTAATCAAATCTGATATAGCGTAAAGTGAGCAGATATTTAGGTGTTTATAATAATCCTACTTGTAATTTTCTAAGTACATCCAGCAATGATTCTTTATATAAAATGCTATTCTAGTAAAACCCCGAATGATTATTACCGATTCCTTTTCCAGACGATTTGGTTAAAAATTTTAAAAGACCAGACTCCGAATGATCGACCGTATCGGCGCCAGGATGCTTTCTTGTCTAGCACCAAAAAAAAATGGTTGTTGCCTGGGGTTGAAAAGCTACACTCTGCTTTTATATATTCCGCGTTGGAGCGAGAAAAAACTTGGCCTCTGTTTTCGTCACTGATAAATGTGCGATTCGCACGGAGCTTACGCGCCTACATTCGCAACGAAAATAACACGCTGGAACGACAATAAATTAATTAGGGCTCGGAGTATGGTCTCGGACACATTATCTTTATGAATATGAATAATTAATGTAATATTATAATTGAAAGAGATTGCGAAAGAGCTTTTTAGAGCTATTAAATTCCGTCATCACTGCTATATTTTACAAGCTCTTTTCGGTTGAAATAAAAAGGCTATAAAGTATAGTTTGCCGGTTCAGAATACTTTCGGCTGATAATTGGGGCCCATAACTTGACGGCCTAAAAGTGGCTCAGGGGCAAATTTTGAACTCTGAGTATTGGAACGGTCTTCGATTAAATAAAATAAAAACCAAATTTTCTTAAAAAAATATATTTCACGGTTAGTATAAGAAAGAAAATACCTTTTTTTGGAGATTAGAAGAAAAAAATCGAAAAATAAAAAAAAATATTTTCTACATACGGTAGAGAGCATTTGCAGGAGTTGAAAAAAAATCTAGGAAATTTTTATGATTCAATGGCTAATTATCTAGCAAAATTTGGAATCACTATGTGAAATATTTGCTTATTTGAGTAAAGGAACTCACAAAGATTTAATTTTTTTTTTCTGTGGTACCTTTTCACTTCTATTTTGATTTCTATATAGCTTAAACTGAGTTTCAAATTTCGGAGAAGATATATCTTATTGTCACCTTCCTGGAAATTCCCGATTGCCTAGATTCCCAAATTCAAGAACTTGCCTAGTGCCGCTGAATTCCAAGAGAGAGAATTCCATTATGCAAAAACGGATTCCTGAATTTTCTCCACTGATCTAGAGTAGTGTAGTGGTGTGGTCAAAATCGTATCACGATTAAAAATAACGCGCTATCAGTAGCTAACTTTCATTTGGAAGTTATTTAAATCACTGCCTCACACTCTCACTGCCAATCTGGCTATAGCTTCCTAGCAGGTCGTGTCGTGATTCAGCATGATGGGAAAGGGCAGACAAATACGCAAAGGAATGAAATAGCGCGATTTTAGGCATATACGAATGCCTAAAATCGCAAATATAAAAAAACATTGTTATTGTTATTATTGGTAAGTAGTCAATAGAGCTATTTATATATATATTAATTTAGTCGTCTAGAGGGTTGGTAAATTGCCTCCCCACAGGTAGTAGGAAAAAAAGTCGGACTTAATTGGCTTCAGAAATAGGTAAACTGCCACCCAAATCTTTGTAATCGTAAGCTCCAACCATTATCGTTTTATTATTTATCGACCATGACCCAATTTACACATGTATATCAGGTAACCAAAAACTGTGGGAGGCAATTTAACGATTATTAATAGTTGCTCTTTATCTCGGGAGGCAATTTACCTGTACCCAGACGTTAGGCTCGCCATGAAAAGACATTTTTATAGCAAGGATTCAAATCTGCTCAGTAAGTAGCAAACTTACGTTATTTTTTCCCCCAAAATTAGATATACAATATTAAACGACAATGTGTCATGATCTTCAATAAAATGTGATTTTAGTAGAACAAAATGACGAATAAAATTAATCACAAAAATATCAAAAGAACAAAGGTAAATATAAGGTTCGTTCGAACCTACAGTTCAGAACCGTTCTCTGATTGATGCGCGTGCGCAATGTTATTTTCACCGTTCGGACCTTGTAGTTCTGGAATTTAGAATTCTTAGAATTTGAAATTCAACGTTCGCATTGTGACAACTCCAAATTCAGAACGATTCTACAACCGTTCAATCAGTTTTTGCTAGAGAGCAAGTATTTGAAATTCTAAAGTAATTCTAGACATGCGCATTGTAATTCAAGACATTTATTAGAGTGTCAAATACTTTAGCTTTAGATCATCGTTTTAGGTTAAGAGTTGTTTACTTTTGGCATGGATGTAAGTAAGCATAAGTTTATTTTTGTTATTTTACATCATCTAACTCAAAATGCATTTGTTTCAAAATAAATTCTTTGTAATAATTATATTGTTGTACGAGCAACTATAAATATGTGCAATACAGACAACGTTTATGTAGGAAAAAATGTTGAATTTTAATTCTTTTTATCATCTGACGAAACTAAATATACGTGAAAAATACGACATGTATTACAAACAATCACAGCTAAGTTTAGTGGAATCATATATTACATTAAATTATTAGTTATTATTCCATCAAAATATTCAAAGCTTGTCTGGCAAATTTTAAATTTAGTCATTTAAATATGTCAAATAGACTTTAAAAGTTACCGCTAATTCAAAATCAGCAGGGTCATCATTTGAGTAATAATTAAACCAACTTTAAAAATGCCAACGATTTGAATGCAAAAATCGATAAATATTAAATTTTCTATAATAAATCATACCAATTATGTCAATTATGTCAACTTGAATTAGAATCACAAACAGAATTTCAAACATTTGCAAAACAAAAAAATGTTAAAGATATTTAACGCTAACTTTTTGCAATCGGCACATAGAATATTCTCTTTATCTGTTTAAAATTAAAAAAAAAAACAAATGTACAGGAAATTAAATCACTTTTTGTCCGAATGCAAGGAATGTGGAACTTCGGATGGAAATAAGGCCCCGCAAAGCAGCTCACATTAGGAATTCTCAGCAGAATTATCGTGGAAATATTCGAAAGGTACTCATTTTACAGACAAATATAAATTTCAAAGCGAGATGGTAAAAATTTTGTGGAAATGGGATATTATTAGATGTATGGCGTTAACTTGTAGGAACGATCACTGACACGGCTGATCCCTCTGGTGGATAGAGGGAGAATGTTCTCATTCTAAATTTCTAACTATTATATGATTTTGACAGTTTATCGAATTTTAGGCAACCAACTGATATTTACACAAGGATTAAAACGGACACTAAATGACCTTTATTCCCCCTAGATTAGTTACCTAACAAGTTTACGTAAAAAACTTACTTACAATGTACACATCACGAGAAGATTACTAAAATGGTCAATTTATAGAAGTAGAAGAGAGAATGAATTTAATTTTTTTTAGATTTATAAAATATTTTGAAAGTTAGGTTAACAGCGTGAACATGAACATGAACAATACAAGGGTAAATTTGGCCTTCAACGACACACAGTCGCATCGAAATATTTATTCTCTGTGCATTCCACTGATTTGTTAATAATAGTTAACCATCATAACAAAATCGTATTTTAAATCCGTTCTTCAGCAAGTAAACAGCGCTATATATTAAAAAATGTTTTTCACTTCATGTGCTCTAACGGGAGAAAAATTACTTCCTTATGTTCGGCTAAAAGGTTGAAGGTCGCCATCGGGAAGGTCGGCATATTTTTACATTCTTTTGTGACTGGTGTAATTTATGAACCGTACGCGGTTATATTTCAAGTTCAAGTTCGTGACATAACACTTTCTGCGTATGCTAAACTGATTCCTATTTTTGCTGCATTAATATTTATGTATTGCGTTAGCAGAAAATAAAAAAAAAAAAAACATGTTTCTGGATATTTTAGTTTCGTATTCAGGCACTTCGCAGTCCAACATAAATCATATCAATTACATACACTTCCGTCTAGGTATACGAATAAAGGAGAAAATAACTGCCATTATTACATAGTAATAGCAAAGCATTTGATCTACTAAAACATGTTTTAACGGATGACGTGAGAACTAATCACCTGACACGTGTTAATGACGTTAACTAACGAGACGGATTCTTGAAGTTGCACACAGCCCAAGACATATTACTTCTGAGCAAGTTCGCAACGAGGGTCGTCGTTTGACAACTATGATCCTCGCCGAAAGTTTCACCCCTCCGAAGCGCAGACAAGTTATGAGGTACGTAATAGTCTGTTATTACCTGTTATGATGTAACTTCAAACAAAAGAATTTCAATTTTCGTTGAGACGGTGAATTCTTTATGTTTTGCGGTGTTTACTTCGACGTTTTTGTGTGTTTTAGGTAAAATACGACGAAGTCTTGTGTAGGCGGGATTGTTTTCCAACAATAAATGTTTAAAAATATTTCGTATATTTTAATTTAAACAGTGAAATCCCCTTCTGTGGAATGCTGAAATTAAAAATGTATATCAGGTGATGATATTCATTCTCGGATGAATGTTTGAAATATTTTTCAGTAACATTATTTGGTATTAAAAGTCGTGTAGTTGGTGTAGGTATGGGAGTTGCTGGCCGCAGGGGATTTTTCGCTGAAAAATGTTTATTGACCGATTTTGAGTAAAAGAAAATACAGCTGATATTACTAGTGATGTACTACTTTTTTTTGCGATTTACAGCACTGTAAATCGGGTTGCCGACACCACTGTAATACAGAACAAATTAAAATATACTTTTTTTGACAATTGCACAAACAATGCTTTTATTAAAAATAAAACAATATAAAACATACAACAGATATTTAATAAACATTTTTATAACAAATTAAAAGAATAAATTCTGGTTTTACAGTTTCCTGTATTAAATTGCTTTCGATCCAGACTTAACCTATTCTAAACATCCTATATGCTATTTTAAGAAAAGTTAGTTGGCACTTAGTCAATACATCTTTTTAATAAAATTGCAATGAAAATAATAATTAATCAATACTATTTTAGCAGGATTCTAATGAATATTTAAATATGCAAAGTAGCAATGAAACCTCTAAATTAGTGATGTGCTAAACAGTGAAATTTTTGTTAAGCAGTGACGAGCAGTGGCCACTATTGACAAACTGTAAAATATTTCCGTATTGTAATGTAAAATAACAAAGATATTTAACCCTAACGTTGAACGTAGATATTGCAGTGGACCATGTCCCTCTGGCATCTCATTGGGCACTAAATAAGAATAAGGGAGTAGGAACCTTTAACCGGTGGTTTGTATCTGGTATATAAAAGTAGATACTAATGAGATAAAAAAATAAAATAGACAATAGAAAGGTTACTATGACATAATAAAACAATAAATTAAAACGTTAATGTTTTTATATTACATCATTCAAGTAAGAATTACATAAATATACAAGATCTCCATATCTCATACCTGTCGGTTGTCATCAGGCGGGGCTGATAGCCTATTGTAGGAATCACCATTAGAAACGGACTCGAGTTTCTTTCACTCCGAGTGTATAAACCCACTTTCAACGCCAATTACATCTCAAACTTTACATACAATTACCTACTAAGTGCAAAAGAGTTCAGTTTGTACGCTCCCTAGAAGCCACGTGCGAAACTCTCACCTGCAAGCGACTGTAGCATAAAGCTGGCAATGCAGTCATTGAACTAGCTCGAATAATTCACGAACTATCAGTTCCCCGCTGGATGCCTCGTATAAACGACAATCAGACTGCGTGTGAATGTGATTCCCAAAACGGCGTACCATGACGTAATAAAACATCGAAAGGAAAATTCCTAACTACAATGAACCGATACAATATGCCACCAGGCGGGGCTCATGGTATATTGTAGGAATCACCTTACTAGCAAGACTAATGAAAGGGGAATAACACTAGGAATGGACCCGAGTTTTTATCTACCAGGCGTCATCAACGTTCGTCCGAGTGTATAAACCTACTTTCATCGCTAATTACGTCTCAAGCTTTACGTACAATCACCTACTAAGTGAAAAAGAGTGCAGTTTGTGCGCTCCCTAGGAGCTACGTTCGAAAATCTTACCCGCAAGCGACTATAGCATGAAGCTGGCAATGCAGTCATTGAACTAGCTCGGATAGTCTATGGACTATCAGTCCCGCTAAGATATCTGGTATAAACGACAATCAGACTGCGCATGATTGTGATTCCAAGAACGGCTTACCATGACGTAATAAAACATCGAAAGAAAAATTCCTAACTACAATGAACCGATACAATATGCCACCAGACGGGGTTCATGGTATATTCTAGGAATCACCTTACTAGCAAGAGCAATAAGAGGGGAATAACACTGGAAACGGACCCGAGTTTCTGGCTACCAAGCGTCATCAGCGCTCGTCCGAGTGTATAAACCCACTTTCATCGCTAATTACATCTCAAGCTTTACGAACAATCACCTACTAACTGAAAAAGAGTTCAGTTTGTGCGCTCCCTATGAGCCACATCCGAAAATTTTACCCGCAAGCGACTATAGAATGAAGCTGGCAATGCAGTCATTGAACTAGCTCGGATAGACCATGGACTATCAGTCCCGCTAAGATATCTGGTATAAACGACAATCAGACTGCGCATGATTGTGATTCCAAGAACGGCTTACCATGACGTAATGAAATGTCATAGAAAAGATGCCTAAATACAATCAACTAATAGAATCTGCCACCAGGCGGGGCGCATAACAGATCATGCAAATCACCATACTAGCAAGAGCAATGAAAATTTACTTAAACACCAATCACACGATCACTATACCTACTTATTATTATAGAATACTTAGTTTTATCTACATTAAAATGATTTATCATAAGCGAACTATACCATAGTAGCTTTAAATAAAAAAGTAGCACTGTTTTTAGTTGTCTATTAGTACACTATTACAAAACACAACTGCACTAGTATCATCGGCATATGTGTTCAAGTAAGTCCAACAAAAAAAATCAAAATATCATTAACAAAATTAAAAACAGAATTGGCCTCAAAATGCTGCCTTGAGGAACGCCTCTACTGACAAGTAGGTTGATGAATTTAAAAAAAGTACTTTTGGTCGTAGACTAATTTTGAATATTCACAAACTTCCTTTAGGGAAGATCATGAACCATTTAGAATAATACCCGATGACCGTATCAATTTAATTTGGTAATCAAAATGTCATGTACGACAAAATCTAAAGTACGACTTAGATCGCAAAACTAACACTTATAAGGCATGGATCATCGTCTAAGATCTAAATCAAGCACAATATCCTAAATAATATCATAATGCTAGCTTTTTTGTGCACAAACGAAAAGCAAGATGTACAACATTACTAGCATTTCCCCTTTAAGTAATCGCATTTTCACTGGATACATTTGATACGTCGTACTTTACAACGACGAACGAGAGCATTTCACCAGAAAAACTGAAGTGAACTCCCTCCCATACCGGTAGCATGTGCAGGTGCGCGTATAAAAGTACGCCGGAGCGACGGGGATAACTATTCCAGACAGCCCGAGCCGGCGAGATCCCGTCTGCAATCGCAACATTCGCACACAAGTACAGAAAACAACGAACAGGCAGACGAATGCACTCAAGTTACACCGCATCTCTTAAGCCTTGATGGAGTTTAAAATCAATGCGCGTCAAGGGCCCGTGTTTCTATCGATTAGCGTCTTTGTCTGTCTGTCGACCTCTTCCACTTCTGTCACGGTTCGCGACATAAACTTCACCAGAACACTGACGTCGTCCCTTGTTAGATGTTAGTGCCCGTCGTGCGTTCCACTGCTTCTGGTGTTGTTGTAACGTATTATACTCCGCGGTTAATCAACAACTTGTACGGCACCGTCATCCTATTCCCTTATCGTTAGGAAACGCCTCTATATTCGTCGTTAATTATTAACATATTAATTTTACACGTGAGTTGTGCAATTCGAGATGGGTCGAGTAGGATTTTGTTTCTTCTGGGTACCTATTGTAATTAGAGGTTATGAAATATCGGATAATTGGTCAAATTTCCTAATGTACTTTGAAGTATCCTTACACATTTTTACAAAAACAAAAAAAATGAGTCACTATTGAGTTATGAATACGCTCTGTACAGGATGTCTATGAAAGTAATTTACAAAGTATGGAAACTTATGACATGCGATCAGTAGCGGCTTGTGACAATATTCTCATAACGTATACGAGCTTTCTATTAACTGACAACAATGGTTATACCAGTTAAGTGGTTGATCTGAAAGCACATCAAACAAGTTAGCAGAAGTTTTGTGTTTTAATAAGTTGCTATTGAAGGTAATGTTTACGTCGGAATTCATTCTCGATTGAGAAGTATGAAAGAAGGTGAAAAAGAAGGGTTAATATGAAGTTTGTTGCGTTGAAACCATTTACGCAAGGGTTGCCACTAGTCCTCGTTTCGCGAGGATTATCTTCGTTTTGAGGCTGCGTCCTCTCGTCTTCCTTTGAGAAGGAAATTCCTTTAAGGGCACATTTATGTAAAACCAAAAAAAGTGATTACATTAGGAATCTGGACAGGATCGGCTCTAGAAACCACAGCATTAGTGTCGTCGGCATACAAAAATAAAGAAAAGTCAATGAATAGCACTATGTCATGAATAAAAGTAAAAACAGTACTGGGTCCAAAACCGAATACAGTGGTACTCCCAAAGACGTCGACAGAACAGAACAATAAAGATATTTGACATTTCTCGATTTGAAGGAAACTTTGACGTACTGCGCACGGTCAGACAACAACACCTCTCCCCCCATAACATTCAAGCTTACCCCTACGTTAAGTTACAGTACACCCCCGCTGGATACTCATCAGCGTCTAAACAATTGATCGAGGTGCTTAAAGCATTGTTGACTACCTGATGTTAGATTGTTACAAATTAAATGAACTGAAACTTCTGAAAAAACAAGCAATTGGGTTATAATTTGCGATATTTTGTCTAAAATTTCTTTTATGAATTGCATTGATAGCCGATCACTTCAAAATTTTAGGAAAAACTTCACAGCCAAAAGACAAGTTAATGAGCTTGTTACGATTTTTGCTTCGCCTACTTCGCATTTGTTCGTGTCGAGCTCATCTCCTCCTCGGTTAGCTCTTTTCGACAGGCTTTTGTAATTCTATTTCCTTCTTTTACCTTGGGAGATGCGCCTGCGTTTTGTAGCTTCACTACTAATCGACATTATCGCTTAATTTTTGGTTCTGAATTCCCCCTGTTAGAGCGGCCTAGCTAGAATTTGTATCTTTTATTGTTCATTTACTTACAGACAGATTCTTATACTTAAAACGGTCTCAGATTTTCGTTTAATTTCTTGAATTTCAGTGTTAAACCAGATTTTTGTTGACATTTTCTTAGGTAAGGTTAGGTGTGTTTGTTTTGGACAGAGTAACAATTTTTCATGTCGGTATTATCGGTTCCACGCATCGATTCGTTCGAATGATGTTGTTCATTTAGATCCGTTTATCTGGGTTAAACCATTTTCGAAATTAGAGGACCCCCAAGTCTTATTCTTGTTTAACTGGCTGTCTTCTATTGGTTGCGTGACGTATTTTCATTCTTTCCGTTCTTTTCTTCATGGTTGTTTATAGACGTTCTCAAGAGTAGAATCTCTTCTAATCGTTGGGAATTTTGCATATTTTGAACAATCTGTGGATTTTATTCGAAGTTTACATGGAAATAATTATTGGCCGTAATCTTCGTTTGTGTTCGATGTGGAAACTTCGTGATTATTACGGCGAAAGTGCCTGATATTTTGGGATATAATTTGAACCACGCGTCTCCAACGCCATTCTGTTACTTGTTTCTTCTCTTCGTTGAAAAAACTCGTTAATTGATGGTAAGCATCTTGTCATTCCTTTTATTTCACTAATTACGGGATATTTGTTGTTTTAGAGGTTTTTTTTTTTAATTCCCCTTACTTGTAACTCTGGAAACTTCTCCTAGTTTTGTGTGAGGTTTTTAATAATAGAAAACCACCCCCGATCATTTATCTTTTTCTGCGTTTTAAATTTTTAAATTTTTGGTATGGGCTATAAATAAAAACTCAGAACTTTTTACTAATACAAATATACTAATAATGCAAGTGTTACAGTGAAATTAATAGAACTTTTTATATTTCTCGCCCTTTCCTGTAAAGCAACTTCAACCAAACCGACACAATATGATAAACTTCATTTAAACTAAGCTTTAGAAATGTATTTATGAAGCCTCCGTAAAATTTCAATAAAGTTCGAGTGATGCAATTTTAATGGCAGACAGTTTATTTTTCTATATAACAAAAGTAGATTAACTTCTTTTTTGAATTTAAACAAACGGTTATTAATTAAATTGCATTTTAACGTCACATAACTGCCGTACCATTAAAACGTTATCTATGCATGCATTCTAATCCACTCGTTTTACTAAAATGGTATTCCAAAATGTAAAACGACATTTAAAACCCTTAATAACGACATTTTATATATCGATAAAAATCCATCCTCGTCAATTAATTTTAATGCAAATTAGAAAATTATTTCAACGATTTGCCCCACCTGCCGTCAGACGCTTCTGGTACATTTATTTTTAATGACACGTCAGCAATCCCAGGCACGTCTGTAACGTATTCGCATTAACTAAAACAACTTAGTTTTATCCCCGTAGTTAGTATAATCGCATTGTTCCTCCGCACAATTCCATTCATTAAACTCGGACTGCTTGTTGTTAACGAGCTCTTCCATTAGTTATTACGTCTCTCTCTAACGTCCACCTCCGTGACTTAAAATCCCCATCTATAGCTCGACTTCGCTTCCCGCTAGTTTTAAACGTTTCAATTATAATTAAATACGTTATTTAGTCGATGAAAACGCAACTAGCATTGATGCGTGCCCGGCAGAGCTTTGGTGGTTGCGTCTGCGGGTTATGTCATGTTATATGTTGTGGTAATCCATCGAAATATCGCCAGAAGATATGTTGTTTATGAGCGCGGAGATCACAGGAACTTTGATGATAGTCGGCGTATCTGGTTTCATGAATTAGTTCGCAAAGTGATGATTGGTTCAATATTTATGTTGGCAGAAATCTATAAAAAAAAGCTACTTCCATATTAATTGAAGTTAATTTGCGCAATTTTCCTTCTCACATTATCAAAGTCTGTATCTGCATTTTGCAAACGGCCATTTTTTTGAGTTCACGGTTTTGCTAGTGTATAATTGAAGTAAATGAAAAAGAAATGAATTTAAAGTGAAAAAAAAAATAAATTAAGCTAACTCAAACGGAAAGATTTAATAATTAAACAAAAGAATTGTCTTAATATGCCGAGTCTGGATTTAAGTGTTTATTCTCTTAACGGTAATAATCATATACAGGTACCGTATATAGACATGTATAGGGCAACACAAAATGGACTATGACTATAACATCTTCCCTCTTTTTTCAAATAAAATAAAATAACCATAAAACAATAAATTGTTTGTAAATAATAATTTCAAATTCTACATAATTTTAAATACTACTAAAATACTAGTTTTAATATTTAAAATTGGTTTAATATTTTAGTCGTTCAGGTGATTATAATACATGTCCATATCTAGTAGTTTTAGATGGTTTGGTTATTATATTCTACATCTTCACAATCGTAATAATATTTAGAAGAAGTTGGAAAGCTAGTATGAGATTCTTTGGTTGATCTAATGTAAATTTTATTTCTAATTATATCTTAACATCTTCCTTTACAATTTTATCTGTTCTGGGACTATTTTATTAACAAATTTTACCTAATTTCCATATGCTTTGTGGTTTTTCTTGATATCTAATTAGTGAATTTTTATTAAATACTTCATTTTGTCTCTTTTGTCGGTTTTAGAGTCATAGTAATATTTGTTTTTCATTTGAGTAAGATTAAATTTTCCTATCAAATTTTAGTTTTATTTATTAATTTAGGTAACAATAATTGTCTATCTACAGCATATTATCTCTTAAATATTAGACATTAATATTTGAGACGGGTGTATATAAGTCATAAACAGGTGTAAATTTCTATATGATAGTAAAGCTAATCTTACATCTGCCTTACTTTCAATGTTTTCTTTAATAAGTATTTAAATCGTTTGAATTGTTCTTTCTGCTAAAAACGTTAGTTTGTTGAATGGTGTGGTGATGATGTTATACTGTTAAAAATTCCATAATTAGCAATTGTTTGAATCTATACTCCGTAATTGTCTCTGAATCAGATATCACTCATAAGGTAATACCATGTCTAGCAAATACACTTTTTAATTTCTTAAAGATAAATTCTGTAGTTGTTAACTGTCATTATTTACATTTATATTTCTGGATATTTTGAATAATAATCAACTATTAACAAAAAAGATCTCCACTTTAGTTCATATATATAATATACAAGTTTATAACACAAGGTTGTTTTAAAATTTCCTGAGATAGCATTGGCTCTTTTGACTTTGAAATGTAAGTATTTTTTGCATACTGACAATTGATTAACAAAGTTAAAAATATCTTTGACATAACCAATCCATATATAAATTATTCGCTTTTTAATATGCATTACTTAGACTAAAAGACTGTTGAATACTAGATAATATTTTAGATTTCCTGATTGGAAATATTAATTTTGATCTAAGTATAGTACCATTATATTCTGTAATGAGAGATCTAAAATTGTAGTAAGATTAAATATTTCTGGAATACATTTTTGATTTTATTTGGCATCCTTTTTAACATATTGAATTATTTTGTTTTAATCATCATCACTCTTTTGTAAGCAAGATAAATAATATCGTTTAATTTGTCATCATCTATAGTTATTTTCTTAGAATTTGCACATACATGAGCATTTAAGCTCTAAAACTAATCATAAAATTTGTCTTTTAGTGAGCTCTAGAAAGACTATATTGCAATAATTAAAGTTTACCGGGTTTGTAAATTAAGTCGAAATCGTATTTTTGAAAAAATTCTCATTCTTTGCAATCTTGCTGGACATTCATTCAACGTTTTTAAAAAATGTTGATTAAGGTTGTGATCAGTTTCAATTACAAAATTTTGTGCGAAAGTATTGATAAATTTTGTTAACCCAAACAAAATAGCTAAGATCCTTCTATCTGGGATACTGCATTTGAGTGTCGTCATAGTCTTTGAAAGCATAAGCACAAGATTATTATTTTGAAAATAAAAAAAGCTCCTAATCCATATTTTGATGCATCACTGATAAGTAATTGGCATGTTGGATAAAATACTAAACTTTTGGCTTGAATACTTCCCTTAATCAGTAACAGCTTTTTGTGGTACTACCCAAGTAAAATTTAATTTGTTTATATTTCTTAAAAGGTTGTGTTTTGTGGTGATAAATTTTTAATAATCTACTACATATGTCCACTAAGACACCGAAAAATAAATCTCAGATTACCCCCGCGAATTAAAACTGAATCTAACCACGAAAATAATTGTGAGAAATGAAAACAGACTTTAATTAAAACAAAAAATGAAAAAGGTTTAAAAGAAATAAAACAGAATTTTTAACCCAGTGACGCTTTCACAACCAATTTATTTCATAAAACGGCTAAAACATGGTGCAGAAAAAACCCTGAACGAAGGTCTGACCCAAAATAAAAACTGCACTGACTATAAATTAAATAGGACAATGCTATTTCTAGCAAACAAAACAAAGTTTGATTCGATAGAAGAAAATACAAACCTTGAACTTCTATCACGTGGTTCACAAAAAAAAATAACAAAACGTGGACAAAGCAAGAAAATTACAAAAATGAAAAAAAGCTAAAAGAAAGAAAATGCTTCTGCTCCCCAAACGAGGTGATTGAAAAATAAAAATGAAACAAGCAAAATAGATTAACAGAAAAATTAACTCGTCAAATAACGGAAAAAAACTAATAAATCTTCCTAAACAAAAAATAATAATTACCCTATACCTACAAATGCACACTTTAATACATTACAATTTACAAGAAAATTCCTTGTTGACTAAAATAAAGAAGAAATATTAAAAGTACTAAATCAAAATGGATTTAAAAATGAACAAAGATTGAATAAACACGTCAAAGGAACAAGGAAGTCTTACAATTCTACAATTGTTTTCTTACAAAATCTCCTCTCTCAAAATCGTACAACGCAGACGTATAACATTACAAACGACAAATATTAAAATAAATACGCATTTAATCAGCATAAGTCGAAACAATTGACAATTTTAATGACTGGAATTAAATAAAAAATCTTAAACATGGACATAATTAAAACATACAATAATATCTAAAAAGGTAAATCGAAACAGCTAAACAAATTGTGGAAAATTCTCAGTAAACGCGGAAATCAGGCCTGATGGAGAAATCAAAACAACCAAATATGCAATTAAAACACTCGCGTAATGGGTTTAAACCACAGCAGTTTGTTAGTATAATAGCTATTTATTGTTTTCTATTTAAAAGTATAGGAACAATTCATGGCGATTGATTGCGACCTCAATCTGGAAAAAATAGAAACGCAGCTTCTTAATTTCAGAGATTGTATAAACTTTACTTATGTGAAGTAGCTCCACATTTATGGATAAATCAAAGAAATATTAGAGTTCCGGTGGTTTTATAAATAGTCTAGATTTTTTCTAATGCTAATTCTTAGAGTTTCGATAGCCCCCCGATAAGTTTATACAATATTCTCATGCCTCGAATCCATTTCCGATTGATATAAAGTTCGCTAGTTTTATTATCATTGATGCACAAAATCGCTGAAACTTTTTAGTCCTTTATATATCTTTAAGTGTACATGTTATCGATGGAACACCGTACAATACTAATTAGTCTAGAAAACTTAAAACCTGTGAAGTTGCAATAGATTTCCAGCAATAGAGATCTTGCGACGAATTCGGCTGAGAACAACATCATGATACTGATTCCGTTAAAACGACATGATTTTCATAAAAAACCACTAGTAATTAACCGTGGTATTGATAATTAATCGCACTAATGCTAACTGGTCGCGTCGTCTGAAAATGTTTACATCTGTGCCAAAAAATCAATTGCTACAGTGATGGTCACGAAAATTTTCATTTTTTTTTGCATATTCCAAACGAGAATGAACTGGGAACATACACAGCGAGTATAAATCTGCTCCTAGAATTATAACATTTTTTTATAAACAATTGAACTTGATATTCACGCGAAATAGGGCGACCACGGATTTAAAAATGTCTATTGCGATATGTGACGGTCACGAAATTTCAATTTTTTTGCATATTCCTAACGAGTATGAACTAGGGAACATACATAAGGAGAATAAATCTGCTCCTAGAATTATAACATTTTTTTATAACAATTTGAACTTGATATTCCCGCGAAACAGGGACGCCGACAGTAAAAAACGTCAATTGCTAAGGTGATGGTCAAGAAAATTTTCAATTTTTTTTGCATATTCCTAACGAGTATGAAATAAGGAACATATATAGGGAGTATAAATCTGCTCTAGAAATGATAACATTTTTTTATAAAAATTGAACTTGATACTCACGCTAGAACTAGCGCAACCCGATTTAAAAAACGTCTATTGCTATGGTGATGGTCACGAAAATTTTCAATTTTTTTTGCATATTCCTAACGAGAATGAACTACGGAACATATACAGCGAGTAAAATCTGCTCCTAGAATTGTAACATTTTTTTTATAAACCAATTAACTTGATACTCGACTAGAACGACGACAACGACTTAAAAACGTCTAATTGCTATGGAGATGCAACAAAAAATTTCAGTTTTTTATGCACATTCCTAACGAGTATGAACTAGGAAACATACATAGCGAGTATAAATCTGCTCCTAGAATTGTAAACATTTTTTTATAAACAATTGAACTTGATACTCCACGAAGAACGCGACACCAGATTTAAAAACGTCTATTGCTATGGTGAATGGTCACGAAAATTTCATTTTTTTTTGCAATTCTAACGAGTATGAACTAGGGAACATACATAGCGAGTATAAATCTGCTCCTAGAATTATAACATTTTTTTATAAACAATTGAACTTGATACTCCACTAGAAAGGGACAACCGACGTAAAAAAACGTCTATTGCTATGGTGATGTCAACAAAAAATTTCATTTTTTTTTGCATATTCCTAACGAGTATGAACTAGGAACATATATAGGGAGTATAAATCTGCTCCTAGAAGCTGTAACATTTTTTATAAAAACAATTGAACTGATACTCGCTAGAAACAACAGGCGACACCGATTTAAAAAACGTCTATTGCTATGGGGATGGTAACGAAAATTTTAATGTTTTTTTGATATTCCTAACGAGTATGAACTAGGAACATATATAGGGAGTATAAATCTGCTCCTAGAATTGTAACATTTTTTATATAACAATTGAACTTGATACTCGACGCAGAACAGGCGAACGCGATATTAAAAAACGTCTATTGCTATGGTGATGGTCACGAAAATTTTCATTTTTTTTGCATATCCTAACGAGTATGAACTAGGGAACATATAAAGGAGTATAAATCTGCTCCTAGAATATACCACATTTTTTTATAAACAATTGAACTTGATACTCGCTAGAAACGGACGACACGATTTAAAAACGTCTATGCTATCGTGAATGGTCACGAAAATTTTCAATTTTTTTTGCATATTCCTCGATAAGACAGGGACCGTATAGCCAGTAAATCTCTCCTAAGAATGTAAATTTTTATTTAAACAATGAACTGATCTCCACGAGAAACGCGACACCGGATTTTTAAAAAACGTCCTATTGCTATGGTGATGGTCACCGAAAAATTTAATTTTTTGCATAATTCCCTAAACGAAGTATGAACTAGGGAACATATATAGGAGTATAAATCTGCTCCTTAAGAATTGTAACATTTTTTTTATAAACAATTGAACTTGATACTCGCCGCTAGAAACGGCGACACCGATTTAAAAAACGTCTATTGCTATGGTGATGGTCACGAAAATTTCAATTTTTTTTTTTGCATATTCCTATACGAGTATGAACTAGGGAACATATATAGGGAGTAGTATAATCTGCTCTAGAATTGTAAACACATTTTTTTTATAAACATGAACTTGATACTCGCCTAGAAACGGCGACATGCAAACCGATTTAAAAACGTCTATTGCTAATGGTGATGGTCACGAAAATTTTCATTTTTTTTGGCATATTCTAACGAGTAATGAGCAGGAAATACACAGCGGTATAAATCGGTTCCCACTTGTAAGACCATGTGTGTTCATGAGAAAAATTGTATTTTTCCAGTTCCTAAATCATCAACAAGGAACAAACGTGATATGTGGCTAGATAATTTTCTTTAGAACCTTTCTCTAA